>LR736888.1:2835878-3151987 GCA_902654985.2 Oryctes borbonicus
TATATCATATCGTATATCATATCGTATATCATATCGTATATCATATCATATATCATATCATATATCATATCATATATCATATATCATATCATATCATATATCATATCATATATCATATCATATCATATCATATCATATCAATATAAGCAATTCAAATTGGTATAAATTCGTGCATTTGGCATTTCAAGGTTTTGCTAATTTTAACTATGAATGGAAATGACAGTTACACGATATCTTAGTCATTTCGTTTAAGTTTAACTTATCGAACTTTAAATAATTTATTTGTTTAAATTGTTCAATTTATTTTATTTGAGTCGATGCTTTAAGTAAAAAAATAAAATATAAACGTTAATTTCAATGAGCTTTTCTCTAACACTAAAATACACATTTCAAAAAATATTCCGAAGAAACATCTGCTAATCTAGTAAGTAGGCTTCTGCGTTCGTCAGTAAGACCATATCGTTGGTTTTCGTGTTGGAGCCGCGTCGTTGTCATAGCTTCTGCCGACATCTCGCCCACACTCCAATGTTACATTCATTTTGGGCACACTGTATATATTACCGATAAATGTAATGATATCTATATTTTTTTGATAGAAATAGAAAATACTTTAGCAATACGTCGCTTCAATCCCAGATTTCACTCTACACGTGAGTATCTGGTACGTTCAAAGCCCATGGATTCACGAGACATGGATAGACGAGTTACAATAAGGAATACTAATTGACTGTAAACCATTCATTCAGATTCAAAGTTTTTTTTCAATGAAAATGTGAAGTCTGTATATAAATGGAATATAGACATATCTAGCACTATCTAGCAAGCTTTTCTTTTCAATTTGTTTCGATACGCGATTATTCTTTTCAAAATCTCACTTATGTAATTTACGTTCTTTCCCTTGCAGTTATTTTTTATTCCAGCAAGCATATTTATTAATGGCAAGATGTTCCAATATGTATTTTGAGGAATTTGCGCGAAACAGTAGAAAACGAAAACGCGGAATTTAATTTGTCACTTCCAACTTCTGAAAATGTTAACCGATAATTTATGTTCTAATTAAATGTTTTGTTGCGAACTTTCACGGTAAATGCCTGTTGATGCGTCGAGCTTTTAATGAAATTCTTAGGCAACGGGAGACTTATGCGCAATAAATTATCAAATTTGCAAGATGGATGCTGAATTTATAAACTTCGGAGATGCTCAATTTAAATTTACTTTTAATGAGATGAACTTCTGGCGGAGGAATTTAACCGTTTACTGTCAATAACAGGCCAACACAAAGTTGCGATTGTTTACTGATACCATTACCAATAAATTCGCTCGTTGTATAAATTATAACAGAAGCACTCACCGGCTAATTTATTCTCTTTGAATCGTTTAAGAAGGTTGAGTATTTAGAACAATTTTGTTCCAGTATTATTCCAAGCAAGCAAAAATACGAATGTCATGCCAACACTGTGGCCGAAGTTTGAGACAATGCGTATCGAATCAGAATCAACCACGAAAAGCAGCGGATACGATCAGAAAGAAAAAAGGGGTAGGGCATATGGCGAGACACTTCACTATCATCCCTATCGCAACACTTTACTATCACTGAACATACGTTACAACAGCTAGGCTATCATCACAATCACTTCATTACGAATCCTGTAGAATACGTGTTATTGTGAAACATGATATAGTGGTAGCGTATAAAATTATCTAACGTGCATGGAGTCCAACCTCGTCAGTCCCCCGAAATCCTTTTGGAAGCTTATTGCTTCCTGGCTCAAAGTTTACTTCACTCCGCGAAATGATCGATTAACCGTCATTCTTCACCACCAAATGCATCTACAAATGGCCTGAAGATCCTGAAACCTACCTTCACTTCTGATCGTGGTTGACTCCCTAATTTTTTTTTTGTCAGGAACTGAGCTTCAGGGTGCTAACAGATCTATTAGTAACAATATTTACTTTAGTAATCAAAACATTATTATTCTTTGTGGTGTAGATTGTAAATAACGCTGCGCATGTATTCTAAAAAGAAGTAAAAACCGATCTATCTACTGTAATGTTTTAAACGAGGGAAAAATCGAAAATAAATGATATTTTGCAAATTAATTTATTAATTTTACTGTTGGTGGAATTCTGGAATGTTCCTAGACTGATCTAACGAGTATTAAAGTTTTGAAAAAAAAACTAACCTGGAATCGCGACGCTTTAACACATGTTTATATGTTCCGCATCGGAACCCGCGTATTCCAACCACCTCCCTCGACTATCACTTCCAATTACTACTACTAGACACGTGTTATCTCGATAAATATTAGACCAAAATCCAGAAATTAATTAGAATCTCTTCACTCCTATATTTAATCAGATACTCGAATTTTTTAAAATAGCATAAAACATGTGATGCAGGGATAACTGAAGACCTGATTTTATGCTATTCTAAGACACGTGACACCACTAACAAATACACAGTATAACATTTTACCAACGAACAACTTTATAAAGAAAGATAATTTTACAACTCAGATAACTAAAATTATTCTTCTGATTGTTGTAGGAGAATTTTACATTAAATTGGCAGATTTAGGATGCGAGGAGATTGAACAGAAGACAAGTTATTTATCCGTTTGACCACTACCATCGTTGATTAGACTTAATATAATCTCCTAACTTCCCCGCTAGTAAAATAGTAGCTATTGCAAACGAGCTCATAGCCGTCAGCGGAATTTTGAGGTTGGACGAGTGGATATACTGAACTCACTATGCGCGGCGCTAATGGCAACTATGCTCCACGTTGTAAACTATATCATTACATTACTTATCGTTCTGTCAGCAGCATTAACAACATTACGAAGGTATTTGTAAATCTGCAAATTTGCAGCACTTTCTACTAACCAACATGGTTTCCTTCAGAGTGGATCCACCACTACTACTCTTCCATTGGTGACGGTTTATATTCTCACAGTCAAATTGATGTTATACGTTATCGATCATTACGTATGCCGATCTCGGCAAGGCTTTTGATTCTACTGATGACAACAGACCATTATCTAAGTTGGGTACCTTTTGATTGTCTGATAGTCTCGTAAAACTAATGTCATTAATGGATTTGAGTGTTACATTTTCATCATTACACGTCATCATCTGGTATTCAGCCATTCCACTTAGCTTCCGTTCTTTTCAATATTTACATATGTGATCTTTTCCGTTCTCTCACTGGCAACTGTGCCTTAGAATTGGCAATCCTGTACTATTTTTATACATTTTTAACAATACTATTATACCAATGACACATGCCCCTTCCTCTATCAAAGATCGACGCCATATTATTATCTTATTATCGCGATCTTACCGATCCTTACTCTTCCTTACTCAAAGCTCTATTACTATCCTTTTATAAGATGTAAATTGGAGTGTGGCAACATCTTGTGGTAGCTACGTTGTGTTCTTCAAAATCTAGCAATTCGAAGAATTCAAAAGCGTTTTTTTTTTTGTAATATCTATTCGACGGGTTCTATCCTGAAAGGTTGACTTATTATGGCGCTCCATTTTGAAGACAAAATGTTTCATTCATTTAGCGAAAAGCGGGAGCAAGCTAGTACTAAATTTCACAGAAACCTAAATTCATGAATTGTCCATCGTTGCTCTTGTAGGTGAACGTCGTTGTGCCGTCTCGGTCAACCTGGTTGACAAAGATATTTAGCGTGTTTAAGACGAATATCAATTTTTTCAAAAAAACACTAAGACACACCGTGAAGTCGGGATGGATCCTTTTCATGACCGCGTTTTTTGTTCATATTCCTATTGAAATTAAGTGTTGTGTGTAACTATTATTGTTTACTTATTTTAATGCTATATTATCTTATAGTTCTTTTCAAGTATTTGTAAAGCGATAATCGATTAGTCAAATCTCAAAGTTTAAGATAGGCCAACTGTTTCTTTTAATAATGAACCTTGAATGACCTTTCGGATTGAGCAAGATACACATTGATCTATAGATCGTACTTTATAACTTCCTGATTTATCTATGCTATGTAGATTTTTGGGGTTTCCTATTTTTACATATTTTTGAGATGATTATTCACCTTACAAACAATATTGAGGTCAACTTAAAAATAAATGTTCAAAAACCTTTTGTGTAACTTGAATAAAGGGTAATATCATAATATGTTGATGTTAGTGGAAGAAGCTGAAGATATTGAGCGATATATACATATTTGGCCTTTTGCAAGTTTTGCTTTTTCTAGTGGTTAATATAATTTTTACAAAAGATGATACAAATTTTCAAATGAAATATCCTATATATTTCTCAATATTTTGGACGGGTAGTTTAGTTACTAAGTTAAAAACTTTATACAGTATTAGCTTCCGTCGGTGAAATGTGAAAATCCGTGTCTCCCTTAGTATTTCCAACGTGATTAAATATTTGAATAGATCTCAACCCCGTCAAGGAATCGACCACGGGGTCTAACATTTTGGGTGTGTGGCTTTTAGTTCCTATTAAGGACACCTGCATATTTCCTAATAATTATTTATTTCTAGAATTACAACAACCTACTCTAAACTTTACTAGAAACGAAGCCATTATAACTTTCCCAATATTCCAGAACAATTGCTTATAAAACTTTTATGTAAGAAATTCAACATATTGGAAAATGCTTATACAGTGTTCTATTTAAAATTGTTTGGTTTTTTGTAATAATATTAATTAACAGCAAGAGCAACCATGTATTAATGATTTGTGCAATAAACTATGAAGATGATACGAATGATTTAATAGTATGAGAAGTGAAAAAGATTCATTACAAAGAATTAGTTTAGAATATAATTAAAGTTTAGAATGGACGAAAAGCAACAGCGTGGATATAAACTTTCGTAAAGTGGTGTCTTTTAAACGCGGCAAAATAACTCGATGATATTAGAGAGTCGTTGGACGTGATAAAGTCCGTCTCGGCATTGGGCCGTACTATTGATCAACTTGAGACCAACTGGGAAGAGCATATAGAATTGCAACGAATTGGGTTAGCGAAAACAAACTTTACTCTTCCTACCCGTTCCAACTATTGCGATCCGGAGATTCTAAAGGTTCAATACGCCTATTTTTGGCCATTGCTGAAATATGGTACGAGAATCTCACATTGGAGTAAATCGATTTACGTCAAGGGAGCTTTTATTATTTAGGACACTTGATTGTGCTTTGCATGCATTAGCAAAGGAGTTTCGTGGTACGGGTAATCATTACGATATTCAACATAACAACAAGGAGTCATTAAACTACTACATAATAATAATAATAATGATAATAATAATAATAATAATAATATATTTTTTTACCCAAAAAAAAATACCAATAACAGGGTAAATATAAAAAAATATATAATAATACATGCAGTATACAGATATAAATATAATACAACACGACTTTGCAGTTACTAACAAAACACGTCTTCAAAGATAATGTTTGCATTCCTACAAATAATTGATACAGGTGCATATCTCAATATATACGTTCTTGGAACGACTGGATAAAACGTTATAGTGTATCTACATGTAGCACTCGGAACATAAAAGCACACACGCGAGAGCAAGTACGAGGCGTCAATTCTATTATGTATTAAGTCCCGCAGAAATTTGACGTTACTAAATTCTCGTCTAGGTGCCAGTGAACTTAACATGTGGCGCTCAAGTAAAAGGATATGGTCACATCCCATTTCCTGGTAAATACCGTCCAATTGGAAAGATAGGTACTTCAGAAAACGTCTATGAATGCGATCCAGCTGCATGCAGTGAAAAATTCGATACGGGTACCAAATCAAATTCGCATGTTCCAACCTTGATAACATATGCATGATACAACGACTTAATCATATTCACATCATTACAGGGTCTACATGTATGCACAACGAAGCCAGCCATTCTACTTGTCTCCCCACACACACACAACACATTGGAAATATGTTTCGAAAAGTTAAAATCACTCGAGAAGAGGACTCCAAGATCCTTAACCTTGCAACTCCTACTAAGCTCGATGCCTCTCATTCTATAAGGTGCCATGGTTGCGTGTAATATACGAGTGTAAGTAACAACACTACATTTCTCTATGTTGATTTTAAGTTCCCGCAAATCGCACCATTCAACCATTCTATCAATGTTTTATTGAAGAGCATCAACATCAAAAACCGTTTTTACAGTAATTTACGGCTTAATGTCGTTCGCATTCACTAATACTTCATAGGAAAGATATGAAAGTAGGTTATTTATAAATAATATAAATACATTAGGGGCAGTACGTCAAATGCTTAGTTATTTAAACATTTAACCATTTCTTTACTTTATATACGAAAATAGTTAAATATTTATTTGGAAATAATGATCGTTATCGATTGGTTGTAATTTGTAAGTGTGTGGGGTTGCCTAGGAAGACTAACTATAAGTGGTCAGTGTGTGCATAACATAGGCGGCAACGTTACTCACCATACACAGAGTGATTCTAATATATGCTACCAACTTTAACGGTTGATTCCCTGGGTTATTTTGATCATAAAAGTTCCTATTAGCATATGTCCAAAACGGATTAGTTACAAAAGCAAAGGAGATTTAATAATAGTTGAAAAGTTTGTAGATAATAAAGCAAAATGACCGTCACCAATTGGAATGCAAGCTTCTATTTTCCATCCCATTGATCGGCGAGTGCGTTCCAAAATGCCGGGGTGTTTCGATTTGTATCAAATGTTGGAACAACGCCACTTCTAGGTTCATCAGTACTTTCATTAAGAGGCGTATAAATTAGTGAATTAAGGTGACACCGAAGGAAAGAATTTAAGGAGTTTAAATCTGGAGTATGAGGAGGCCGCGGTTGTTGATCTTCTCAGTTTATCCACCGATTTAAGTATGTACCGTCCAAAAGTCAGCAATTAAAAAAGAATCGTGGTATACTGCTCCATTCAATCTCATGTGGACCCGTCAGGTGATCCCCAACAATTCCGACTCACACATTAAAGAGGTTTGGTGTTAATGGTGGCTATTCAGTGTTTTATGCGGGTTTTTTTCCGCCTATATGTGACTGTTGTAATTAATAACAGAATTTTTGCAGAAAGCAGCCCAATCGGTAAGGAGTTTATGTTCAATCTATTTACATTAAGCCAATCTTTGCCGGAAGTCACCTGCCAAAAGTACCTATGTCCGTTGAATACGACAAGGATAGAATTGTTGACTCCTAAATATCCTGGTGCGGATTGTTTACATTAGAAGTAATTTTTCTGGGGTCATTCAGTACCACTTCCTACACTTGTGTAGTTCTAACTCTGCGCGACTACCCGTTATCAGCCGTACTTTTCCTGAAATTTCTCATTGATGAGGGCGTTAGCGAATATGGACAATTATCGAATTGTCGACGTCTAGCTGCACGTGAATTACCATTAGCAAGATCAAAGAAAATGCATGTTACACATCTCAGTATTTGCGTAATTCATTTTAAAAAAGACAAGCCAACAATAAACGGTATTTCGACACAATAATATTGAAATCAGCTTTAATCTCTTTCTCGAACTTTTTAGTGGCATACATATAGAGCGTTGGGTTAACCTCCTCATGTCACTGGCGTTTTGTTAATTAAACTTGACTCTGTTTAGCGATAATCCGCGAGAAACGGAAATATAAGTCGTCTAGGTTTTGTAAAATAACAGAATTCCTTCCTAATGTTAGCAGAATCGCCGCTGTATTCATCGGCATCTTATGACCTACCTCAATGCTTATTTAAAGGAATCAAAAATTTAAACTAGGCGAAAATTTGTAGTCTATTAAATTTAGAGAAATTGGTTTTATAAATAAATTAATGTTAACGACCACTAGGTCTGGCGTGTCCTTTAGACACTCTCTCGACAGTTTTAATGTTAATAAATAGCAAACAATATTTTAAGAGAATGAAATCGATAGGATAAAAACTAACTTTAAACTTTGGCGTTACGTGGACTTCTATGGTAATGCGTCACGCACATAAATCCCGCATAATTTTGAATAATTAAACTGTTATACACCTTAGTCTACATGTGGAATTTAAAAACCAAACGCTTGGGTTTACGTCTTTATTCAATGGCGATTTGAACTAAATAAAAAAATTATCGTCCCTTCACTCCTTTGTTCACGAGAGCATTTGTCTAATATCACGGCCAATTATGGTGCATGTTTCATAATAGACAATATTTTATATTATTTCAATTACATTTTCGTTCCCATGTTATAGACTGTAATATTTCACAGTTTGGGTTCTAGAGCTTAATTCTATGACGTTATCGAATATGGGCAACCGTTGAACGTGGGGACTTGACGACTTCTTACTAATTGATATTTAATTCGAGAAATAATGACGAAGATAAAATAGGGCTTATTCTATGTTTATGGGAAAATATTGCATTAAATTCGACAAATTACAATGTGAAAAAAATGGAATGAAGACGAATTATATTGCAGTTCCCGCAGGATTATAGTTGAGTGGATTTCGGTTTAACTAACAAAACTGGACAAGGAGAGGGCAGGCCAATGCTCCGAGAAAGAGATCAGATCGACTTTGCCCCAACAGAAATTCGACGTTAAGTTCACATCCAATTTTACTACATTAAGCAGCACATCACATATACTCGTAAACTCACCAATTCTTTAATCTCAACATTTTTCCTTTTTGCGCCGGTCCATTTTCTCAGATAGGTAGCAGTTATTTCAAAGCACTCCCGTAGCTTTAACGGAGCCCGAATTGCGGTACGTTCCGCTTCAAACAATAACATGTTTCGTCGTAATTACTTTCGAAATCTTTTAATGCAGTGAAATGAAATTAGGGCGAAACAGCCAGAAGCAATGAATGTTAAAAACTCGTTATTCATCTTGAAGGGGCGAGCTCGACGCAGCGCTATCCGAAAATATCGCACCGAAAAATTCTCACCGATTGCCGGACCATTAAAATTCAACAATGTTATTTCGCGGCTGATAAAATCTTCTAGCGGCAGGATATTTCGGTTTTTGCGCCGAGCAAATTCCGGCTTGTAACATCCGGGATACATACAAAAACAGTGTGCGAAAGGTATGCGTCCGTGT
Source organism: Oryctes borbonicus (assembly GCA_902654985.2). Taxonomy (NCBI): domain Eukaryota; kingdom Metazoa; phylum Arthropoda; class Insecta; order Coleoptera; family Scarabaeidae; genus Oryctes; species Oryctes borbonicus. The sequence continues at coordinate 2,844,957 of LR736888.1, forward strand.
TTGTGCGTGTACATGAGGGTTTTATCACAATAAACTTAATTTTCAGTCTGATATTTATAACCCCATACTGCCTGTTATTTTACGCGCAGGTTGCTTTAAGTTTCTCAATTTCTACACGTTTAATCATATTGTACACAGCGTGTCCACTTAGTACGTGCGTGGAAGATAATTGCTTTCATGGGCAATTTAGAGAAGTTTACAAATAGAAAGATTATCGGAGACGAGTTCAGCGCGGCATCAAGTTATAATTAAGTGCAGGTGCATTCAGTTTGGAACGCTTCAATTCCTGGCTATGATATATTTATATATTGTTGTCAAATAATTGTAAATAATAACAGTAAATCATCGTTCGCATTGGAACATTAAGACCTTTTTTATCTTTTTTTTTAACCGTTTTCGTATCTACGTGCTCTGGTGATGGTTTATTGAAACTTGAGTTACACTTTTTCTATGTAGTTTTCTTATGGGAGTTACGAGTTTTGGATATCCGGCTAAATTTTTCTGGAGTTTTCTTTGCCTATTTCCCACTTCTAACGTTCCACCTTACGTTCTCAAGAAAATCGGCCAACGATTGAAGTGAATTTCTATGATAAATTCTTTATCATTGGCGTAGGATAACATTCCGATCACGTTTGTAATGGTTTGTAATGTGTTGTACCGTATCCATTTCCTTCGTGGGATAAAATCAGTCGTTGTGCAGGAGCACGTGGACCGGTTTTAACATATTGGAGAGAAGGCCTTTTTGGCGTATTTGTTTGTGTTTTGTGTATTTTATTATTGGGAACCCCTCTTATACTTTTAGAGTGAGTATCGGTTTGGGGGTTTTAGTTTTGTTAATGGTTTTGTTTTTGGATTCTTGCTTTTATTTTTAGATTTTAGTTTTTGATTTGGACTCTGGATTCTATTTTTGATCCTGTAGCTGTATCTATTTTGAATTTGTTCTTGACCCTCCTGCTAATTGGACCCACTGGGAAGAAGCAGTCTAGACAACTAGGTGCAAGAACTTTTTGCGTCAACATTCGAAGCAGATCATAAGTTGAAATTGATGTAGTATGCAATTAAATAAGGGTAGTTGTGTTTAATAGTATTTATATATTTTTTTAAAAATCCTATTGGTCAGAAACTTTCAGGCCAGCTTAAGCTTCTCTTAGTTCCATTTAAGGAGAAAACTCATTAATTCGGCTATTTTGCTATTGATAAGTAATAAAAAAAAATGAACACGCACTAGTTCTTTAATCTTTAGAGTGACTTAGCAACAATTGGTTTGGGATTGCTATATATATTTAAGTTTGATAATAAATATTTTAGGGCAATAATAAAGATTGTTGCGTATTGTATTTGGGTTAGGTTTGCTCGCCTAATTAGTGTTAGATTAACATACCGAGACATCCTGAAATATAGGAAACTATAGAGCTACCCGGACAGAATTTACTCAGCCTTGGTAGTTTAATTTAGCTTCTGTAGTTTATTCAGCATTCTTAGCGACCCAAGTCACATTTTTGTAGCTTAATGCTTTTGTTAAGTATTTATTTAATTCCCAACCATGTGCACCTCTAATTATGTACGATCACTTTCGTAATTTGATGCCAATAGTCCTTGTTATTCATTTAGCAAATAACGTAGCGCCCATTTTGATATTTGATTATCTTGAATTATTAATATGAATAACCTAGCCTGTTTTCACTGCTGCCTAGCTGGTTACTAACGGCCTATTTGAGGGCGTTGCAAGTTGCCGCAACAAACGTTGCAAGTTGGGTTTTTAAATTGAATACTCTCTATATTGTTACGTTTTGTATGCATCCCTTGAATTCATGGCAACTTTCTTCAATGTTTCCTAGAGCCTTTATCTTAGTTTTTGAGATAATTAAGATAATTTGGAGTTTTTGCGAAATTCCCTTGTTTCTTTAATAAAGGAGTGAGCAATAGCAAGCCAGTAATTTGAATTACCTTGTATAATACAAATTGCATACTACCATTTACGGGAATTTGTAATGCACAATGGTTCTTACACCGTTGTTGCAATTAACTTTAAAAGGTATTTTCTGGAAAAAAGTTTTCGACAGATTACTTTCATATTTGTGCGACGTAGTGTGTACAAGAAAATGTATACATACATATATCAATATTTCCGCGATATCAGGTGTACCACTATATAGGTAACGTATCTGTATCGATCTCTTTAGGAACTAGTAATCAAACAAGGCGCAATTCGATCCTTATGACTAATATATTTGTTGGAAATTCTATCACCACGAGTGGGTGTTACAGTTTAGTGCCTAAGTGTAAACATTGCGAGAAATATGGGTAAACGTTTGGGAATATCTATTGGTGCTTTAGCACTCGATATTAATTGTTTAGATATTGTTTTGCTCAACATCCTAATCGATGAACACAATTACAATGCTGCCCTGTACCGCCGGGGATGTGTTAACCGTATTAAAACTAATTATAGCACACCTGTAAAATAAATTGTTAACGCAGCAATAATTACGTTATTAGATTACCACCAAGAATAATTAATAGTTGAGTTGAAATTAAATGCTGATTTGGCGAATGAAAGAAAGAATTTAATGTAGTTCTATGATTCAATCTACTGATTTGTATTAATTCTATTTCAATGCAAACTTTAATTCACTTATCCTAATAGGATATTAGGTTAATGTGATTACACCAGCAAAATCTTGATCTCATGTACACAATAGGCTATAATTCCCGACAACTTTTGTCTTTTCAAAATATGTATTAATACAATCTCTTAAGATTTTCAAATGAAAATTAAATTAATTTAAACTGTTGCCTTTAACGTTGACACTATATTGATCTTCAGCATGATTTTAGTATTTGTTTGGACGTCTAAGTTGATAACTCAAAGACGAGTGAAGCTTAGCATCTATTCACACTGTATTCGTGTGGCTGTACAGGATGAGTCGGACAGAAAGGACCAAACTCCGGGAATGTATTGCACGCGTAAAAAAGCTTGTATGTTCTTATCCGATTTTCCAGATCCAGGTGAGGTAGATATTTAGATTTAATGTAGTTTCAAACTTTCATAGTCGTCGGTAAAGTCAGGAATATTCTATTGAATTAAGTTGCATACTTATAACTACCAATCGTGCTTCGCTTTTGTATTATGAATGGAACTTATTTGTTTGTTTAGAAAATTGCGTTTTCTAAAACAAGAACGCGTTCCTATAGACTGAAGACCCATGAATAATTAAGAATTATGTGACACCTATGTTTTTACGTCATCCGTATTTATACTAGTCGATTAACTGATATCTTCCACAAATGTGTAATTATGTCATCGGTAACTTTTGAAAGTACAGTCTCACAACTACGGCACAACTCATGTGCAATAAGGAATTCATTAAGCTGGCGCAAATTATTTTGTCTACAAACTTAGATAATGTAGATAGTATGTTAATTAGCCGTGGATCTGTATAGTTTTAAGAATTATTCTTTTTCGATATGGGAGTAGCAACAGCTTGCTTCCAAATACCTGGAAAATAAATGTTAAGTAACATAGCAAGATGTTTGGAAATCATGTTGCGCGCTAAATGTTTACTTTGCGGTTACCATCTTGTATTGCACTTTTGGCTGGAATTTTTCTCCGGACAAATTGCTCGCTTATAGATTATCTCGCAGTTAGGCAACCCATATCGCACATTTTCGCCATTATCTTTGTAGTTTTTATTTTTCTGTTATTGCAACTCTTTTATTATATTTTCGGCTGCGATAATTTTTAGGAAATTTTACTTTTCGCAGTTTATTTTCATTGCGCTTCAACAGAGGTCGTATCATGTTGGGTATTTTTCGATAACTTCTCTGATTGGTCCACTTGAGTGATATTTTATTACAACAACTATTTTAATCTAGAACTGTAGGATTCTTATTTTTGGAGCTCTCTTTCTGTTAAAATTTTACACGAGTTGGGTGGGTTATTTTGCCCAAGGAAGAAGTATAGTTCATCTGCTTACGAGAACGCAGTTTTCTTCAATTTTGAGCATTGAAAACGACGTAAATTTTACAGCTTGATTTACCAAACTTCGACGTTCAGTCCTGCGAATATGTGATATTTTTTTGTGGGAACGCTAATCAAGCATTAGAGATTTTTTGGTGAGTATAAAAACCACGTTGCGATAACGTAGAGCGTCGGTTGAGGATGCCATAGAATTCAGGTGTAGTAGAGGGTGACTACGCCTTGCCAGTGTACTCAACTTCTGAAGACGACCTACAGTCTGCCTAGCTAAATAGATAAGCAGATCATCTCCAACTGAAGAAATAAAATATTGCTGCTGCTATTAAATTTTCTTTTCTTATTATTTTATTTACTACTTATTGTCACTTTGGATTGCTTTTCTCCTCTAGAAGGACGATTTTGGTTAACAATATTCTTTAGTCTGAGTAGTTAGAAATCAAAACGTCAGAGAAGGCAATGGAAATATACAGAACCTCCAAAGGAGAAAAAATCTTGATCCTAACGTTTATCAGGACAAGCAATGGTAACTACGTTCGTTCTTTACTAATATGGCAACATTAACGTTGCAAACCATCATGTGCCAGCATCAAGACTAGCAAACAACGTTACAGAATGTGTCATCATTCTACATAAGAGTACCAATCGCATATAGCCGAAAGGGTTTGGTGCGTATACATCGTTCCAAAATTCTTACTTTATTAACAAACAAAACGAGCTCAGCAACTTTCTACATATCAATTTGCAAACAATTCAGTCAATTACCTTATTAAATTACTCGAAGCCAAACCGCGATTATAATAAACCCTTATAATCAAATACCATGTAGCTGATAAACGTATTTAACTTCAAGTAGAAAGCATGAAAAGAGCCATTCAAACTCTCGCCTCTCTTCGTTACGTTCGATAAGGGGCAATATTGGATATACAATGGGTGATTTTCTGATACGAAGGGTTGACATTTACAACAAAAGGACCTCTTGAGGTACTTGCGTATTATTAGCTATGCATCCTCTGTCAAACGGGTTTCAGGCAGTAAAAGCAATATTAATGTCAAGTATTGTTCCCTACAGCGAGGATTCGGTTTAGACGCGGCGATAGCGTTCCATAAATGCATCGCATACTGAATAGACATTCCGGTGTCTTAAAATTCTAAGATAGGGCGATGTGCCTGCAGGTACGTTATGACGTAAACGTGATGGCGTTGCATGTTATACTTTATATCCCGTACTATTCATCGTTAAGCTAAAGGTATACAAGAAATTTTATTGCTGATAAAGGACTTATGTCTTTAAGTAATGGTGTTTATGTAAATTTAAAATTCTCGAAAGGATAAGCTTTCTGGTCGTAGGTAAATGTACTAGAAAATATGGGAGCTCACGGCGATTAACAATGAAATTTGTCCAACCTGAAATAACCGATTTTAATGGGTCATGGTAATTTTGTAAATCCCATTAAATTCTCTGGGAAACAACGTTCTGAATTTTCGAATAATAATAATACGAAGCTATTTAAATGACTTCAAATTGCAGACTTCTTTCTAGCCTGTAGATTATGCTGGGATTTACCGTTTAGTGTCACCACTAAGTGTTACTGGGGAACTGCGACCACGAAATGTGGATGTTCCCTAATGAACTTGATGACTCATTAAATAAAAAAACTGCATTTAATTTGGGAAGATATTATTTAGACCAAGTAAAATTATTCTCATTGTATTTAGTTTAATTTAGTTTATCATAACTTTAAATATGGATATGAGAGACTGAAAAAGTTTCTATGGAAACAATTTATGTTCTTGTCCTCTGTACTTACCATGACTGCAGATACTAATTTTTGCAACAACGTAAAATGGCAATTTGTTTCCAATTCAAACAAATCGTTTCAATCAAGTTTCGATCATCCTAAGACTTGCGATTTGTTAAAGAACTGTATTCAACTGCATATGGTGTTTTTAAAGAATTTGTAAGAGTGGTGTTGTAGGTCTTTAGTGAAAATTCGAATATTTGATGTTTGAAAATGATGTCGTGTTGATGATCTTCTCTTCTCATTGATACCCTCACTGATCACCGCAATGTGTTCAGCAGGCCACACGAGGTACTTAGTAACCGAACCAGTATCCACAATTTTTTTAATTAATTTTTGAATGATGAGCTCATTAGTTGAATTATGGTTAGCAAGAATTCCACGAATCTTTCGAGTACTCTCCATAAAACTTTTACCAAATTTGTTATGTTTTGACATCACCTCAATGATTACAGATGATAAATGTTAAATATTAGGATTCAAATTAAATGTAAGAAAACAATAAAACCGGCGTACCTGATGGGTCTTCTACAACAAAATTCCCTGGTCTTATTTCATTCCTTCCGCATAAAACTTCCTTCTTTTTCGACGATCATTTTCCTATTGATAAAGATTCTTTCAGTAATTCTGAGAGACTGATTTCATTCAACACATTTTTTTATAATTATTTTATTCTTATGTCCTCTTGTTTATTTGCAGTATTTGTAGGTGTACTTGTTCATTTTATTTAAAACTGAAAGAGAGTAGGTTTATTTTTGGCAAAATTGCCGAATTTCGTGTTTGTTATGAACCCGAAGAGAAAGTCGAACTGTGATAAATCGCGTTCGAAATGTTTTAAAAATGCTCATTTTTAAAACCATCTTGAATCTTCTATTTAATGGTGTAGTCCAAAGTATTATATGATGTTTCGGCTTTTTCTGGGCCATCATCAACTTTCTTCTTATGAGCGCCACATTAGGCTTTGACATCATTAGAAAAAGTATTTCTTCTGATTGCAGCCATGCATAACATGCCGACAAAAGCTTTAATTGAGGAAGAAGATACTTTAAGATTAAATAAGCCAGTCCAAAAACTTGAAACTGTAACATTTTCCAATTATCGTTCATAAGTAATAAAATGTTGAAACGAAAAGAAACGTTAAGTATTTTTTATTCATCAAACCGAAATTCAACATCAGCGGATATAAGATATTTACATTCTCTCCAAAACGACAACAACTACAACGTATCATTTTTCCAGATCTTGATAGATATTTGATCGAGAATGAATCAATTACGTGTAATGCTTATGTTATAGGAATTTGAATGAAAATTAATGGAATATTTTATAAGTGGTATATTAAATGTGCGTAAATCTTGCATTTTCTTTGTAAATACATCAACATCTACGCGCGAAGTGGTATCAGAATTAAATTTGCTCCAGATACGAGTGTAGAGATCTTTGAATTAAAAAAAGTTTAAACCATACAAGATTCATATCAGCTGTAGCTTGGTGATAATTAAAGACGATTGGAATATTGCAACTAGTTAGCAGGAACATTAGAACGCGGACGAATCCTTTTTAAACAAAATAATCATGTCAAATATATCAAGATTTATCAATTCTGAAAGCTTTAACAGAAAAGCAGTTCACTATTGGATAGTACAGAATCCCGTTTTAGGAAATCGTCTAATTGGATCAGTAATCCATGAAGAAACATTAAATGGGGAAAGATACTTAAACCGTTTTCACATACGTATCTAACTTCTTAGATAACAATATTCCATTAAATCAACTACAACATTTATGGTGGCAACAAAACGCAAGCTCATAATGCGGCAATTGTGAGGAATTCATTATGTCAACCGTTGGATTGGAAATAGTGGAATTGTTGAATGGCTGGATTATTTTTATGGGGAATTGTTAAATATAATATTTATGCAGTTGATGTCCCAACAAACACTGAAGAACTTTGAGGTAGACTTCAGAATGTCTCCGATCTAATTTTTCTACATATGCTGGAAGCTGGAAGCAGGGATCCTTTTTGCGCCAAACATTGCTTGTCAGAGAAAATGTCGTCTGGATGGAAAACTAGCTCCTTTTTAAATTTTATAAATCGTATAAAGATTGTGTAAAGACTGTACATCATAAAAAGGAAGTACTTTCTATTTTAAGGTAAATTGTACGCCATAAAGATCGAGAAATGATTGGGCAGTTTTATATGAGCGTTCACAAAGAAAATTTTAAGTGTTTTAAATGAGTTTACATCGATTAGAAAAGGCATTATTAAGGGTAAAAAAATTAAAGGAGGCGAGTGCTCTCAAGTTTTGACGGCGCGGAACTAAAGTTTAACTAATTTATTAAAGACGGGATTTTACATACCCGACTTACTTTCTAAGGCAGGCCGAATACTTCAAAACGTGCACAGTTGGCTGCTCTTGTAGATAAGGCCCTCATCTACATGAGCTGAGCAGCAAACAAGAGACTAATTATAAATTGCCAGAGATTTAGATGAAAGAAGGAATTAGTTGTGCAAAGGGCTCTTCGTCCTATACAGTATAGAGGAAAATGAGTAGTATTATCGCTCGTAATCTTAGTAAATGTAATAATTAGTCCGGAACGCGATTTGTGCATATACATGGTGTTTAGAATCAGATTTTCAGAAACTTGTAGCTTGTATTACATGTACGTGTAGGTTTACTAATATTCCGAAAGTTTGTGTGCCTAAATAGGAAACAGCAGCGCTCTTTTATTCTTTAATAACTATAATGGAAACGTATCTAAATACGATGCCATTCATTACGATATCCTTAGTCGTTTTGCTAATGGAAACATATCCTTCCTAAAATAAATTAAACGCGTACCTCTTACAAAAAGAAAGAAAGTAAAAAAATTGTTACTGCTTTACTGCTTTTCAAAATATTCGCCATTAAGATTTATACACTTTTGCATGCGATGGAATCAATTCTTCAAACATTTTTTCAACTCTGGAAGTAGTATCTTTAAAATGTGATTTCTGAAAGCTTCAAGAGATTCTTGAGATGATAAAAATCGCTGTGCCTTTGTGACTTCATGAATTTTTTAAACAGGAAAAACGGTAAACCCAAAATGTGATATTTGTTGACCTGGAAGGTAATCAATAAATAAAAATTAATTTAAATCAATTACATGCCACAAATGCATAATTTTCTATATTTCCAATAGTCTACATGTAGAGGCAACTACGGAACTAATAAAAATGCTCACAGTATTAATTCTTCTGAAACGTACGTTATGATACGTGGAAGCTTTGCGAACGAACAAGTAGTAGATATCCATGTTGAATTGTTTTTATTTATGGAGCTCGATATTAACTAGAACATCGTTTTGTTTTTTATTTTCTTTTCGCAACATCTCCCAGTTTTACGATAGATTCAACCGCAATCGGTAACATTCGGAAAACATAAATAACGTTTATTTGCTCGTCTTATCAGAACGTCGACGTTACAGAAGGGCACAGATTGCGGTTATTTTACGTGATATTGCAAGTTCTGAAAAGATATCTATTAGTGTTTTAAAATAGTGTTTCTTGTTCGCTCTTGAAAATATTTTTCGCTACGTTTAGTCCAATAACAACATTATTCGGTAATATCCCCAGGATCCCTAGATCATAACTTTCCAACTCTTTGTCTTCATTAAAAATATTGAGAATTTTGTTTTTTGTATTGAATTGAAGCAGAAGTGAACAACAAATGCCCATGTTGAATATTAGATTTAGAGCCGAAATAGCTTTGTAAAATAATTCAAGAAGTAGAGTAATTTATGGCAGAAAATTTTCAAAATGGTAAATTTAAATAAAGTTATCGTGTTGATAAAGCAATTTTAAATGATATTTAATTGAAAGATTTCGTTACGTAAGGCGTAAAACATTGTAAATCATAGCTCAATACGCCGTAACCTCCTCGGCACTTTCGCTGGATATCTCGCGGACTGCCGAGGTGCTGACGAGAGATGTTAAGATGATAAGAGAACTGCATGTACTCTTCGGCTATGATCTTATACTAACATTGAACAGGAAAGGACGTAATTGAGTAAATTATAGTTCAATACACCCCATCTTGATCAGCATCTCTACAATGTATAAATTGCGTTGTAGACTATGATGATGCTGGTGACAGATTTCACACGATACTGAAGGTCGTATTGAATTACAATTTTGACATGGTCGAAATAGGAAGCGTGAAAAAGACAGCAACACCTTGTCACCTGATAAAAACTTTTGAGGAAATACGAAAATGGTCGAGTAGCCACAAAACTAAATATAAACAAACCACACCACCCGCACATATCCACAAAACCGTTAGTTAACAAGCAAGCCATAAAATTATTATAACGGTGAGCAACAACTTAAAATAAAAGGCATATGTAGAGCAACTTTGGAGTGCATTATTGTCAACAGTTTGTGCCATAAGGAAAGCTAAACATATATCAACTTACCATGCAACTGCGAAAACAACCTATGGCATTGCAATATGGAATTCTTCCTCAAATACATGAAATCTTTTCAGAAAGTGGCGCTACAGATGCTGTAAGTTTCGAGAAGCTTATTAAAAAAACCCTGATTGAAGAACCATTTTACAATATTCAATTATTTATGATGAACATGCCTGATATGTTATTCTCATTTATTTTAGATTTTATTAATATCTGCAATTTTAGGAAGCCTACTTAACCTTTAAATTTATTTAATTTTATCTACACTCTGACTAGGCCCCGGATTTCCATCGGGTGTTTTATCCTTTTCATGTATTTGGTGAGGTCCTAAGGCACCCCGCTCTTCTGTTAAGTTAACTACAGTTTTTAGAGAAAACGAGTGAGTTTATATTATTTCCGAGTAATTTTTTGGTGATATCGGTAGCTTAGTTGCATTTCGAACCTTGCTAGATATGAACTTTCTATTTTTTTTTTGTTGTATTTATTACGGTTATGCAAGTTGCCATCTATATTGGGTGGCCAAATAAGAATGCTAGCAGACTATATCTCAGAAACTAGTAATCATAGAGCTTTCATCATGTTTTGTCTAATTAGAGTTATCAAAAATCTATGGATTTCATTTGCAACTCAATTCCCTTCACTTTATGTTAAACATTTTGACATATCTTCTAGAGTAAAGTGGGACGTCAATTGCCTCTTAAAATAAGTATTGGTCGCGCTTAAAAGAGGTTCATTTGATCTACCAAATGCAGTTTTGGTTTAGTTCTTGTGAAGTGCACCGTCGCAAGTCGAGAGCGTTATCTCACTTATAACAAATACAGCGGTGTTTTGCAAAAACTTTAAATAGAACAATGTGTTTCTTTTTACGCGGAAAAGTAAGGAATTAACAAAATTAAGACATCAGCGAACATATCTTTTCTCTAACCAGAGTAAGAAAAATTGTAAACATTTCTTGCACTTGGATGATCTGCCCTTGCTGACAGTCTGTTATTTCATTAAACTTCTAAATATAACCATATTAGTAAATGTTAAAGAGATAATTATTTATTTTAATGCCTTATAAATAAACTGAATCTCATTTTTCCATAATGATTTTAACTTGAAATAATAAAAATTTGATTAGTTTAGTAGGCTTTGAATATTAAAAGCAGCAGAATAAGAAAATGACACGTCAAAAAGACTCATGTATTCGTTTAAACCGTTAATTTTCTTTTTTAATTAAAAAAATTATACGTCTTACAAACGATGAAAAGCGTTTATTTTGAATGCACGAGGAATGCAGCTGTCGCATGCAGTGCATTTTCTAGACAGACGATACCAGCGTCAACGTTTTTGTGCGGCTAGTGAGTCGATTCTGAACACCCGGTGTCCATCTCCCTATGCATAGAAGACGCGGTACAGGCCGCAGTGAAAAAAGCGTTGACGTTTTGCCTTACGTAGAGTTCAATCACATATAAGAACTAGTATGTCGTTTTGAACTACCGTTCAAAATAAGCATTTATTTACAAAATAATCTTTAAAAATTGACTAACGAAAGGGTTGCCACTGCCTACTATGTGTGTGTACTACGTGTAAAATTCCTTACTTGAGTGAGCCATAAGTTATTGTTATCAAGAAATTTAAAGTAAGGAGGATACAGGGTCTCAAAAACAATTCACAGTTACAATTCGATTGGACAGTTTTTTTTTTAATTTTGTTAGGAAAAACTAAATTGAAGAATATATACAAAAATGCACTTATGACATGCATGCAAAGCAAATGAGCCAGGCTTGTTAGGCCTGATACAATAAATTTTACAATTTTTTCGTAAATCTCCGATTAGAGAAAAGACATTGAGACACTGAAATCTCAAGTTTTTAATACTCTGCTTTTACGCGTAAAAGGTAATGTATAATTCTATTTAAAATTCTTGAGAAAAGCCGTTTTATTTATTAAAAAGTCAGTTAATGGTGCATTTGATAGACCGAATAAAGCCAAGATTGTTAGAATTTGTTCGAACTATCAGGAATAACCAATACTTACTTAAAAAGCAATTGACATATTCTCACCACTTTAATTTAGAAGATACGACAAAATGTGTTGCGCCATTTACAGGCCGTGTTACAAACTTCAAAATTACTTCCAATATATTATAAATAAAGCTCTGTGGTTACTAGCTTCTGAGATACAGCCGGCTGCCATTTTTATTTGGCCACCCGGTATATTAATGATGCTTATCTGTTCATTGATTTGCTTTCTTCTTTTAATATATCGTTCACTTTTTTAGAAGCGCATATACATTATATGTTACAAAAACTCAGCGAGGGCTAATAAATATAAGAAAGTTTTGATAGTGTGTATATATAATGCGAGTAAAGTGCACCATGGCTTCTTCTTCGCCGTAAACTCTTAAGCGCATTTAACTATCTATCATTAGCGAAAGGCGACTTCAAAAGTGTACTTTTGAATTTAACGTCTTGATGGTGCAGTGACAGAGTTAGGCACTATGTGTTTCTTCTTGTCTCACTAAGATCAAATTTTCATTCGTTCGATACAACCCCAACTCACCATTCACATGCTTTGGAAAAATTTACTGCATTTCACCTTTTATGGCGAAGGAGTGATAGTAATAAAGCCGTCGAACATTTTAGGTATAATTTACACACTAAAGGCTCCCGAGGATACGACAAACTTTGAAAAAGCTTATACACACTGTTGGGCTGTAACCATACGCAAAAAGGGATCCACCAGATAAACTTCTACTCTCTCCCAAATCTTGAATTTTATTTATTCACGGACAACTAGTGATTTTGTATAAATCACAACAATTCTTATAGTATTATCGTCACATTGAAGATAAATCATTTCCACACAGAATATTAATTTCAGTTCAATTTCTACGTGTAGATTTGGACAAGTAGTAAATTGCCGGTTCTAACGGAATTAGAAATGAGATCGACGTACGAAAAATTACTGCTGCACTATAATTAACCATATTATTGATTGCGGTACTCGCATGGTAGGTACGTCGATTAGTTTGTAATCGTTGATAAACACTAGAGGCACGTAGTATGCATACACTGCCACGATAGTTTCACCAAGCGAAAAATAATATTTAAAACCTATTTTTTTTCAAAGAAAAAGATGGCTGAAATATAACAAAATATGTATTTTGAAAACCGTTTGGAACCATTTAAGCAATAACTGAATGATATAATATTAATAAATTGTTAAAAAAATAACATTAAGTGATAATTCAAAAAAAAATTAATATGTCTAATCTAACATAATTAACAATTTGAAATTTGGCAAAGTTAATTTTAACATTCTCTGGCGTCCTCGTGTTTGTGACACAGCTAACGATGGTCTAGGCGTGCTTTCTATTAGAGTATTGATAAATCCTTGCGGAATTCTTTCCCATTTTTTTGCCACCGCTTCTGCATGATCCAGCGTTATGGGGGGATGATGACGAGATCGCAACTGTCAATCAAGTTTGTCCCAAAGATGTGCGATGCAATTTCAGTCTGGAGAATTAAAGGGTCATATCATCCCTGCATTATTATTAGTAACAATGACGGCGTCCACGATGTGGGCTCATTTAAATTGAAGCATTATCGCCACAAATACAAAATTTCGTGCAAATGGTAGGCGGAATGCCTCTCTGCATTCATGGGTTGAATACTCAAAAACGCCAGCTCGGTTCGACGTGCAAATCCAAACCGTAACATCTCCACCTCCAAGTGGCATACATCGAGCAATGTTTCTTCCAAGATACTTTCCTCCACGCCTCCTCCGCACTAAAACTTTGCTATTAAGATGATAACTGGTTTAAGTTCATCTGATACGCTTGGTTAGTCTTTTGACAATATCTTACTCAGTTGAATGTAACAGATTTACAAGAGAAAAGATGTCTTGCGTGAAGTAAGTTAACTCTCTTAGATTAACCTAACATTCTAAATTCAAGAGAATGTTCTCTTCCAATAGTACACCCACGAAATTCTATTTTCTTGCATATGTGCCGAAAGACCAAGTCTCTTAAGCGCACCAATCGCTAGTAAACAATTCAGTAAGAAATGAAAGACCCGAAGAGGAAAGGTGCAGACCACTATGTTCTCGTGTCGTCAAGGATGAAATGACAGGAAAGATCATCTTCGGACCCGAAACACAAAATCCGAATGTTATAGGAAACAAAAGTTGCCGGGGAGCTAAGACGGAGTTCAAGATACAGTCGCAAACGATGTTAATCCTAAATGCCTTTAGAAAGATCAAAATTGAGGTAACTAGCAATAAATTAGTACTATAAATGTTTATCTGGAATAAAAAGTCCATCTTACTCTCATTACTTAAATGTAACGGAAGTTGTGTGACTTTAAGGAGGAAAGAAGGATACAAAGATAATGCGAAAAATCCAATATATATTAATAAAAAAATTTTTAGTTGTCTTTATGCAAAGTTAGGTTCACTGTATATAAGTACGTCCAGTACATTCGCGTAGGTTAATCGTGTTACCGTCAAAATGCCTTGCGTATCGATCGACAGCTGGAGAAGGCAAAACAACAACTCGACACAAAACTTGTTCTTAATGAGACCGTTTAAAACGAATGTGTGTCTTCGCCGTTTTTCCCTGCCTTCTGTCGTCATTTCCACGTTTACGTAGGTGAAAAGTCGGGACCGAATACCGGAATAATTAATGTTAATTACTGTGTTCCTGACTTCGTAATTTCGTCCCAACTAATTGCATGTTATTATACATAATTTTAGACGGTGAACTTATATCGTACACAAATTTACATATACTGGCGGCATATCGTTCTACCCCAACGCAAATACGTACCGTGTGGCCCTTAATAAGTTGTCCAGCTGAAAACTACCAACAAAATAACTATCTCTCTGCGCAGCTCAAATTAGTTTGTGGACGAGAGACGTTACGAGTTTGTGTTTCGTAATTACAATAAGAAACGAAAGAGTTGTTTCCTCTATTTGAAGCGAAAAATTACATTTATGCACACAATTAGAGCGTGTTCCTAACATTTGGTAATTACATTTGACTAATTCTTATTAGACGTTAAAAATACATTTTAATGCTAGATTAACATTTTTTAGAGTTTAGATACACATACAATGCGCGGCAAAATTATGGATTAAATTAGTTAAATTTGAAGCAAGCCTCGTGACGGTTTGGTCAGAGAAGAAAAGACCAATGATTTTATTGTTCACTACTCCTGCCCACACATTCACTTTACCAGAGTTTTGAGTACGTATTCCAATCCAGTGAGGATTCACTCCATTCCTTGTACCTGCAATTTGGTCAATTTATTGTTCCATCAAAATGAGCCTGCATTGTTTCACAAAACTGTATTCGCTGGTCAGGGTCATCTCCAGTGACTTTTTGCAGTAGTTGTATTATGCAAGGATGGCTTTTTTCTGTTTTTTAATGCAGGTAATATTGATCGCCGACAAACTTCATTATCTGCTGCAATTGATGTGTTCGACATGTCTAGTTTCGCTAAATTTTGCCTCCCAAATGTTTCTCCTACTAACGTTTCTGTTCCTTAATATTTTGGTCAATTTATTGAACAATCTATGGCAACATCTTATACCAATTAAACTGGACCACAACTGATTCTCTATTTGAGAAAATATCCATCAATAAATAGATCTAAAGACTAGTGTATGTATAAATAAAAAGTAGAAAAATCGAGCAATAAACTTTGCTTATATTCTTTAAACAAGATTATTGAAGCAGAGGATACTAAAAAGATTATGCTAATAAGGTGGTGCGCTAGGAGCTATAAAGGGTTGACGTTTTATATCTATGATAATAGAAACTTTATGACTGCTATGTAACCGGGTAGAGTAATAAAATGATGACAGAGATCCTATAGGGTATTCTCTAAAATTACCAAGTATATAATAATACTAAAGCAAAGTATGTAGATTAAAAAAATGAAGTATTGCCACAATCCAGAAATTGAACATAAATATGATATTACGTAGAAAGTGAAAAAGCATTATAAAAAGAATTAAATTTAGTGAAATATATAATAGATAGTTGATTTTGCTTTGCATTTGAAGAAGAAATTTACATAGAATTTGATATGAAACCGTCGATTCCACGGATATCATATTATTTCTTTTTAAAAATGTTATAATATGCAAATTTTAGTTTAGCACCTTTTACACGAGCTATGCAAAATCAGTTGTTTTTTTTTTTAATGGAACCTACAATTTTTGATCATTCCTACATATTCTATTCTAAAAAACAAGGATGAAAATACCTAAATTTAACATCGACCTATTTTCCAATAAAATACAATTGAACTAATATAGTAGGTTTTATTTTATTTACGCGAATGACTAGTTAAAACCCTAAAACGTTGGGCAGATTGCGTTTCCTATATGTATTTAATTTGTAATATGTACCGTTACAAGTGCATATTTTCAGAGATAATATTAATGCTAGCCATAATAATTTAAGAGGAAATTTCTGGATAGAATAAAACGTAAAACTGTACGAAATATTAATGGCTAAACCCAATTATTGTACAGCAAGCGCAAAATGGTATATCCCAGAATCACTCACTTTTCGAAAATTATTAACATCTACGTAGTTACGTAGTTTCCACTTGGTTTCAACATCCACTTACAAGAAATGCAAAATATATTAGTTGCTGGACTCATACCCTAGAAGAGCATCAGAAAATCTCCAAGACAATCTAAATATAAGAAATCTGCTTAAAAAATTGAGAATCAAAGCAAGCGAAACCAAGTTGGTTCATGTAACTTTCACAATGAAGAGAAAAAATTGCCCAGCGGTCACAGTTAAGGGAAGATAGTTGGTTTAAGGAGGATGTTGCACGCTTCGCACGTCCTCTTCGGGAGTTTCTAAACAATTGCCTTCCCGGAAACCAGACCGGTAGGCGAGAACCAATAGAGTAGCTCTCAGACTGCCAGTACTTGCGCCCCTAGATTTTTTCTTATGAGGGTATTTAAAATCAAAAACCTATGTTGATAAAGCACAAAATCTAGAAGATTTGAAAAATAGAATTAGATATGAAATGATTTAAAGGAAACGATTATTTCATTTGTTGAATAACTGCATTTACTTTTACTTTTGTTATTAAAGAAAAACAAATTGCTTTAAATTCAATGAATTTACTCCATAATTTTTACAGCAGCTGACAAAACTGAAATGTGACGATAATTAGTCATTAATTTCCAGATTTAAATATCGGCAAGACTTTAGAAACTTTCTAATCATCATTAAAGGTACTGTTCTTAATACATAAATTAGATATGTGGCTAGGAGGCGAAATAAAGAAATTAGCACAACCTGTATAAATATAGGCTGGAATGTCTTTAAAACCAATCGATGTATTAAGTTTTAATTCATTAATAGCAGACTAGATATCCCTTTCCGTAATTATTTCCACAGTGAAGTAACAAACGGGGCAAATTATTACTAAAAATGATTATTACAATGTAATGCGCTTTTCTACTAACGCTCATCGATAGAAAAGAAAACTTAAATTTTTTTAATACCTCTCAACAATCAGATTTAATCGGAAAATAGTGTCTACCTTTACTTACTGCTAAGACAAACGAGGCATTTCTCCAAACGATCTTCTGCCAACTCGTATATCTCAAATACAAGAAAAATTATTTACGAAAGGAGACCCGCAACCTAGATGTTCGAATGATATTCTCCTTTTTAAAAACCTATTTAGCAACCGATTCCCCAACGAAGGTTCGCTTAAACTAGTTCGACAGACGAAATCAATTTCAATTTCCACAAGTGATTTGCGAGCTTTGACACATCTCCTGTTTCTCGTCGCTTCTCTGCAGCGCTTCGCCAGTTCGAGGGTTTATTGGAGCCCGTGAAGTTCTTCAGACTCACCGATGGATACTCTGAATACAAATGAATATGCTCATTATTGTTATCTCAAGCGTATCGTCTTTTGTTACATAGCAAGAGGTGTTGAATTTTAAAGTAATTTTCACATTTTATCACGTACGCATAAATAGAAATGAACACGATGTATTTTTTTTTCATATCTTATCCGCTAACTTTCGTTGACATAAATTATACAAAAAAGTTTAAATTACAAATATGTAAGCATTTTTCCTGTACTTTTTCTATTCTATTTTACATTGGAACAATTGAAAGGGTATTGAAAACACTAAGTTTCAGTATACGTAAGTTAATATATGCTGCTAGAGACTCCAAAAAATACTCAATCCTTTAGCTTAGATGTTTAAGATATTAGACGTTTAAAGAACAACGATATTTCGCAAATATCTCAATTTCCTTCAATTATCTGAAAAACTTAAGTAGTTAAGTATAGGAAATGTTGAAGAAAGTTGACATGATATGCAGAACTTGTTTCTCACAATTTTACTTTTCCAAATATTTTATTTAAATTGCTAAGGAAACGAATATCTTGTGTCCTCGCATTAAGAGGAGAATAGATAGATTTTATCATGCCGTTGACCTACTCTGTAAAAACATATTTTCTAAAATTAATTAAAATAGAAACTAAGCTTGAAAGTACTTTGTATCATGTACATAATAAAAATGCTTCCATCAATATACGACGAGACTTAGTAAGAAAAAACATTTTTAAGTGTAAAATTATTTTTCAAAATAGTTTTAATCCAACGTTTTTCTATCTTTTGCATCTCATCTAAAGGATACGATTTCTCCAACTCTGCAAAACACATGTTAGCTTCTGCAATCACTTCGTTGTTTGAGGGAAATGTTTTTTCATATTCGGAAAATAATCGCTGAGGGGCTAAGTCTGGTGAATATGGAGCGTGCGGAAGCAATTGGTATCTTAACTCATAGAATGTTACCATGACGACGACATAAGTGTGCACGCATGCATTGTCTTGAAGAAACATAATTTTTTTCTGGGCCAAATGCGGACGTTCTTGTTTCATGACATGAGATCTGATACGATCTAACAAGCTGCTCTAATACTCGCCATTAATGGGTTTGCCCTTTTCAATGGTGATCAACTGGTATTATGTCGCCTACATCCCAAACCTTGTTGGCCGATAAAGTGACTTTGGCCTTCTTTGGCGTCGGTTGGTTACGAAAAAACCCACTGTTTGGCCTGTTTTTTGGTCTGGTGTGCTGTGATAAATCCACGCTCCTCAATAATTCTAAATTGACACCAAAAATCATTCGGAAAGCGCCTTAACATCGCCAAGACGTTCTTCATCAAAAATATTCGTACGTTCGAGTTTAAAATCCGTTCTCAAATATTTTCTGGTCGACAACAGAGGTTCAGAGTTCCACTTTGATTTTCTCATTCAAAAACAAGTATTTAGTCACTGCTCTGTATTTGATTTCTTTCATTGTTAAATCACAAATATTGTTCGCTTGAAATGGTTGTCATTCACAAACTACCTGACGTATCTGTTTGAAAATTTTACAAGACCCTTGTATAAAGTTACTTACTACGAAAAATATAGTTATTTCAATCCTAGTAGCGCTATTTTTTGCCGAGGCCCGGTAATTATCGAACTGCCATCGTATAATACTAATATTGAATGAATAAAAACGCTAAAGTCGAAATGCAGTAAAGTTCACAAAAGCATTTACCAACGTTCATATCCTTTTCATAGATAAAGGGAATAATAAAATTCAATCTACGTGAGCGCTCTTGTATAAAGGAATGCAATATATGCGAGCGAGGAATCGCCAGGATTTATGTTTATTGCAAGTTTTCGTAAAGTTCGGCTACGTTGATCGGGCGGCGGTTTGTTCTTCCCAAACTCAATTTTTAGTTGGGTAAGTTCAAAGATATGCTAGTTTTCGAGCGGAAGTATTTCTTAACTGTAGTTTTATACCACTTTAACATACGAACGATAATTTATTGCCTAGTAACGACAATCGACGATAAACGGAAATTGTACAAAAGCTTGCGATGAGATTTTCGATTCGGGTTTATTCGTGATTATTTTGGTGTGTATTGCTGGATATATTTATTCCAAGCGACGTAAAAACGTCACAAAAAAGTAAAAAGATTTTGGTATTTTCGTGTTTTTATGTAATTTTATTTAATTTCAGAATACAACACTGTGGCCCTTTAAAACTAAACTAAACTGACAAGCGATGATCAGGAAATTCAAAAAATTATGAAACTGAGAACATGTACAGCAGATATATGTATTAGGCAATTTTATTTTTCTGTTAATATTCACTCTGTTTTGTTTTTTATTACATTTGTTTTTAACGGAATACTAAACTAGTACTAGATATTCTTTGATTTTGTAACAGACCTGTACTGTTACAAATTATTGCTATAAGCATTTTAAAAATTTAAAAAAATGCCCTAGTAGCACAGTTGGTTGGCAAACTTGGCTTTCAGTTGGTACAACGTCGTACAGTCGGCGCAATATCCATGACGGTTGGCCGCGCTCGGTACAGTGTCAGTAAGGTATACAAAACCAATGGTACTTTTCTAATGTTGGCTTTGAGTCAGCAAAATCCGTTAAGCGTTGGTCAATAATCCTGAAATGATGCTTAGCAGTAAACATTTCAGTCGGTGTAGCGTCGGTTAAAGATCAGTTGGCAAGTGCTGTAAACATTACTTTTGAGAAATTCGCAAAACTTTTGTTATTATGTTTCTGATAACTAGTAAAAGGATGATCACCGCTATGATCTGTCATACTCGTCGCGTAATACCTATTACCTCTACCTAGAGAGGGATAATATAACAATTTGTTGATAAGAGAAACAGGCTAATGGTCCTTTCTGAAAACGTCATAAGGCAATTTAACGTTCCTGTCATGTTAAAGTATGCGATAAATATTGAAGAGGCGATATTTAAGTACCAGAAAGCGTAAACGCAAGCAAAACAGGATCAAAAAACTATTAGATTGAGATGTGATATACCCCTAACAGAAAATATTCGAAGTGCGATGTAGAATACAGGATTACATATTATACAGGACTTAAAATCAAAAGAACCTCTCCTACTCTGTAGATAATCCGTGATATTGGAACTATGTTTAAGATATACACTAATAATTACTACATATGTTAACACATGTCAAATCTAATTTTATCTTTGTTTGAAGAATAAACGGATTTTGCCGAATCGTAAGTCACCTTGTAGTGAGTAAACCTATCTATGTTACAGACAGTCGGATAAATTAATTAATGCCTTGATTGAATTTCGCATTTACCTTTTTTTTCTTGCGATCTCGCTTGGCTAGTCATGCAGAACTTATCGTTCACTTAGTGCAAAATTTAATACAAGAAAACAATGTCATACCTACTCTTTAGCCCGTATTACTATTAAATTAATCAATCCTCGACAGCCGTGATCGTCTAGTGGTTAGGACCCTACGTTGTGGCCGTAGTAACCCAGGTTCGAATCCTGGTCACGGCAATGCGAAAGAATTGTTTCTTCGCGAAAGAGATTTGTTTTTATCAATATCGTTTCTCCAATCTTCGTTCATTTTCGTTTAATTGAAATTTTATATCGCTCTATCATCTTTTTTGTAGTAAACAGTTGTTAATAAAGTCTTATTATTACTACTATTAAAACTAGTTTGATTATATATTATGTAATACGCTTTTTTTCTCTTGCTTTAGAAGTTATTAAGAACAGTCCTTCTGGTGATTAGTATGGTGTAAAAAAAGCATTACCCGCATAACATTTTCTAGTAAATTGCAATATACCTTAGTCTGGTTGTTTCCTATTGGAAATTGCTACCATACGGTTGCATTTTATTTTCACAAGGATTTTGGGAATAGCAAACTGCTTTTAAATGTACGACAGTCGGTTCAATACTCTTTTATTCCCAGAAAACGTAAAATATTAGATTGTGTGATATTCTTTCTATTTTCGATTGTGGAATAATAACGTCTAGAATATACAAATGTAGTTGACGTAATTTAAGACCTATTCCAGAGGATAGAGCAATAAAACGGTCTAGACACTATTTCGCAACCAGGCTTTGCAGCGACCTTTGTTACTCAGGATGCTACATTTTAGTTTGTGTTCGTATCATATTAATTTTATACGCTCTGAATCTTACAGTTTCTATTGAGTTTAATTTGCAAGTGGGTTGTTACGATTTGAACAGTGCTTTTGACCATTTATTAAAGGGTACCAGTAACTAACATAGGAAGCACTTTGTCGAAGATATAGTTACTTTGGATAACATTGCCCGTGGCACTATTATATTCAAGAACATTTCTCGATATGTACTTCAGCAAAACTATTAACTATCCTGATATAAGTGGTTACCAAACGAGTCGAGTTTGACACATGTAAGTTATCTGTAAACTAGTACCTTTCTATTTAAACAGAGTCTTGTTGATAAAATATACAACTATCGGCGTTAATCGAGGAAAAGAATACTTTATTCACTTGTCAGCACCACCATTTATATCATTGAAATAACCATTGAGAAATTTATATCATATTAGTTAACGCATTGAATTTGTAATGCTTGTAGCTATGGTAAGTGTTGACCTATTGCGAGGGTCTCCTAACAAGTCCTTAGAAAAAGATAAAAAAACAAAGTATTTTCTGTAGATTTCTATTTATTTTTTAATATAATCTCCATTTAACTCTATAGACTTTGCCAAGAGTTTCTCCAGCGCTTTTAAGCTCTCCAAAAAGTAAGATTTCGGAAGACCCTCAAAATAGGTATCTCTTTGGGCCATGACTTCCTCGTTCGACGTAAACCATTATCCGCCGAGCCATTTTTTCAGAAGAAGTCATTGGTGACAAATTTGGTGAATACGGTGGATATTGTATTAATTCGAACTTTAATTCCATAATTTTGGCCATCGAAACTGCGCAGGTGTACATCCATGCATTGTCTTGATGGAAGAGGATCCTCTTTTTTTAAATGAGGCGATTTCTTCGCCGGTCCAATAACGACGCATAATACTTTCCAGTTATTGTTTGTCCTTTTTCTAAGTAATCAGTGTAGATGATTGCGCGTGCATCCCAAAAAATCGAGGCCATCACATTGCCGGCCGATTTGAGCGTCTTCGCCTTTCTCGGAGCCCGTTAGCTTTAAAAAAACCACTGTTTTGATTGTTTCCTTGTCTCCCGAAGTGTAGTAATGTATCCATATTTCGTCCATAGTCATGTATCGACGGAGAAACTCGTCAGGATTGCGACGGAGAAGCGTCAAAACAGCCTCAGGAGTCAACCATACGATTGCGTTTATTTTCCGTTAAGATTTATATAGTCAATTTTTCATGACCATTGTTGTTGTCTGACGTGATATGACCTTGTACCAGCAAACCAATTTCATGGCATTTCTTTACACAAATTACGGTTCAAAAGTATTTACAGGGTTTTCTGAAATTATTTAATAAAACAAAAATTTTATAAAAATGAAACAATCTAAAGAATTTATTACAAATAATAATTGACTTTTTATATATTTCGACACGCGTTTTGCGTGCAGAAGAGAACATATTTCATAAGCAATACAGAAATATTGTTTAAACATAAATTAAACATAAATCGATTCACTTTTTAAGGCGACGGTTTTCTAAACAAAAAATCCATTTTGGAACATAAACAGTTTATCCTTGGACGACGAATGGTTGCGATGATAAAATAACAGTAAAAAGCGCGCGCGAGGATGTTAAAGGAGAAGAAGAAAAGAGTAAATAATGCTTGCTCTCGGTGTCTTCGTATACAACAACGTGCTTTTTATTCACCATCCTCCTTGCGTAAAAGCAATTCCGTTAATGGTAGGTTGGATAGTGTGGCACGTGATCGGGATCAATCAGGAGACCCGCATAAATCTTCTCTCCTTTTTCTGCCGTACGCTTTGCTTCCCATCGCTTCCTACTTAAGTTTCTACGCGCATTTAGCGTACGACTTTTATATATCGTTTCTGTCAGAAGTAAACATGCTAGTTAAGAAATTAATCAGTTCTCTAGTTCACCTCCATATACCACTTTTAGTCGACTCTTCTTTTACAAGATAAAAGTTTCCTTATAATATTATTTTCATCATACGAAGGATATTTCTTTCGAGGAAGCAAGTATTGTGCTTCTTTATCTTTATTGCCGCAATTGACATTGTAAAAGTATAAAACTAACAATAAGTTGGAAATAGTTCCCTCTTTATGTATGTACATATCCGTTTTATAGTTTGACACAATAGTGAACAATAGGGTTGTCAAGGATAAGTTTTTTAACAAAATACACAATTCAAATAAGTCCAAGTGATAAATTTGCTCTCACCGCAGGTTGAAGGGTTTTAGTAATTTCAAAACACGCGTTAGAAAAATGTTTAGGGTTCACGTATTTTGCTCAACAACTTGAAGATAATAATTGTATATGTAGCAACATTTTACAGGCGATAAATGTAATTATCTTAACAATTTTGAATCACTAGAAATTTTAAGGCAACTGACAATTTCCCACAACAAATGTGGAACAACTTTCTTAATGCCCAATCGCAATGTAAGGCGACACTCACGTTTCGATACGTGATTCCTGTCTTGTGTGTGGTTTATAGCTGGATTAGTATTGACCTTACTCATTTTATTTTATTATTTTGGCGCTTAACAACAAAGGTCTTTGATATTTTGAATTTTAAACAATTTCAACAAAAAAATTCTAATCATATTATTCCTCTTTATCGTGTCACCGTAAACATGGAAAAGCGAAACACGAACATGGAGTTGCAATATTGATAAAGAAAGAATCGCAAAATTTACTAATAGAAGTGTTACCAGTTTCTGAAAGCACTATTTAGGCTCGATTTAAGGCTAGATACTAAAACCTAAGTAGCTTAAATATATGCGCACCCATCAATAACGAAATAATAGAAAAAAGAAGAATTCTATGACCAACTCCAAAAAAAAGCTATGATACGCAGCACAAAAGAGATATTTTTTGTGGTAACGGCCTGATGGAGTGTATAAGCTTTTCAAGTTTGTCATAACCTCAACCCCTTTGTGCCTTTGTGTGTAAATTGTGTGTGTAAAGTGTTCCGCATGAAGATAGTAATGGGAGATACTTATGGAAGCATAGGAAAAGACAATGCAAATTTGGAAAAAATTATGGGAAAAGATGGTATGGCTATACGAAACGAAAACGGATCTGTTTGTGGATTTTTGCGCTGCTGATAATTTACTAGGCGGAAGTACGTGCTCGCATAAACATATGCATAAAACAATGTGGACTTATCCAGGGAATAAATATTTTAATTAAATAGGTTATATAGCAATAAACGGGATGTTTAAGAAATGGTAGCCGGATATAAGATCAATGAGAAGTGCTGGCATACCCATTAGTTAGAGCAAAGATACTAGCAAAACCGAAAAACCGGAAAGGTCTAAAATCAGGAATGATAATAATGAAAGAATTCAATATATTTTAATGTTCGCTGGTTGAAGGAATCCAGTGAGGTGGAAAATATGCACAAGAATTAAAAGCGACCTGAAACAGTACAACCCAGAACATTTATGGAACAAATACGAAATAATGGTTGAGGACGCCGCATCAAAAGCAATAGGAATTAAATAAACAATTGTTGAGTGTAGGCTTTCATGACCGTGATCCATAGTAGAAATGTCTTTCGGGTGATGTCGCGTAGTTAAAATTTTACTTGACAGCTTCTTCAGAAGATTTCTAAAGACTTAGTTTTTAGAAATCTGAAGCTGACAGCATGGTCAGCGAAACGTAAAATTTTAACTACGTGACATCACCCGAAAGATATTTCTACTATAAATAAACAATTATCAAGGATTAAATGTCTGAAGAACACTGGGACAAAACAGAGGAGGGAAGAATGGCAAGACTCAAATTTTTAAGTGAATCACGGAAGAAAAAGTAAAAATACACAGAAGTAATATTGAAAGACGGTAGCAAAACATAATATGAGAGCCCCACCCACAACAACAAAAAAATGACAGGAGGAAAAAGAAATCATGCAAAACCCATTAGAACGGGAAAGGGAGAAATACTAACCAACGATAAACAGATCCTTAAAATGTGGGAGGAATACATGACAAAATTATTTAATGAAAATCAAAATGCTAAAGTTAGAGAAACACAAGAAAATGTACAAAAGGAAGAAATAAAGGGGATTACAATTGAACGCAGTATTAAAGTGCAAAATGCAATTAAAAGGTTATAGAATAACAAAGCCATAGGAATGGAGGGTTTACAACACAAATTAATAAAACAGCGCTAGAAATTAAAGCAGAAATTGTCACAGGTTTAGTAAACCACTCCTGTATCTATACAGGATCTACAGGATCACTATGTGATCTACATAGTGGCACTACGAATTATGTAATCAATAGCAAAAACAAATTTACTTTCTGTTTATCGACTTTAACAACACACTTAACTCTATCAACCAAGAAACTCTGTGGCATATCCATAGAAGAATACGGAATTCCTAAAAAATTATTAGTATGATTAAAACACTATGGAATGTAACGGACAAAAAGCAGAGAAAATATAAGAATATAAATAAATAATCGTCGTGGAAATGCGCGGAAAATAAATGGGGATAAAACCCAACAAAACTAAAATGAGATCAATAAACTCAAATTACACAGACCATGTGAAAATAGAAGTGTCCTGGCCGAAGGTGGAACTAGAAAATGGAAAAAGTAATACACACAAAATAAATACATCCGGGATGTTTAATTTCCCGAGTAATTGAAATCGATTGCATTATATGAGAATGAATATATATTGATTAAACAATGTTTAAAAATGCGGGTCCGATTATAACACGTTGCGGAAAGAAAACGGGGAGATTACGAGGAATATCTTGGACTTTAGCCTGAGGTGAAAAGAATAAGCGAATGGCCAACAAACCCATGGAAAAAAATTACCGCTAAAGGAACAAGGAGAAGTTGGAGCGACATAAAACATCTGTAGATAAGATATGTAACCACGAACAGCAGTAGACTAAATCAATTCAATTCAAGGATATACAGACTAACTGAAATAGGGAGACTAAATCAAGGAGCATTAGGCCGACGACCTAACCTTCAGTATAGTCATAGAAACATCCGTAAGCGAGCGCTGAACGATGAACTGTAAATGGCGAAACACGTCCACAAATGGCAGTGCTGGTAATTTTGTATTAATTATTCATTTAATTAATTTCCATTGTTGAATTCCAACTAGCTGCCCTCTCACAATTTTAAACATTTACTTGTATTCTATTCTATTCTGTTGAGGTCCCATATAGCGCTTATTTTTAGGTGCAGATATTCTCATCAATACTTGTTGTTATTTCGTATATAGCTACCAGCGCTCGCAGAGTTGTGCCGATGAGCCGTAAACCGCGAAACGCATCCACAGATAGCGTATTAACTATTCATTTAATAAAATATCATTCGTTGTAAATTGTAAAGATTATTACAAAATATTTATAACTAGGCTTGAAATACATAGTATATAGTGAACAAAAGGTCATTCGCGCGTGTGAATAATTTCCTCAATCTAATCCCTAAATTGATTAATATTTAAACATGTGCTAATTACATTAAATTGGAAATACAAACATCAACATTTATTTAATTTGATGAAATTCAAATGGTATAAGGAATAAAATAGTATTATACGGTGTTTACATTTTTACAACAAAACTGTATTGCTTTACAGCACAAGGATTAATTATATGTGACCATTGAAGAATTAAATACCTGCCTAATTTCAAAATGGTGGACAGAAGAATAAATTCTGGCGAAGCATAGGTTCTGGTTCAAATGTGATGTGAATCAGCTCAGGAACAACGTTCGGTAGGTATAATGTAAAATCCTAAATATATATATAGTGAAGATTAAGCTAAATACATGACCAATATTATTAATGGTCAATACCTTGTGTTATTACAAGTGCATTCGTGCCGATATGTTCAAGAAAAACGTATTAACTTATTGCGGCAGATTTTCTATAACAGGCGTGCACAGCAAAAATGTAATGATAATATGATTAATGAAGCTAATATAAATGGAGAAGGTGCTGAGCAGTGATTAAACTCAAATGCCGGAAATTGTGTGCTAAATCAAGAAATTATCTAATGAAATCTCTGGAAAATACTGCAATATTTCTGAGAAAAAGGTTGCTAAAAGCTGCGTAATTTATTGTATTATTCTATACTAATGAAGCTATTTTTTGAGGACATGAACGTGATATTATGAATGTACAATGTTTTGATTAATCGCCTAACAAATACAAAAAATTAGTATTACATGTTAAGCGGCCATATCAGTCTCCACACTGCGTCGTGATTTACATACTTAGAATTTCCGATAAACACGAACAATTAAGAAAACGCTATGTTGGGGAAACTTGTTTTCTCTTAATTCATTTTAACCGAAACACGTTTTTTTTTTCCGAGCTGATCAAAACGAATGAATGCGATGGTTGCGTGCGATATCGAGCATAGACTATTAGAATGGCTATTTGTCAACAACGCGCTAGATTTAAGAGAAACAGCGATAAAAATTCAAATCAATCTGTTCTAAAAATACGATTGGAAATTGTGCGTGAGTGCTTAAGAACTTGTGCAAAACGAAACTGGAAAGCAATCATTGAAAGGTTTCCTTATGAATTTATAGGTTTTGGAAGATATTTACTGTATTAATGTCTGTAGGCGACATTTGTAGAAATATTTTAACTGACACATACACCAATATTCTACATTCAATAATCGAGGTAAGTATTGTAATACTAACATCAATATATGGAAAATGAAGAAGTTCTTAGATCACCTTAGGAGTTAAAAATTTAGTACTAGTAAGCAAAGGATGTTGTTTGTTGAATTGTTAGGGTTGAGAGAAGAGCTGGTAATATTTACCAAGCAAAGTACATGAAACAAAAGTTCAAAGTAGAAGGTGGAGCATGGAAAACATTGCACAGGAACATATCCTTATGTACATGAACGAGAATTTATCAATTGCAATAGAATAAATACATATAAGAAGTGATTTAGAGAAATACCTGAACCTTAATCAGTAACCATATTCAGGCTTTTTTGATAATTTTCTTTACGATCCTTTCACAAAAAATAACGCCTATCTAAATCAACGGGTTAACTTTAGTGTAAAATATCGGGTATTAGCTAAAGGTAATTAAAACTTATTGATCCCATTCAATTACATGTTTGAGGTTATATTTAATGTAGAAATACTTCTAAGGAAATTCACTTAATTTATTGGGATACATCCAATTTGACGGGGTGGTTGTTACAGAAATTTGAGCAAAAATGCTAATCATCTTACACAATGTGGATGACGAGGATGAAAACCCAATCTGGGGGAAATTGAAGGGAAGAAGTCGCCACTGCCCCTCCTCGCAGTTAAAATGAGCTAAGACAAATCTGTCAACTTGGATCAACTTCCAACCTAAATAAATGATATCATAACAAAAATTATAGCAACATTTACGGCAAAATTTGGCTGTAAGACACATATTAACAAAAAAGAATCACTTATTCTTTGAGCGTCCTTTAACCTTTTCGGTCACGGCGCCCTCAAAGGAGAACAGCCTCTCTGAATTTTTGCCTACAGCTCGACTTACTTTAGCCATTCTATCACTTTGTCCTAGTTCATGAACATCGTATTATTTCAATTGAGTATATGTGCTGCCATCTAAAATCTAATCAGGAAAAAACATTGTTTCACTGTGGTAAATTTCAAATTTTAATTTTTTTCAGCGGTTTTAATTCGTGATCGAAAGGCTTGTCGTTGATTCTTTTTCTCAAATTTTCCAGGGACTTCTGGGCTTCAACATGTTAAACCTTGCTGATAATCAACGGATTGACACGAGGAGTACCTATAGACACCCGTTTTTTTATAAAGGAAAGGAAACCCGCTATTCGTTCCGCGCATTACCCAGTTCCGGCTTACCTTGGTACCGCCCGATTCTAGAACCAGAATCAGGTATTCGAGTATTCGGTCCTAGGGCCCAGTAGCAGAGACGGTTGGCGCAACCTTGGCTCCCGATCATGGATCGCTTGGCTCAACGTGGCAGTGATGCCGGCATTACGTGAAAGTGTAAACATTTTATACTTATGGCCGAACATTGGCTCGCAAGTTACCTGATCTTTGGGTGAACTATCTACTTTGGCGTGCACCGACCTTGAACGAACATTCTTTGAAAATTACTTCACTGTTGTTTGTCGACCATGTTACGCTCGGCAACTGATTTTCAACCAATGCTGCACCGACTAATTTGGTGGAACATCGATTTGCTTACGCTCAAGTGTTTAATAATTTGATCATTATTTCTCGATTGTCTACCAACGCTTAACTAACTTTGCTGACGTAGAGCCAATCGATACACAACTTTAGAAAAGTGCATTGGTTTTGTGTACCTTATTGATACGTTGCCGACCGTGATTAACAGTTATTGATATTGCGTCGACCGTATGACGTTTTGCCAACTGAAGGCTAACTGATAGCCAACCAACTGTGCTACTAGGGTAACCAAGATATTGGTTCTCGCCTAATACTTTTCAAAAAAAATTATCACTGACAACCTTATAATTTTTTTTACATCGAACAGAATGTAATCTAGACATAAAATGCTAACAAAGAGAAGACATTCAAACTTATTACAGCTGTATTTTCGCGACACATTTGGAATTTGGAAATCGTCTCATCATTCTGAATCACTATATTCAGAAAAGGAACCTACATTCTCTAAACTATATCACATTTTGCCATACATTCTCTAGCAAGGTCCATCACATGCTTAAATGTATGTGGTTCTAAAATATGTTTCTTTGCGTATAGAAGTAGTTCATCATCAGTAGTACTGGCAAATTTTCCAAATTTTATGGCGGTGAATAGGAAGTGCATTACTACGTAGTTTTTGTTTGCAGAACTGCAGTTGTCCCAAAACAAACTTCTTTTTGAGCTGCCAACTTTTATGCAAACATTCTGTATTTTATAAAACGCGGCAGCGTTTAGAATTACTGAAAGTGGCATATCCTATTGGAAGTCGAGTAAGCACCTCAACAGAAAGACTTTTACGAGCCAACTAGGCCTTTGCGTTCAAATCTTTAAAAAATATTTTCGCTTTGATCACATGCAAATGCTTTAGTCTAAAACACACTTTTTTCTTCTTCGTTATCGGGGAATTTAATTTTTGTCATCAACATATTGCACCTTGAGCAGTTGTCCAACTTGGCTTTATCGAAAAATAGTTTAAAGCTCATCATAAAATATTTTCTATAAAAGTCATACTTAACTTTAGGATTCGCTGCAGTAGATAGATGTATATTTAAGAAAACTGTTGATGTGTTCTACAAATTGTCGTAACTCTACTTCTTCGATCTTATTTAGCCTGTTCTTTTTACTTCTACAGGTGAGAATTGAAAGCATAACGTGCTTACAAACTCTGTATTCGTGCGAACTAATCTTAGGTTTGCTAGTTCCAGATCTAGATCTGTGTCTCCTTACAATATAAGACTAGCCAAAAAAAGAGTCATGAAGGTCTTTCGATTTCAGCTAGTAAAAAAAATCTCGTAGTTTATGTCTAATGTCTTCTTCAAAACACTTAAACTTATAGCAACATGGTTTTCCTTCTTTCTTTGCAAGCAAACATGATCGCTGGTAATTATGCCTTCCGAGCAGTGTTCCACACTTTTTTTATGTAGATTTCTTCCAATGGCGTTTCAATATAATCCTTTTTTAGCTTTCTGCGAATTCGTATCATATTTCGTCAACATCAGGTTCTAATCTGGCCTCCGGAATAACAAAATCTTCATTATCGATTTGTACTCTTCGGTTCTTCCATAGATTCCGGCTTGGAGGATGACATGTTTTAACATGCTACCAATAAACACCAACAAGCAACTTGTATGAAAATCACTACGTACTTTCCAGCACAGCAAAACAAACGTATAATATAACTTAACAAACAATGTTATGAAAGAATATCCACCTGCGCTCAGTAAAAGTCGACGATTTGTGCGCTGCAAGAAGCTAAGAAGAAAACACGCCGTTCCTGTAACTAGAGGTAGCTAGCCAATTTTCCAAAATAGTGAAGACGCATGGTCCTTGCATTGCACCCCTCAATTAAACCGAAGCTATTAAACAGAACTAAGAAAATCTTCATGACACCGATGTGACGAACCGAAAAAGTGTGTAAGTAGAATAATTAAAAATTTCTGGTGGGGTAAGGAGATGCAAAAAAAAATGAGATAATGTAATATTGAAGCACAATCAGTGTTTGTAGAATTCTAAATTAGATTTGTAGGACGAGAAGTAACGGTGTCTATTGAATTTATATTCTAAACAGTTAATAAATTTCTTTTGAATACGCGCAATGCGGACTTTATATTTAAAATGGAGAGGACTCAAAAAGGTCCTCCCAAATTGAAGTTCACATCGAATTCTGTTGTAGGAATTGTGACACGAAAGTTGAAAAGATGCGCCATAATTAAATGAAATCAAATGCAACCACTTATGTTACGTTTGACTCCTTTAATTTAATTACGTCGGCGAAACCAGGGAAATCACGAATTTTCAAAATACACCACTGTTTCTGTTCACTAGTTTGTAATATTTATTTTATTCCCTAGAAACAAGTAGTATTGTAGCTGTAGACGAAATTCCAGTCGTGTTACTTACTAATAAAAGAATAAACCATATTTTACTTAAGAAAGATGTCTTAATAAATATTAACGAAGCATTGCAGTTCCTACAGCGCCCCCTTTTCCTTAATTATTTTTAAGAAAAATATCTTCGTTGCGACTAATTAGTCCTAAAGGATTTAGGGTACCCCTCGGACTGGTTTATTAAAATTTCCTCTCCGTTACATATACCATTAATATTTTCTTTCTTTCTTTTCCTTCTTTTACTCTTTTTTTTTTATTGCGTTGTAGCGGTCGGTTTGCGGATGAATTACATTCGCAGATGCGGTTTGTTTGATTAGAGGTAAAGGGGTGGAGTTGATTGGGGAATATTCTGCAAACACTGGCAGTAAATTTACCATGTGGGGCTGACGTTTGTGCTCTCTAACAATTCAATTGCAGGAGTGGCGAACATTACGTGCTGATTCAGGTTAGGTAGTATCTGCACTATATGTTTGTACACAGATTGAATGAGGACGAATAGCGCCGTAGGAATGAGGACTATACAGAAATCATGCAAATTTTACGTGGGGAAATTTGATAAACATACAATACCTACTTTGTATTGAAAACAACTAATCGACCGTATTAATCTTACGCATACTGTACTAATAATACTTCTATAAACGTTTCTGGCTAAGGACTAAAATCTACTTGTAATACATTTTTTGCACCCACTCAAGCATAGTCGTGTCTTTTCGAACCAAAATAAATCCATTGCTTTAGAATTCTTCAGCTGAAAATAATTTATTGACAATAATAATAATACCTGGTCTATTTAGGACAAGCTGCATAGATTTATCAATTAATAAGCCAAATAATACAAACTTGATACACACGGGAATGGGATCGGTTTCAGGGTCACGCTTTTGCTGCAGTGTGTGTATAGTTGCAAAACACCCACCGCAGAACGGCAGATGGCGCCCTAGTCGATGGTAGAATCTTTCACGTCACGAGAATAGCTTTGTATGAGAGGTCTCGCTTCCGGTGCGCCTGTATATACAGAGCGTGATTTTAGTCCGCCACCGATAATTGTAACACATAAGTCCCGGCATAATAAGGGTGGCTGCAAAAGGTACTCAAGGTGCGATGAGAGATGTAATGGGATAGCAGTCCACTAATTTATTGCGTGCTTCAAAAGTAATGCAAGGAATTTATGTTTATATATATATATCTCTTACAAAAAATGCAGAAATATTTATGTATTTTATGGTTTATGGTTGTCACAGTTCGGTAAAATTTCTTACGTTTATCGGTGATATTATATATAAGCGTCGATAACAATTTTTCTAAATAAACCGATACTAGTAATAATAATAATAATGCTTATTATTGGCTTTAAGATCCACACAAGTTCAGTGAAAGCAGTAAGAAAGAGTACTTAATACGTAAACACAAGTAGAGACCAAGTATTTTCGACGCCAAACGCAATGTACGCAGTTGTTGAATCGTGACCGCGATGCTGTTCATAAGCTCAACTGTTACTGCGGCTACTTAAGAGTACTGAGTGTATAATAATAATATGTTTATTGATATATTAAGAAGTATCTACATACATATATATGTAAGGACCGAAAAATGTAGTCCATAGCGAAAGTAAAACAGAAGTGCCAGTAGGTTTCGTATCAGTTAAGCCAGCACATCTCTGACGCCCTGGTTTTCTTACGAAACCTTAGAATCTTACATACCCTTCATTAGCCTAGAATTAATTTAATCACAATATATGAAATTACACTAAAATGGATATAAAGCTACTTATAAAAAAAGAGAATAACAACACAAAAAGGAAAGGAAAAAAAAAGCAAAAACACACAGTCCGATTGAGCGGAACATACTGCTTCACGAATGCATGTTCTGCTCGAGTAGAAGTTGAAGACCTCGCACCCCAAGTGTTGAGGGCAAACACTATTCAGAACATTTGCAATATTATAACTAAAGGATTGTTGAAATATAACAGTAGTGTGAGGAGGTATATCTATAATACCTTATATTAATATTATTTACATCTCTCCTGTACGTAATCCTCATCAGCAGATAAGGTGGCATTAAAAGTATTACAATTCCTGCTCCTCTTCATGTTTAACCAATTCAACTCTTGTGGATTATGGGATGCGTTCCTCTGAATACCGGACACAAAACGTATGCATGAGTTCTGCACAAGACAAAGCATATGTATTACAAAGCAATGCTTTATTCTAGTTCGAAATTCAAGAAAATATTTATCCCTGTAATTCATATAAAATTTAATTAACAAAAGAATTAACTTTAAAATATAAAATGAAACTACCAAATAGGATCGATCTCATTTATATATTTCATTGAATGTATTTACTTTTAAAAGTGTATTATTATTTTATTCACCCCTACATGTATTATAATTATTTATTATTTATATTTATTATTATTACGTATATGCACATATTTTTCTTGACAGCTCCCCTCCGTATCAATATATGGTATGAAGTACTTGTTTCGGTTAAAGTATTGATTTTTGTGCTCATTTGATTTGTTGTGCGGCTTGTGATTGATGCGTGATGACCTCAGTGACGATATTCAGAGGAAAAGGCGCGAAATGATAATAACATCATCCTCAGAATCATTATTAGGAAAAAGTCTTCGCTAAGTGACCAAGGCGAGCGGACATGCTTGACCAGCATCGCAAGAAAACACAAGTGGAGACCAAATATTTTCGGCGCCTAACGCAATGTACGAAGAGTACGCAGTTGTTGAATCATAACCGCGATGCTGTTCCCATATTCGTCAGTTCATAAGCTCAACTGTTCCTGCGGCTAGTTAAGAGTACTGAGTGTATAATAATAATAGGTTTATCGATGTATTAAGAAGTATTTACATATATATATATTTAATCACAATATATGAGATTACACTAAAATATATATAAAGCTACTTATAAAAAAAGAGAATAACAACACAAAAAGGAAAGGAACATTCGAACCTTATAGTTCCTTTTTCGTGTGACTAAACTTAAATTTTCTGAAATTTTTCCTAGAATCCGTTGAAGGGTTATCAAAGGCATCATTTACGCAAAATGAGTACTTACTGGTGCGGTTAATAACATCTTTGCCGTTTCTTCGAGTATCAGAGACATCCAAAGGACTAAGGCAGAAATTTATTAGGAACTATGAGTGTCTGATAAAAGCAACTACTTCCTTTCTCATGTAAAATAACATTTTCTTCTGTATGTTTCTCGTTTTATGCTCCTGCTTAAAAGAAAAATCAACCTTTACAACAAGGACATTGGCTTAACAAACGAACACAAGACGGCGCTGTTGAGATTTAACATTACCGTTTTCGCAAAATTTTACATTTTTTATTGTTGAAGCAGTGATAAAACAGAAATCGACTGAGTAGTTTGTTTACTGTACGCACATCAAGAAAGCACACAAAAGGGTTTCTTGGCATTGTAGTACGAAATATAAAACATGTGTATACCCAACCTTAATAAACTAAATAGAATTGAATATGACAATGGTCCGTTTTACCTATTCTGCAAATTTGTGTTGCTTCAGTTTTATGTAAATTCAAGTTTTCTAATTTAAATCCTGCCCGTCTTCGTTTTCTTGTGCTACACTTGACGATTCTATTCTGTCATGTCGATAAGACCTATTGTCTTTCTTGAATCTGGTGCCTATCGCTCTTTTCCAACCAATACTGCCTTTCTCACAGTCACTGCATGCAATTTTAAAAATTATAGACCTCTTCTCTATGTTCGGTTTATCTTTCGGATTACCAAGAATGCTTTTAAGTGTATTTCACAAACTGGAACATACGTTCATATCTTTGCCCCTAAAAAGTTTACTAATATCTTTCGACATGCTGTGAAATTGCAAATTTCTTACCGCTAGTTTCTACCGGGATTAAGGTCGTGGAATTTCTCATATAATGCCTAAGTTGGACTTTCTTAAGCATGCGATCGACATCTATAGAAGAGTAACCATTGTAAATAGCTACATTTTTTTATGAATTTAAGTTCTTTATTGTACCTACTTACACTTAAAGAGAATTTTACTAAACCATTAATTAAGAAACTAATCAGACGTCGTATTTTGTGTTGTTCATAGCGGTTAAAATCGTTCATTTTTCATGTATCTATTAGTGTTTGTTTTCTTTCTATAGATGTCTCTTTCCCGTTTTTGTTTCTAATTACTTAACTATCTAGCTTAGTAATTCAGTTTAGAATAGAATCGTCACGTGAAGTACAACATATAAACGAAACCGGACACAGTATTGAATTAGAGCACCTGAAATTGATTAAGAACGTAACTTCACTGCGGAAGTGAGACGCTTATCAAATTATTTACAGAAAAAGCAACATAAATTTGATGAATACAGTATATACGGACCGTTGTCATGCTCAATTCTGTTTGATTTATTGGGATAGGACACACACATGTTTTATGTTTCGTGCTACGATGACAAGAGATCGTTTCTATCCATACTTTTCGCATGTCTTAGATTTAGGGTGTGTAGGTGGAAAAATTAGGTACTTGTAAATAATATTTTTAACGCATCCTCGAAACAACTGTCTCGGGTTAATTAATTACACTTATACGGTGCGGAGTATGCCAATGGTTTTATGCTGTTTGCCATACTACCCCACAGTCCTTGCTATCATTATTACAAACTCTTAATTCTACTTTTGATTAGAAACAATTCAATTCCTTTAGGAGCAAATCAAATTTTTTGATTGACAATTGATACCGCTCCCCCATACATTTAATTTTGCATGAACATTTTGGTTTGAAACGGACCAAACGATTGATTAATTTGATAGAGGAAAACATCTCATTCCTCGTATTCACCGAATCTATCGCTTGACGACTTCTTCTTGTTCCAGAACATAAACGAAAAATGCGTGGCAGCGATTTTTAGTACCTCAAGAAGCTATTGAAGCTTTCAAAAACCACGTTTTAGAAATATAACTTTCAGACTGAATGCCTCGGGGGCATGCAAAAGTGCACAAATCTTAATGGCAAATATTTTTAAAAACAATTTGTACCAATTTTTTTCTTTCATTGTTTTTGTTAAAATTGTGTACTCGTTCCGCATTGTGAATGTGCATGTGACCAACAGATAAGATGACTGATAGCGTTAAACTAAAAGAGACGATGGGCAGTGATATGTTTTGACTTGCTTATAATATTCGGCTGTATAGATGCACATATTTTTCGAAGGTACTATGAATGGTCTATTAGACATTAGAAAAGTTTACCTTTTCACTATTTATACAATAAGTAATATTTTATAATTCCAAAAGGTTGGGACAGCTAGTGTATTCCATTTCACGATACAAATCTGAGTACACCTATGCTACCATATACATTATTTTCTTTAACGACGTGATTTGAAGTGCGGCATTTTGTAACTCGTACAATATATGTGGCCAAATAAAACGTAATGTGTTTGTCTTTCCCTACCATCGGTGCGCTTAACTTTAAACTGCTTTTGACATTTACGAACAATCGAGGACAAGTTAAAATATTTGAAAACGAGATAAGTAAATGCGGGTTATTTCTACCTTATTTATTGACTACCGCAACCGATAAATTTGCTGAGAATTGTCCGCTCTGCGGCTGCTGGTTATTTACGTTCCTTTTAATTGGAACATTCTTATCCATTTTTTGCATTGATCCATTTTTTACTGCCTGTATTTTATTGCAACTGAAATGTTAGAATCTAAACAAGTTCTACGTAATCAGATTTTCCTAAGCGAGAAAGACAGCAAAACAGATATATCCAGAAAATCGTTTTATAAGTATACAATGATCACCTTTATCCAAAAACGCCTATTTAAAAATTTTGTAGACGATTAAGAGTAACGATTGCGCTTTTATAGCAGTCAATATTGCCTTAATATAGACATGTAATGTTATATGTTGGGAGATTTATAGGATGAGATAAATTTTTTCTTTATTATTACAAACGCTTGTTATGAATTTGGAAATATCAACTTGGTACCTTCAGGCAATTTTCTAAATGAAATACGAACCAGAATTAAAGAAAAGTATAACATTCTGTCTTTAACTGCGCAACATATGCAAATGTCCTATTCTTCCAAAGACCGCTAGACGGCAAATCTGGATTTTGAAACGATTCTTACTCACCATTTACGCTTAGAACAATAACCCACTTGTGTATATTCATTCCAACATTGACCAGCAGTGATGCGCATTAACTTATGCTGGCCACTTAAAAATGTCCACGAGATCAACACTCTCACTGACTGGGTTTTCCTGCAGACTCAGCTCAATAAAATTTACAGTTGGGGTGAGAAAAATAGGTTGCCGATAAACATCTCTAAATGTAATATCCTTCATGCGTAAAACCTTCCCAATCATGTGTGGTTACATTTTAGATCGCACAGTTCTCGCCAGTTGTACTACTACGAAAAAGCAACCTTTGATGACAAGTCTTGTAATCTTTTAATCCCCATTTTAACAACATTACTTCATCTGTTCGAGACCTGCTAGGTATTATACTTCGCAGTTGTCGGTCGTTTACTAAGATTTCTGCGCTAAAGTGTTTGTATATCGTTAGATATAAGTTAGAATATGTTAGTACCTTTTTGTGACATTCATAAAAAAACATTAATCAATACATCGACGCTTTATTAAGTTTTGTGGGTTGACTGCGCCGGTGTAATCCCAAATTTGATGCAGAAAGCGTAAAAGGTTTCACTTTTCTCCATAAGATATTATGTGTTGGTTATCCCTCGCTCATGCCGCAATTTTTTCATCTTGACACAACGTGTGTTATTGTATTGCTGTTGCAACTGATATTCTTCTTCACCTACTACTTTCGATCTGCAACACGTACAACTTCCAGTTTATGGGATGCACCTTCTGGCAATTACCGTCGGCGGTAACGTAATGATTGGTTTCTAGTTATATGATTTGTTTACTTTGCTTTTTGTAGCATTTAATTACAGTGTACTGAGTATTTGTATTAATGAAATGTATTTCTTTTTGTTCCGTAAATGAAATTGCGTTTCTGTTGGGCAACAGATAGCATTAAAATCTTCGATTATTTTAGTGCTCTTCGCCTATTATCAACAGCATTTGTTAATTTTCAACCACTAATAATCTGGAAAACGATTTCTATTTAAGATATTTACATTGTGAGATAAGCTACATAACTTAATTTCTGTAAATGATTTCAACTTACAATTTTTCTTCCGACTGCAACATAATGATGCGGTTTGTCCTAAAGCGTCACCGCAAAGTACCATCGTTGCATATTTACTTTCTTTAAGCCTGACGACTTGCCAAATAATCGTATTGCTAATTTGAACAGAATTACTATATACGTGTTCCGCAGATGAAGTTACTTTAAATTTGAAAATTGAGAGTCATTGTAACCCTTGCTCTATGTGAAAGTACCTGAATGCACGTAGTTGAATAGCGCTAGTCACTGCGCTAATTACAACAATCCTGCTGACGTTATTTCAAATATTTCAACATGTACATGTTGTTAAAATAGACAACGGAAAAATATAATTTTAGATGATTAAAGATGTTTCAACGATTTTTCTGAAAAATTTGTGAACTGCGATTGATGAATCTCAGATCCAAGTGTATCAAGAAATAGAATAGTTTTAGAGTAATAAATTGCTATTTTAATTTATTTAAAAAATGATTACCATTTCCTCACTCATTACAACACTTATGTACATTTTACTATATAGAACCATGTGTATTATTGTGCTCTGAGTAGTATGCAAAACTTGTTTGTGTAAAACGATCAATATTGAACGTCAAACAATCCAGTCTAGCACTGGATTGTTACTGGAAAACATTTTACGTGTTAACATGATTGTAGGAGCAATCTCGTATTAAACCGACTTATCTGATTTAGAATCTTGTAAACTAACTGCAACATACTCGCTAGTGCAGCTCTTCATGGTATTCATGGAATCATACACGGCAAAGGCATTTTGAGCATAGAAACCTCTATGTTTCTATCTCACAACCTTATTTATCTCTTGCCTTATATCGCTACCTTTCAAAACAACAAGCAATATATCTTCTAGGGCCGTCAAGTGCCATTAAATACACGGCTGCAGTCTAGAAAGCAGCAATAAAAACTGCATACTGATTTTGCCGTAAGTAATTCCGCAAGTAGCTATGTTAGCATTGTTTCTGGGGCATCTTTCGATGTATTTTAATCGCAATATATTGAAATGGCCTTTCTGATCAACGTTGAATAAACACTAAAACGTCTCATATTACTTTTATGAATTAAGTTGGATCAAATATTGCTCTCTGTAGAGCGTTTACAATACTAAAGGAATATTAAAACAACTATACAATTTAAATAATCCATGATGATTCCGTGTAACATGGTAAATTTTATCCATTTACTAATAAGGACGCATAGGGAAATGTAAAAAGGATGCGGGGATAGAATTGGGAAAAATAGTTTTTCTCAGGAGAATATTTTAAAAGCATTCTTATATAGCTGTATTCACCTCCTACCAAGATAGAGATAAGGGGAAAAATTCCACTAATGTAGGACAGTGACGGATAGAAAACTTATCAAGAAGCGCGTAGTGACAAGTTTCATTCAAATCAGTAAACAACATGTAGCAACATTCCCTTATTAGGTCGTCACATATGTGCTTAGGTTGGATTATTCAGATCTATTTTTTATTGTTAGGCCACTTGCGCTAGCATACCCTCCTTCACCCAGAAGCCACGTGTGTGATCATTGTGAGTAGGTCTCGCCCTCTGGACATCTCGAGCCCACTTCTAAGAACCGCATTCCTGCTAGTCCTGCACAGTCACTTAATATGTGGACGGCAGTTACTTTTTCTGTCTAATATGTTGTTTTCCCTGTCAGTTTTTCGAGTATACAGTATTCTGTTAGCAAGTCTGTTACTGTAACAGGCTTTACTTAGTAAGTCAGTTCTAAAATTGCTTGGCCTATTTATGGGTTTATTTTTCGACCAGTTTTGAGATTTCTTTTCTTTCTACTCGGGCTAGCTCATATACTTGCTCGATGGCCGTTATGCCTTAGCAGGCAGATCAGAATCAC
The DNA here is from genome assembly GCA_902654985.2 of Oryctes borbonicus. Taxonomy (NCBI): domain Eukaryota; kingdom Metazoa; phylum Arthropoda; class Insecta; order Coleoptera; family Scarabaeidae; genus Oryctes; species Oryctes borbonicus. The sequence continues at coordinate 2,886,830 of LR736888.1, forward strand.
ATTAGTGTAGTTGTGGTCTTTTGAGTCTGCCTTTGTGGATTCCAAAACTTTTAGCATTGCTACACCATCTAAGCAGATGGCAGTGTTGGCAGTCATTGTGGAATTCTTTTAATTATCAAAACCTGCTTATCACACAGTTTTATTTTACAGAATCAATCTTTAAGAAACGAAATCTAACTGCGATACTCCTTAAAACGGCGTAATCCCACAACACCGCAAATAAGTGTAGCCTAACTCAGATTATAATGTATCAATATGGATTCAAGCTTTCCAATAGAGTTGTATCCATTACTGTGGTTATTAATATTTTAATGTTACAGTTGATGATGAAATAACCGCTAAAAGATGAACAAGAACATGAAAATCGTTTTTTTTTTTTTTGTAAACTGGCATATTCTTTTTCAGACGTTCCTTTGTTAATTTGTTAAGCTAGAGCTATTTCTCGGGTAGCCGGCAATAATAATAACAAGCCCAAGGCAGTTAAACTCGCTAATGTTGATATTCTGGGAGAATATGCAAAAACGTTAATGAGATGAAGTACTGGCAGTATTCTTTCTCTAATAAAATTTTTTTATATGTTTACCTTGGCAAGTAAAAAATTAACAATAAAAAAGCATCCAGTTTCTATATAAATTAACAGTCGCGTCTCGGACTATTCAGCCGCACCAGTCGTTTCTAACATTACTGAATGTTTGTTGCTTTCTATTAAACATGTTACAAGAAAATAAGTGAGTTATTTTATAGGTCGAACGCCTAATTAAAACAAATTTATTAACAGCTGCGCGTATAAGGAAAAGACATACGCGCAGCATACACATTCTTAGATCCAGAAGTCCCTAACTAGCCGGATGACAAAGTTATCGCAAATTTTTAAAATCTGCGGTAGAATCGACCAGATTGCATGCAACCTTTTAAGTTCCAAAAGTCTTGCGACTATTACTTTGAAATTAAGTTACTTCCACCGGGTCTGGGCCGAGTCTATCCACGCTCTATTGAAGCCATATACATGATGCCTCAAGCTTCTGGAATTATAAAATTCTACTTATTGAGTGAATAGTGGGAAATAAAAATCTTCTGACAGCATAATAAACGTTATAGAGTAGATTCTAAACAGATTTCCATATAAGCAGGCTAATAAAAGTTGTTAACCAAACACCTATTATGATATTTTAAACGGAACAGCTTGTATATGATTAAGCATCTGTTTTCTCCATCTAGAAATAAATCAATATGAGTATCATACGTATATTTCTAACAGACTTACGGAAACTAATAATTTTGTTCTAATTTGTCCAAATAACAATGAGATGCTTATTTTCGTCAAAAGAAATGTGAAATGTAAATATATTTTTATAATTTAATGATAAATTTTTATGAGATAACATTTTCTACTTGCTATTATGCAGACATTTTAGCCTTCAAAATATACTGATTGCTCAGTATTAAACAAGTTGTGTCAATTTTTAAATGTAAGAAAGTTCGTTTTTCTTGTTATCGAGCTTAAATTCGTAATTTTCTAGTGTTTTATCTTCCTTACCTTTCCTGTCCAAGTCTTTGATAAAAGATAAACAAAAAGCTTCTTTTCCTTGGATTTATTTCATGCAAGAAGAAGTTGCAAGCTTGAGAATGTTAACGAAAATGGTACACCAAAACGTAGTAAAATAAAATAAAACCAAGGAAAAGAAGCTTTTTGATTTCTGGAGAACACAAGAAACATACATCTACCGTATAAGTAATCCATATCTCTAATGTTTTTGTAAAACGGCATATTTCTAATATTCAAAGTTAAAGAGAGTTAAGCAGTATATTGCATCCAAGTAGATTATGTCGCTAGTATTGTTTCGTTGCCATTAAAATTTTGATCTGCTCTATTATTTACATAATATGCACAATTCTGTAGTTCCAGAAGGTTAGGATATCCCGTGTATTGTATAAATAACTAAAATTACGAGGGGAAATTTTGGGAGCGAGCACCCAACACAAAAAAAATTGTGAAAAATGGTTCATATGTGGTTGCGAGCCGACAGGATCGTATGCACAACAGACAGAGGACCGGGCGAAGCAGATATTATCATTGATATTTTATCAGATACGGATTGATAACGTGTTTGACAGTTTACATCAGTATTGGTTCTAATATCTGTCAGTTTATGTTGTTGCGTATCAAAATGAGCAAATTTGAATATCGAGCAGTTATTAAATTAGTTAACGAAACAAAGAAAATCTCCAAAAATGTTCCATGAAAAAATATCGGCTAAAATTGTATACGGGGATGATTGTCTGTTTAAAAATGGCCAAATTGTTTAAACATGGCCGAGAATCATTGGATAATGATCCCTATCAAGGTCGGTGTAATGGTGAGTTGCAGCTTTATTAGGAATTTCAGAAACCAAGATTTTCAGAATTCTATACAAATACTTTGGAATGACAAAAGTTAGTGCTGGATAGGTTCTAGGAAAGCTTTCGCCATTACAAACGTGTGTCTGGATGGAGACATGTGAACAATTCGTGAAGATAAGTTTACAGATAGATTTAATTATCAATCGACTTATCATCGGAGATGAAACCTCTCAAAACAAGAATCAATGCAGTGGCTCCAGCCCTTATTTTTTGGGATTGTCAAGGAATTTTATTGATTGATTATTTAAGTAACGGTAGTTGGGTAATAGAAGAGCATTATGCAAGCTCAACGGATCGCCTCAGACATTCTATTAAAATGAGAAGCCGCTGAAAACTGTTGCCCCACAACAACACACCAGACTCAAGAGCTGCCGTTGCTGAATGTAGCTTCATAGAAATTGACTACTTTTTCTTTCCAAATCTCAAAAAGCTCTGAGGGGAGCAAACTTTATGGACGATGATGACCAAAGTATCTTTTTATGGTGGATTAGAGATGCTATTGAAACAATGTAATACGTATATCCAAAAACAAATATCCAAATTAAACCATTTTCGATCCTTCTGCCTTGACGATGTTTTCAAATCTGTTCCAACATATTGGTTTCTTGGATCTTTCTTGTAGTTTCTTGTTTTTCAAATAATTCACTTCCAAAGCATTTCAATTTGATAGATTTTAGAACTTTTGATACTCTTGTATCCAATAACTCAATGATAAATTTAGGTGATTTTTTCGTAAGTTAACAATTTTCGAAACCCTTCTATTATTTTTCTTTACAAATCCAATGTCCACTTCATAAAAAAAAGTAACTACCTTTGTGGATCTAATGTGAACACCTAAAAAGTATTTCACTTCCACAGCAAAACATATCAAATTTTGAAATCTATTTCATCAGGCAAAAGACTCCAAAAACAAATAGAAGAAAGAAATTGGTGATAGCAATTTGGCCTTTTCCAATTTATCATTCCTCAACGTTGATAGTTGCAGCAGCAGAGGGATACTCCGTAAGCTTATTAAGCTTTATTAAAATTTATCTGGAAGACAGGATATCAAGAACGAAAAAAGCTGTATTGAACATATTAGCTCTTCCATAAATCTAAAAGCTTACCGTTCTTCTGTGACTTTTTTATCAGAAATTGATAATGCTGGGAGATAATAAATGCGACGGCTGAGTCCAAATCTAATCAAATAACCGTGCAATCCGGTCTATATGAATCAAGTTCGAAATTACGGAGAAGTGTAACTGCCAATATCATCCCTGTCTGGGGATACACTTGCGGAGCTTAATTGTCAAAGTTTCTCCTCTAAGTTAAAGATCCGCTTTCCATTAGGACCGTTCCAGACGGCGGCTCCTATCGATACGTGCGCCATATTTCTCCACCTTCGCACGCAATCAGCACGCTCTAAATCAATTAGATTACCGGGACGGAGACGACGATAAGAGTTAATCACTGATGATGTAATGGATGTTCAATATTACACACCAGGAAACTGTTGCATGTGACCTGAGGGTTTATCTAATTATGTTTTATAATGGTGGTTGAAGTGAGGATATGGCAACTAGACATAAATGAGCAAAAGTCAACTTCTTAGTACTTATTTGTTGATTTTCTTTCCTGTTGTTTACAATTTTATTGAATTTTTGATGATTAATAATAAATGGTTTTATTATACAGCGCATGTTCAGCGAGGTATAAGGAAACGCGATATCTCGGAAACGAATGAAGATTTTGAAATTCTGAAAGCTTTGTTATAAATGTACGGTAGCGGCACATACTTTATGGTAATTTATTATAATTAAGTGTCACCTGACTTTTTTAAGGAAGACCCTGATTCTTGTTCGATTTTTTTAATCTGCAACATATTTGTGATAATTATCTTTGTAACTCCTATCAACTTGTCTATTTTACTTTTCAGCAAAATAATCATTTTTATGAAGTTAAGGCGAAGATGTAGGAGGTTGTACTTTGTAGAAATAATAAGCAACGATTGATTTATCAAATCAAATTGAACATGTTATATTAAGTGACTTTTAAGTTTAAAAAAAAATATGAAAACAAAACCCATAAAAGTGAAAGCGAAATTAAATCTTCAAAAGTTCCTCCATCACATTCTATACATTTTTGATGATCCTCAGTTAAGGCTATATTGGTTACGTTTCGGGCGCTATGGCGGCGCAAGCGATTCCAACAAACTCTTTTAATTCTTTAACACATCTGGTAGGTTGCATCCAAATCAGCACGGCTTTTCGTTTGAAATATTAAGTGTTAAGTGTTAAATATTAAGTATTAAGAGGTTTGGACATACACGATTACATAGTTCGTCGCCTTTTAGTGGTTTTGGAGTTTATTGGCTGTAAATTGTTTAATAATGTTAACCACAAGGAAAATAAATAATTTTTTTTCTTTTAAAAATGGAAATTCGTTAATTTTAACTCTTACAACTTCAATGATTTCTGCTTATTAATTTAATATTGCCTAGAGCACATTCCTTCCTGCCATTTTTGATTCATTTCTCGCTTATTTGTTCTTTTTCTTGTAAAACATGATTTTGAAATAAATTATTATTATTGTACAATTCTTAATACTCGGTCGTTTTTATGCATTACGCTCTTTTTTGAAATCATAATTTCAATAAAAGTATAAAGAATATAACTCTAATAACATTTTTATCACGCTTTATTAGTTAAGGGGTTTCTAGTAAAAAAAAACGATATCTTTCAGTGTCTGTCCACTTTATTGTCATTAGTATATTAATGTGAATCCACTAACAGTAAGTGCGTTAGAAATTGTACGAACCATTGAATATCTACCCTTTTAGTTTAAATCTCTGGAGTACATATGTAACGCTAGTGACCGATTTCATTCATATTTGCAGCTCGTAACAGAAGAGTACGGTTTTATCACGTTTTGAAGAAATGTAACAAAATAGGTAATTTTAAACAAAACAACGCGTATTCGCACTGATTACCTTCTGTATGCATATAAATGTTTAAAACGTGTTTGCTTACTTTCATTTAATTATTTGTCTGTTTCAAATTTAAGTGACACGACATTTGCAATCACGAAGATTACAATTATGCTAACATTGCAACAACGAATTTATTTGATTAACTGTTGTGGAATTGGTGATATTTTATATCGAACAGCGATCAACAAATTTAATGTTAAATTCCCCGGCACTAATATCGCTATTAATTCTTTGAAAAAGCTTGTTAAGAAATTTGATGAAACTGGCTCTGTTGTTAGAAAAAAAAGAAAAGCTGCTCTAGCTATGAGATCTGTATTAGAAGATCCAAAATATCACTACGTATGAGAGCGGTGGAGTTGGGTGTAAGCAAGAGCTTACTGCAAAAAGTCTTTAAGGAAAACAAGACTCACCCATTCAAACACAAATAATAATTCATACTCTGGAACCCCGAAACGATGCGCTTAGATTAGAATTTAGTACTTGGGTTGGAGAAAATGTTATGGAGGATCAATTTTTCCATCATAAAATTTTATTTTCGGATGAAGCCACTTTTATCACTAATGGTTATGTGTCATCCCAAAACTGCAGATATTGGGCAGAGGAGAATCCAAATTTTTCGTATTAATCGGAAAAACCAGCGTTATAAGAAAGGTGTGGTGTGGAATTTTATTTAACAAAATTATTGGCCCCTTTTTTTCGGAAACAATTTAAATCAACATAATTATTTGGATATGTTACAAAATTTTGTTTTACCGTCGTTGGAGGATATTAACAGAGATGCAGTTTACTTTCAGCAGGATGGAGATGCCCTGCACATTCAACTAATTTAATTAGAAACTGGCTTGACGACCGCTTTCCTAAAAAAGGTGGATCGGTCGTTTTGGACCTATTCATTGGCCAGCTCGCTCGCCCGATTTAAGGCCGATGGATTTTTATTTTTGGGGACACGTTAAACGAAGAGTGTACGAAAATAATAATTTTGATGGGAATTTGGAAGCATCAAATTCGCATCAAAAGATAAAATACGAACAGTAATTAGTGAGATTGAATAAGAACATTTAGAAACGTTTACAGAGAATTTAGGTATAGGGTCGAGAAGTGTGTGGAAGTAGGTGGAGGTTACGTTGAATAAATTATTTGTTTCTTATAACATATGAATTTTATATACATTAGAAAATATTTCATAAAATCTTATATTTATAATAAAGAATTTATTTTAGTTAACCAGAATATTATTAAATATTTTATATCTAAAAATATGTGTAAAAGAAACCTAAAATATAAAATGGTCGAAAAAATGTATCAACGTTCACTGTTGTATAAGTTTGCACCAAATCCGTGGACACACTGTATAGCTAATTTTCAGTGGATGAAAATGTCGTGGGAATTGGTCAATTAATTTCCAGCTAAATTTGGTATTTAGAAAGTCCTACGCGTGGTATTAACTGTTGCTTGTTAATTATTGTTTTACATTATGAGACATTCTACTTGCATGAATTTTGATTCAATTGCAGATCGTACATTTAAATAATTGAAAGCATAGTAAAGTATGCAAATTAGTGTTTGTTTACAGGGTGAAATGTTCACAAAAGTATTAGTTTTAAAAATCGACACATCCTTGAGTTTTCAGTATTCACCCATTGATGTAAATTGTAACTTCACAGGAGGAGCAAAAAACTGTTTTTTCGCTATTTGTCGTGAAAATGTCATTTTTGGAGAAAATGAATTAGAGGGTTTCCACTCTAAGCTATCCATGAACAACAGACTTATTCGTAAATAGTACCTGAAATGTAGGTTTCTTCGAATTGCAGTTGAGAATTAAGTGAACATTATTTTCTTATCATATGTTGACGAAGGATCTTTAATGACTCTGAACTATCAAGTTGCCTTTATTAGCAATCTGTAGAATAGTAAAACTATTTTCAACTTAGAAATTGTGATGGTTATCTATAAGATAATAACAAGAAGAATTCAGTTTTAATGTATTAAATTAATATTCTTTGATACGTGTATAAAAGTTACAATCAGTTATACCGACATAACTGCATTGGTAGGATGCACATGTAAGTATATACATACATACCTTTCTTTTTAAATCAATTTTAAATCATTTACCCTATCTTTTTTATTTAGCAACATATTGCGGAGAAGTTCGTCCTAAAAGCGACATGAAAGTAAGGTTTTAAAATATTAACTATCGTATAAAAAAAATGGACCTTAGAACGGTAGGAAATAAATTATTTATCTCTAGCAGGTGTTGTAACAATGGCTAGATTCAAATAAGTTGTTGTCTCTATTTTCTTTCTTTGAATCTTGTGAAGTAATTTGTTGTTGCAAAATTTAACCTTTGATATAAAAATTAATTTCAAGCTAGCCCGTAAATGTGCTTTAAGCATGAAACCGGTCGCAATATTTAATTAAACTATAGAAGTCGTGAGAAAAGGACCCTTCTTATTTCTATTTTTCATTTGTTATTTTGTTAGACTATGAAAGGGATGAACTACTACAACGGACTTTAGAGTAATGTTATGCACCCTTCACGTCTTCGTTTTATCATTTATTTTCTAGATTCTGTTTATGAATACCGAAACATAATTGAAGACAAAGATTAATTGAAATTGTCTTTCTGCAGCGAAAAGCTTTTCCTCAACTTAACTTGGTATTGGTATTTATTTTTTCGATTCAATTACGTATTCGACCTTCATTAAAAGTTCAAAAGATCTTTTGTTTTAAAAGAGTAAAATTCTTTTTTTTTAATATTTATTGTATGATTGGTATTCGTCTACAAAGAAAGACCCCTTTCACCTCTCCATTTTATTAAACATCGTATTGTCTTTTACCAATTTGGAACTACCTGTAATAAAAAAATTGTTTGCTTTTTGTGAATACATAAAATATAATATTAACGAAATGGGAAGAAATTCAACAAAGAAGCTAATTATGTCCATTTACGTTTCCCGACCTACATTATAAAATCGCCAGAAGCGAAACTAAACGACCTTCGCGTTTCAATAAAACACGAAAGAAAAATGCCGTCACGTTAATGAAATTTAATCCGTAACGCTATTACGTTAATAAATGATAATTAGCGTTGCGTACATGTTAGAACACCAAATAGCGGCTAATTAATATTTATGCTGTTTCCATCTAATGTTTTACAGAAGACGTATTGGCGTGAGGGGATTTACATAAGAAACCGGCGCAAATAAAACCTAAAACGCGCTACGGCTAATTTTAACTGAACCATTGTTGGAGTGTCAAGTCATACAAAAAGCCATATAATGCAAATGGATCCGGAAAAAGTATATCTTGGGCGAAGCAGGAAGTGGTAAAAATAAAGAAATCTACTAAGGTGTGAGGAACGTTACAACACAAATATTCAGCAAATTAGCGTGGATGTATTTGACAGTAAAGATAATTCTTTTCCGTGATCCATTAATAAGATTATTAACATTATTTTCTCTAATTTCGAACTAGCTTCTTCTGAAGTTAATTTTTGAGCGGACCATAAGGTTTCTTCTGGTGTCGATAATCTATGGACTAGTATAGCTCTAGGGATTCGTTGTTGAGTACCAGAAGTTGCCCTAATTTGGTAAGGACTGTGAGACCGCACAACTAAACTGTACCAGTACGAGGAAAGCTTTACATCTACGCTTCAGTGTGAGACCTTACTAATAAATGCTACAACATGGCAGTATACTGTCATATACTGCGGTCATATATTGTTTAATGGTGAAGAATTGATCTCTCGGTTTAAGGATTTCAGCCTACTAGAGAAAGAAGTAGTGCAATCGACGTCATCTACAACTTATAGTGAATTAAAAGAAAATGTAAAAAAGTTGTTAACGCAGACGCGAAAGAAACGAGAATAGACTAGGGATCAGTAAATCCTTTATTATCATTGTATGATTTACTTGGAACACTCGATATATTCTATTTTGGAACGCAAATTATATTTTGTCGGACATATTCGATGTAACAATTGTAAGCAACAGACATATTTCCTAATAATATTACTATACATTACATTGCATATGACACAGTTCTCATAGATCTGCATTATCTGAATTGTTGAGAACTGTTCTTATTTGCGGAAGTTTTTATATTACACGGGTTTAGATTGCTAACGACCCTAACATACCGTTCTCTTTCTTTTAATGCTGACAAATGTTATTGAAATTAATGTTTCAATGGGAAAGCGTGCTGTAAAATACATGCATGTAATGTATGTAAATAGAATCGATAGAATGGGAAATCCCTCGGCTGCACAGAGAAAACATTTGGACGCAATTGTTTACCGGTCCCTAGGTTTACTGATGGTAAAGGGTCCTACAAAAGCTTACAATTTATAGCAAATGTCGCTGCACAAACTACATACATATATTCAAGAAAATCGATAAGCTGTTTCCAACTGCATCTAGATAAAACTGGGTATCTATGTAAACATGAAAAACACCCAAATTGTTTAATGCTTCTAATTTCAGCTTAGTTTTTGTAATTTATATAGTTTTCTTTACAGTTCTTTTATTCGAAATCCAGAACAAAAGGAACAAAATTATAAATCCGGAAAAATAAATGAATCTTATTGTTTTCTTGTACCTACGGTAGAGAGCGAGATTCTTGTATTCAATATGTTAGCAGCAAGAAATACACAAGAAATAAAAGCATACAAAAAACGTACAGGTAATAGCACAGGATTACAGTCGCTTAAGGGAACATAAACTTTGAGCTGTTCATTTTTTGCTTGATTTCTCTTTAACTAAAGGCAGGTATCAAAACGAACTTGAACAAATCAACAGAATAGTTTATCTTAATGGGATACCCTTCTATACGAGTTATATGAAAGGTCTTCAAAAGAATCTTTCTGGGGTTGACCGTAAAATTGGTTTTTAATCAAAAAATAATCTCAAAACTACTAAGGAAACTCCAAATACTGCTAGGAAGCGGTTAAGTCAGGAATTTTCTATAGCTTTTTGTGTCTCGCCGTCATAGGCTATTAACCTGAGAAAAACAACAAACAGAGATAAAAGAAACACAAAATTAAAAGGGAAAAAAATTTATAAAGTATCATATAAAGAGTTGTGATCGGGTGAAATGTTTTCATGTTGAATGCAAATGTAAATAGTTTAACTTGCCTGCAACGGAGTTGGATATAAAGATAATTGGAACACAGCGATTTGCTTTTGAAGCAGAAAATGGTGCTTTCATTTACATGCAACGACCCTCTCATTTTTATTTAATATTTGTTCCAATGGCGAGCTGAGCTCGGTATATAGCCGTTCAACTACCCTTTTACTACGTAGATAATTCTTCCAGAAATGGTTTTTATTTCGTGAGAGGTGTTGTCTGTTAGAACAAGATATAGGATATCGTGTGCTTTATACAATTACAAATGAATTTTATTTTTTGGTTCCTGTATTGAATAATATACAAGAAATATTTGAATTTATACGATGAATTAAATAGTGTAAAAGTTAATGGTTTAAATCTCTATAACCGAATCATATACGGATGTACCAACCTCCTGGACGTCACAGAGTACCTTTCAAGAATATTTTCGAATATATAAGGTGATCAATAAGTAGGGAAGCAAATTATTTTAAATGAAGTGTCCTGTACATTATTATGCATTTGGTTTCTTCATCTAGAAATAAACCAATGTAAAATGCATTCCTTATGTCTATTTCTAACAGACTTACAGATATTATTTTCCTCCACTTTACGTTAGAACGCGTTCGAAACAAACAGGTCGTTCAGAATTAAACACAAAACCTTACTAAATTCAAACATCAGAAACGTAACACTGAAAGTAAATGTTAAATGTGAGTTCTACATTTGGATATTGCATCCAAGTAATTTTTAATGTTAGTATTGTTTGGTTACCATTGCCAACCGTATACGAAACGTACTGGCATTGCTGTTTTTAACTGTTGAATCAAAATTTCAAGTCTAGGTAGCCACTTATGAAATAAACTACTTAAAAATGGGTCGATGCGTATAATTTATGTACGAAGTCAAGAATAACGCAGGCATTCTGGAGTGCAATACTTAATGTTTTAAGAAAGATGCAGAACGGCTTTTACAAGAGATTATGCAAGTGCACTGAGATGGAAGAAAGGAATTTCAAGCGTTTACTGTAGACAGATGAATAAGATCGTTAAGTTTGTTCATAGCGCACTTCAATTGTACAATACGCTATTGAATTAAAATCATGTTCAATTTGGGATGTAGGAATTCTTGTGGGAAATATTTTAGAAGTAATTTTCTATGTAATATACATATTAGGTATTTTATGTTTTGTATTTAAAAACAAGGACATCTTTCCAGGCGGTAATATAAGCCATGAATTCCCGAACTAAAAATTTTCTTCCAGTACTTTACAGAAAAGAAATTTATCAAAAAGATACCTACTTGGGAGGATGCAAACTATATAACAGCTTACTTAAGAGTATATCAAATTTTTATCATTGGAAAAGACTCTTAAGAAATATTTGCTGCTACGCTTTAGATGACTTCTTTCGTAGGCAGTAAGGCTATATCTCGTTTTTCTTTTCCTATATATGGAGACGTATTTCTAGCTTATTGTATGTTGCCTGTTGAAATAAGTGGTTCTTTCTTTTTTATTATTTCTTGTTTTAATATTAAATTGATACTGACTGTGTATGTTTACGTCACTTGCTTACCTGTATGAACTTTTACTCAAATATTGTATCTCTTGTCCCTGCTCACAAAGAAGGTTCATTTGCACTACAATTGCTTTATTTATTTCTACATTAATAGAATGAACATTTCCAGTAGCACCAAATCTTAGCTTTATATTTTGTGGACATCGTCTGTCAAGATAGAAATGCTTATATATCCCACTGGCTAAAATACACCGTTTCTTTCCCTTTTTTCCGATACAAAAATTGTACTTAACATCTAACTCTTCTCTTCTTAGTATGTTTTGTCCTATTAGATTAACACCTGAAATCATTTGGATCCACTTTCTGTAAATGGTTTTTATTTTCAATTCTAGACATCTTTATACAAAAAACATTAAAGATATAAATTATAACAGGGTGGATATAGATGCTCTTTAAAAAAAATTAATTCATGGCGAACACACAGTATACCTGAAAAGCGTCTAAACACCATGTATAAATTTAAACTCATAAGAACTTAGGCCAGAATGTATTTGCACTTCGGATTTTTGCGGGAAATAATATACAGGTCTCCCATTTGAAATAGCCGAAGTCCTTGTTCGCTATTTATCTGTATATTTGATTAAATGTGAAAACTTTCTCTTCCTTTTTTTGCCCTTTAACCGTTTTCTTTTCTGCATATAATTTTTATTTTCTTTGGGTATGCCGGTTTTTCTTTAATTTTATTGTACATTAAAAATTACATTTATGTTCTGGAATTAGTTATTCCTTTTTCAAAATTATAACAATAAGCCCATAACAGAAATATGTGATTATTTTGTTTTATGTTGCTTTTAAAAAATGTAATTTGGTTATTTACCTTTGGTTTTGTGAAAAATGTATTTATATTTGCTTGCACCGACACAGTGTGTGTTTATTGAGATTTTGTCTCTATTTTGTTTGTAAGCTTTTTAGTCGGTTTAATATTTAGACATTTAATTGTGAAAATGGACGTTGTTTACAGACAAACGCGTTTCCATATTTTAAAAATTTTTTAATATTCTTCTTTCTGGTATTCTCCTTTTTCTTTGTACTTTTACTTTCCACAAAATTAATGGTTATTATATACAGGTGCAAACTTCCTTTTTGTTATTTTATTTCTTTTTTCATTTTTAAATTATTGTTAATAATGCTTAAATTGATGATACTGATGAAGGTATTATTGAGTCTTTGTGATTTTTTTATAATTTCTCACACTTGAATATTTTTTTATTTTCAATATTTAGTGTTTTTATAAGGTTCGTCTTTCTTCTCACAAATTTTATGGAATACCACCGATTAATGGTCTTTCCTATGTTTAGTTTGGCTACTAATACTGTACAGTTTAATAATTTTAATGTTTGATAAAGACTTTTTACTCCTTCAAAATTTCTGACTTGATGTGCTTTTGAGCGCGAAATCGGTCGCAATATTTATTTGAATTAAATAATTTATGAGAGAAAGCGCCTACTTTTATAATTTCCAACCTTATAATGGTTAACCCACATGGAGTCACCATCGATTATTTAGTATGTTTACCTCTTTAAAATTGATTTTATTGTTAGCTATCGCATGGTTCGTTAAAACTGTTGCAATATAGACAGCTTCACAGTCTTAACAATTGATTATGTAAATAGTATTTGTTTGTTTATTGGTTTCTAGGAGTTTTTTGGTTTTTGCGAAAAATGACTTATTGGAATTGTTTGGTTTATAAACTACTGTTATTTTACATTGTTTCAAAACCTTTTCTAAATTTTCTGATAGTTGTTCGATATATGACATAGCAATATATTTGTTATTTTCTTTCTCGTATTGATTATTAAGCGTTCCATTATATGGAATTTGCGTAATTCTTTCTTTAATATTCTTGCATGTAACAATAATTGAGTAGTTATTGCTTAACAAAATCTTTTTAAGTTTTTCGATGATTTGCTTGAAATTGTGTTCCGCTGAAAAAGCAATACAGCGATCTACTAAGCTGTTTAATGCTGATCTTATTTCTTATTGGAGCTTGGGACAGGAAAATTATGTATCTTCCACAATGTGTGCAGGTTTAATAAACCAATCTGTTTATATTTCTCTATTTTCGTGTGAAGTTTTAATGCCCAAATTATTTTATTAATCTATATATGCGAAAATATTTTTGAAAGATACTTTATAATGTCTTATGTGGTCAAAGAATTTTATAAATAAGCGCAATTTTACAATTCCAACATTTTTTCTACAATTATTTACTTCTTAATTTAATTAAACATGTGTATGTATTTATTAGAAATTCATAATATTAAGTGATTACCTTAATAAGTCTTTCAATAACTCAAGACCAATTTAACTCTAAACCAAGGCAGTGTTGGAAGTAAACATTTATTATATACAAACTTTTGGTCGTAAAATTCTATGTGTGGGTTTAGATGGTTTATATATATGTACATATAACCTACATTTTTAACAAAGGTACACACATGCTGTTCTTTTCGTTTTTTAGGCCTTCTGTCTAGCTATCAAATCTGGATATAACGAAGTTCCGACATAACGAAGAAGCACCGAGGATATAATGGAAAATATCAGCACTAACTATTAAGGCCAGTTACAACCGTAACGTATATTAATAGAATATTGCTTCAAGCTTTTAAATGTACCATTGAACGCATAATTTAGTAGCTGCAAATGCGTATAGCTACCAAGGCAATGAAAAACAAAACGACTGTTCGTTAAAAGATCATATGCATGCAATATTTTACCAGCTGTCGCACGAATATCGATTATTCATTAAAGCGTTATATACATTCAACGTTTCTAGCTCACTTCAATATCAAGGCTCAGTTAAACGTATTCCTTTAACTTTCTATTAATACGATTATAAGTGCCGTACAAAACGGTATGTAAAACGGAATTTTCCAGTGTAGATCGTCGAGCTTCGCAGAATACCTACGTCGGATTCAAATCCCCCGACAGGTGTTCCCAACTTTCGACATTATTCTAATTTTGAATTTTAGTGCCTGTATTTCACAGCAACAGGCAAACTCGGTACGAAGTCGAGAAAAAGCTACTTGTTTTACAACGAAGTTATATAGTCAGTGATTTTCGTAAAATCTAAGCGGCTTGTAAATATGGTATTAAACGTTCAAGACTGTTTTGTTTCATGCAGAAGTCTTCGCGGAACTCGAGGCATTGATTCGTTTTCAAAGTAAAACTCGTAAATACCATAAATCTTTTTTTAATTTGAACGTGGGTGTATACTTTTAATTTAAAGACCGTGCCAATCATTTGTAAATACCTTTCGGTTTCCTTAAAGTTTAAATTGTTTAAGGTTAAAATTTCGAAAAGTTCGCCAATTATCCAGGCAAGCGAAAAAACAAACGGGATCTTAATTAAGCTTTTTCTTGAAAAGTTAATATAACTTTATCACGATTACTTATAAAGTTTTGAGGACATTGTATTTTATGAAACGTAATACTAAGTAGCCATAAATAATTATTTATTCAGTAGGTATGTACAATATACATTAGATAACGGCGGGGTAGCCGAACCTTGTATATAGATATAAGCGAAGGTATATAACACTACATAGATTAAAAACTTGTGTATATAATAATAATATAACAAACAGCAACGTAATGAACAAACAACGAATTAATACAAATAAATAAATCGTTGAAGAAAGACTATATACAGTGAATCGATAAAGTAACGCACAACATTTTATTTGAATACCGTTTTTCAAATTTTATTTATACAGGGAGGAGTTTCTTTCCGAAGTTTAGTACCGCAATATCGAAAACTAGCGGAGATAGAAAGACGATCAAATGAGCAGGTCTACGAGCTAAATTGAACGAGTCTTTTGTTTTTTGAACAAAGTACGCGGGTAACTAAATATCTAGAAAAATTGTTTTCTTTGTTATTTCGTCCGGTGCTTATAGCTCTGTTATTATTGGCTTTAGAAAGAAAGTATACAAAAGAAAGTTATATATAGTAATTATTACAACGAGGCGGTTCCTAGAGGTTTCCTGCACTGTATATACCACAGTAGTTTTATGGCTTTTAAAAAGTCAAATTTTCTTCGACTCGGGGATTTCTCGAATTTTCTTGGTTTAGGCAGTCCTATTTTGTGTAGATGCTTGTTTAGTGGACAGTGACCAGTTACGCTGCGAGATCACAATCTAACATTAGATTTGCTCATGGCCAGCAACCTTTCCGACTTTTCCTTTGAGGTACTCAGTAGGAAGACCTTCGAATACGCATTTTCTAGTTTTTTTCAGCTTTCGCTGGTGTAACTGTCTTTTAATCTCTTTGCTGCAATCGGCCGTTTCATTTCCTGGTATGTTGATATGCGAGAGTACTCTTACCAGTTTTAACATATTATTTCCTCCGAGTACATTCAATAACTGAACACATTCCAGATGTTGTTTCGGACGCATTAAGTGCCTTTAAGGCCGCTTGATTGTTGATTACTATAAAGACATTCTTTTCGACTAAGGTGTCCAACAGCTCCCAAACATATAAAGTGCATAAATTTTCGCTTGAAATATGCTTGCGAGGTTCCCGAAGATTTTCCTTTTAATTTCGGAACTGTTTTATAGACGCAAACGCAACAATATTGATTGAGGTTTCGTGAAGCAACATGAACTTTTCTAATCATAAAAGAATAATATAATTTTACGCCATAAATATTGCCGCCAGCCATTTCTAACCTTTAAGAGACTATGATAACGTGGGAGAACATTGTCTTTTTATAATAAGAAGCATTAATGAATAGAGACAGTTGAACGTCTTGGCACGTGTAATCCAAATTCGTCGATTTCAATCTGGCAAATTTCAGTAGAAGCGAAACGTGGCATAGCGTACTGTTGTCCGAGTACTGAGGAGGCTAGGTTTCATTCCTATAAGTACCTAGTGGCACAAACACTACACCTTGATGATTATAATTGATTGATGATTATTGTTTCTTAATTTAACCTTTGCCATTCTCTATTTACCAGTTTTTCAGAAATTATTCTGTAATTCCTTAATAAATATTTCACACCCAAATAATTATGATAATAATTATGATAAAATTTTGATAACTATCCTGAGCTGGAAATTAAAGGAGAAAATGGCCGTAATTGGTGCTGTGGGAAAAATGCCTTTTTGGACGACTATGGTTTTCATTGAAAAAATCATTTTTTTAGCATATCCAAAAAATTATAGCGTTCATAATTGTCTACAACTTTCTCCTTTACACTTCTTTTCTAATGTTAGTAATAACAGAGATATAGGCACAAAAACAGTTTTTTCAATATATTTAGTTAGCCATGCATTTTTGTTAAAAAAAAAACAAAAGGCTCGTTCATTTGAGCTCGTAAAACTGCAATTCTTTCTCATTTGATCGCCTCGCTATTTCTACTAATTTTCGAGATATCTGTACTAAATATCGGGAAGAAACCAGGTAAAGGTATAAAGGGCATTTCTTTAAACTAATCAACAAATTTCTCCCAGTTCCTGCTTTATAGCTACGACGTTATTAAGCTTTTTTTTTTGAATTGTAATCATATTTACTGTCAAACGTAGTATAGTAGCAAGCCTGCAGAAACAAGTTGCGTTCCAGAAATTAACAGAGACTAGACAGACTCGTGTTTTGTCGTCTCCCAGGGAACCAGTAGGCAACATGAACCCATTCTCATGAGACGAATAAACACGAATCTGTCTAGTCTCTGTTAATTTCGTGAAACGCAACTCATTTCTGTGGGCTTAATCACAAGTGAGTGTCGATGTTAGAGAACACACAATATTTGTCGCAGTTAGATTTTTTTTATAAAAATACCGACCGACCGAGTTCAGGTATCCAAATGATAATGAGCTTGAATATCAAATATATTTGGATGCAATAGCTTAATTGTTTGTTTCCATTTGCAATCTCAACGGGGTGATATATGGAACACTTCAGGTGCCAGTTTTTGCTCCTCTCAGAGGGTAGAAGGATTAATTTCAGAGACTTGATATGTGGTTGCTCTGGTCGTTCGAGAGAAGGCGGAATACCTATAGGGGTAAAGCAATTACCAGACCAATGTAAGCCGGCATAAGGTACCTTGAATCTTATTTTCACTAAACCCCTTATCATAATACTTTACTCGCACTGGACGCACGTTACATTAACTAGTTTTGCATGTTTTTGGATTTACAACATTTAAAATTATTATATTAGGTTAGTTTTTCGCTTAGTCTGTTAGTTTTACTGCTAATAGCTATTGAATTATGTGTCCAATACGAGTGGAGTATTGTGGTAAAAATTTTATTGAAGTGCGCCAGTGCCACAAAGTTCGAGTATCTGCTTAACGTAGAATAAAAATCAACAAACGTTGTAGACTGAACGCGATGCTAAAGGAAACTTTGTAAATCATATAAGAAATTCCACAAATACGATTTCGTAACACCGAAGGGTAACATAGCGAGGTGATGCAAGGAGCAGAAAGAGTTTCTCTTCTCCAGATTTAAAGCAGTTCTGATGAAGACATAGAATTATTAAGCGATTTCGGCAATTGGATACAGTGCAGATTTTTGGACGACGAAAAAGAAAGGTGCTTGGATTTAGTGCCTGCATTGCAAAAGTTGGGTAACTGGACAATAGTTGAATGAAGGCATTTTTGCAATGTTATTTCGTAATTTTACATTCCTAAGATTGTATATAAGTTGCAGTTGAAATTCTGCATTGTAAAATAAAGAATTAAACTTTTCAAACAAAACTCCTCCTTAATTTCACTAATTTGAATGCCATTATTGTATTTGGTTAGAGATAGAATGCGTAGAATCAGTAGAAAATCATTAGAATATAGCAGTTGCAGACAAGTTTTGTCTCATTTCTTATTCTAATTGTTTTAGTATCAATCAATATAGATTTGTTTGCAGGAAAATGCATTAAGGTATTCAGAACGTGCTACTCCAATTCATTCGCAAAGTTTAAGTACTCTTTGGAATCAATGTTTGCAATGTTTTATACCCTTCTTAAATTTAATTCAAAATGTTTGACGTTTAATAACTTTTGATTAATTTCTCATTCATATCAGCTTTTAACGAATATAATTCTCAATACATACATATATCTTCACTAAACTTCAAAACTTTTGAAAACCGCCTCAAGCATAACCTATAAAAATGTACGGGATATAAAAGTTTCGCTTAAGAGTAATTGAGTATCGACGAAAAACGTCGATATTGTAACTAGCTTAGAGATAAGCTACTCGCAAATATGAGCTGAAATAAAGTACCGAACCAGGACTAACTATGGCGATAAATCAAGTACGAATTTATATTTATTGGCATGTAGAGTAGGAGACTCGATAATAAGCAAAGTTTTATTCAACGGAATTTCAGTCCCCGCATTGAATATGCTAGCATATGATGTATTGAATACTTATTTTAAATACCAATGATACCAATTCAAATTACAAGTTATACAATTTTCTATTTAATTTTAGATCTACTTTAAAATTTCAAGTTCTAACACTGAAAAGCAGTTAAAATTTAAATAAAAATTGAACAACATCCTGTAATCAATGTGGGATAATTAAAATATCTCCAGAGTAGGATTTTTATTTTGAACACAAAAACAAATACACATCTTCTTGAGCATCAAGTTTGGTGTATTTGAAGAGCCCTTTAAGAATGCTAATCGCCTATATGCATCTGTAATTTTTATGAACACCTGATAGGAAACCTCGATTTTCAAAACTAGATTTCACGTTCCAAAACCATTTCTTTGTCGAAACAGAAGCCGGTCTTTTACACAGTTTTATAAGGACTACAAACCACCCAAGTTTCATTAAACGGGTTAGATACTTTTCTTTATAAGAATACATTTTTATATATGTAATTATTTTGAAAATACTGCCTTGTAAAATTGAACAACTTTGTGTAAAGCTAACAGTAAATATTTTTAGAATAGATTCTACCGCAGGTACAAAATTTTCGCGAAAATACAATTCAGCGGTTTCTATGGAAAAAGAAGAAACGAGCAACATAAATTTGCATTATTATATCACAGCTCGCACATAAGACACATAGTTATATTTCGAGATGTTTCTACGGCTTGCTTACTTTCTACGCCGTGAAATCTGAAAAAATACAGATTTTATCTTTGTAAATAACCATAAAAACGTGTTTTACTTCAATTTCCACACGTTGTTTCAGGAAGTAGCTACTACGCATTTTTTAAATTGCAAAATACCATATAATTTAGGAAAGAAGCAATTTACCAGAGTGAAATCCAGGAGAAAAATTTAAATTCCTTTTCTCGAGCGCGGAAATACGGTCACTTTTCTTCTTTTTCTTTAATAAGAGAAACTGTATACTTATGGAAGGAATAAAGTGTCGCAACAAAGGTTCGCCTTGAATCTCTCGTTTATTTAGATTGGTCGGAACATAATTTCTGCGATCATAAAGTTTACGTGAAGGTTTCTCGACATTGATGGTTCGCAGGGTGACAGAAACTAAGAAATATTTAGTAAGAATTAAAATGAAAGTAATTTGCCTTCAAGTATAATACGGTTTTCCGTGCTTAACGATAATTGTAAATGTACTTATCATTCCTTTTTAGAATGTAAGAACCCAATATTATTAGTAAAGCTCTCCACTTTCCGTGCGCTTCACGAAATTAGCAGAGACTAGACATACTCGTGTTTCGTCGACTCGGGGTAACCAATAGGCAACACGAAGCTATTCTCATGAGACGAATAAACACGAGTTTGTCTAGCCTCTGCTAATTTATTGAAGCGCACGGAAAGTGGCGAACTTTAATTATTAGTATGTCAAAATGATTTATTTATTGACACGAGTAAAGAATAACCAGGAGGGAATACGATTTTTGTAGATGAAAGTTACCACGTTGGGGTCTATAGTTTCACCTTATGGAAGTGCTTTCGGTAATTACAATGGTCAATTGCATTATTTGTGGGTCTTTAAAAACAGCGAAAATGAAAGAACAGAACTTTTTTCAATATCGGTAAGTTAAAAAAGAAATTGCAATTACGTCAGCAATTCAGTAAAGCACGATTTTTTTTACATTGTAGTTATTGCAACGTTAATTTTTTGACTGTTGCCATAACATTTCGTTCAGTAGGAGTTTGATTTTTTATGGATTTCCAATTAATCCAAATACAAAGCATAGATCAAATTTGTCGACAAATGCAATTGGCAACTCATACAAAATTTACAGCATTTTTAGGAGAATTGATAAACTGTCTGCACAGAAAATACAACTGAAGAAAAACTCCATTCCTACCATCAATGCAAAATAGTTAAGTATAACTATTATAATTGAAATAATTTACAACTTATTTAGCAATTTCATGTGAAGCTTTATTTCAAATAATGTTGTATAAAACAGAAACAAAACCTGTCGTATGTATTCCTTTTTTTAGAGATAGAACTTCTACAATGCAAGAGTTGGAGAAGAAGTCTTCTTCATTTGCAGATAGCAGTATTACAGCATTTGCTGACCGGTTCAATTGACGTAGATACACCAAGAAAAGTTGCCTTTAAGCGAAAAATGAGATAATTAGAAGAGGGATGTATATTTTATACATATGTATATATATATAAGAGTAACGTTATTATAAAGCACCAGATCAGTTAAAGGTTAATTCATTCTTAAAAATACGAGATATTGCAATGATAAATCATCCGTAAAACATGAGCAAAAGCAATAGAAGTACTATAATCCTAAAATATAAATAGAAATACAAATTTGCATATCATGTAAGACACGGCACGGATAAAAGAAAGCAAAAAAAGCCTCTTCCGTGACAATGTTTTCACATTGCCGTGACCAGGATTCGAACCTGGGTTACTACGGCCACAACGTAGGGTCCTAACCACTAGACGATCACGGCTATACTAGGCTGTGTTAACTACACCTTTAGCTACTTTCTTCCACACTTAATTACAGAAGGAAGTCGGGAGATTCTGTTACGTCAAGACACAGTTGGCCAACGATGCATGACTCTTAATGAATGTATAATAGCAAAAACATAGTCTCCAGTTTTTGCAACAGTAACTGTAATTATCACTTAATAGCAATTCATATCATGTTTCCAAGATAGAGACTAGAGAGAGAATAGTACTACTACACTATTATTACGGTATGCGCGTGGTCGTTAATCGAACACGTGCTTTAAAGTTTTACAATAAATTTGCAGTAGTTTTTTTTCCTATTTTCGCTGTTTATATGGTTGTAACAATTATTAGCTTCATACTTACATTCACCGAAAACCCGTTATAGGCAAACAAGTATTGATTCAAAATTGAAATTCACTTTTGGAGTTACACATCTAGTAGTCAATAAAAGTGCTGTAACACAAACAGTTGAATTACCCTCAAATTCTAAAGAAGGAAACACTCGTGTGGTGAAAGGAGCATTTCATCGAAAGTTATGTAAGACGTTTTCCTGGAGTGGAGAGTACTTTGCGATGAATAGTTTTGCTAGTATTTTGGCTTGTTTTCCCCACATTTCATCATACTTATGTTTGTCTAATTAATGTGTTATTTATATTCTGTGCCGTTTTATACATTTTTATCTTAACCTTTCTATAATTCTTACTGCTGTTATACGTCATGGCATCTTGTTATTTTATCTTCTATATTAGATAATTCTCTTGTTAATACTTAAAATAAATAAAGATGATCGTCGAACGAGGAAGATTGACTAACAACGAACGATGTCCGGGTGTCAAATTCAGATTTGAACGAATCTTGGTGAAAATGTAGAGTATACTAAAACATATTCACAGAATTTTGTTATATGCCGAAATTCACCTTCGAAAGTTGGTTGATTGACCTAACTGTAGAACTATCAATAGGAATCATAGAGGGAGAAGATAAACACCATTTAAAGGTCTTTTAGAATACGCGAGTAACATGACGATAGATGAATAATCAAATTACAAGATAATTAAAAGTTCCTCAATTTGTTTCCAGTGATTTTTACAGAAATTGTATTAATTTACTTACAGAACGTGTGTTGTGTTCATATTTGTTACCTCTCGAAATCCCGTTTTCGTTCCTTCTTCCTTTCTTGTTCTCTTCAGAATACTCCTTTGATATTTCTAATGGTTTTAAATGAACATAATACCTCTTCCTTGGTTAAAATTGAATTTTATAAATAGTTTCTTCGAAAAATATCTGTGAAAATATGTTTATATTTCTAAACCAGGGATGCCAGTCCACTATCCTCTTTTCCTCCGTCCAAAAGGACAAAATTCAATTTCATACCCACTGCAAACGGACTTTTTTTAGAGTGGGAGTACTCCGCGGACACTGTGTCGGACCTTTTGTCGGACCATAATACCATTTTTGTCATCCTGATTGCGGAACCATGTGAAGATTTGTCATAGTCAATTAGGAAAACGGGGTGGAGTC
The DNA here is from genome assembly GCA_902654985.2 of Oryctes borbonicus. Taxonomy (NCBI): domain Eukaryota; kingdom Metazoa; phylum Arthropoda; class Insecta; order Coleoptera; family Scarabaeidae; genus Oryctes; species Oryctes borbonicus. The sequence goes on from LR736888.1 coordinate 2,910,248, forward strand.
AGTTCTCCGGACAGCTATGACGTTTATTAGGATTTTCCTCGACATTTGTGGAGTTGGCTACCGCTAAAGGTTAGGTAACAAATTGCACATAAGAGGCAAGCGATTAAGATGGTGGATATTATTTTCTGGACTGACAATCGAGCCATCTCTCCAGCTGATTAAGCAGGCAAACAGTGACCATCACAAACAACTCCGTGCTGATAATGTCCAAGACGTTAAAAAGAACAAATCAAATAACAAATCGCCCTCGCCAGAGTGTAAATAGTGCGAATACCAACACGGATAAAGCCATTTGTTCCACTCAAAACACGATGATGACGTTGTTATTTTACTAGATGTCAACGAGTCCCTCTCTACGACCAACGAGCTTGTCCCTCTAGATGAAGTAACCGAGCAAGAACTTCAATGCATATATTGTGTCTTAAGAGCGACAAGGCTCCTGGATACGACACGGTTTCGAACTAGGGTTTCGAGCTTTTTTGTTTGTTGTTTTGTATTTATATTTATCATGCTTCGTTTCTGCGACTTCCGCTAGTTTCCCGAAATTTTTAATTTATCAATCCAATCCGATTGGAGTCAAATTAAAAAGTGATTAAGGTATCGACAAAAAGGAATATGTATTATAATTTAAGGGAGAAACATTATTCCTTGCAACTTATAGTTGAATACTAGAACTTATTAGATCTCTTAGATATAATCAAGAATGTACAGATAAAAACACACTAAAACATTGTCTGCAAGTAACAATCAAAAATAATGCGTTTTATGGTATTGAGTCATTTATGCTAAATGAAGCAATGTGAAGAGAGAAAACACTAGCCAACGGATATGCTTCTGTCTACTCTGCGCCATCAGCGTCACTCTGAGCGTTTTCTTTGCCTAACGCCGCTCTTTGCCTCTCGGTTTATGTCACTATCCCTCGAAGCAACGAGCTAGTCATCTCTTGGTGCCATCTACTGTTAAGAAATACACACCTGCTGTTTAGGAAGCAGCGTCAAAAATGGGATACTGTTCCCCAAACCAGCTCTCGAGCAGTTCTTGGGCTTCTTAACGCAAGTTGGCGTGTGCATGAGCGCTTTAGGTTAGTTTGGGGAACAGCACCCGGTTTTTCTAAGAGATACCTGACTCGTCATTTAGAACGAGAGTGGTGTAAGCTCAGAGGCAAGTAGCGGTGTTAAATAGAGAAGACGCTCGGAGCGACATTGATAACACCGGGTAGTCCATTAGTTAATGTTTTCCTTCTTCGTATTGCTTTTGCCATGAGTGATTCCATCAATTTCATAATTTCATTTCTATATGAGAAGATTTTTACTTTCAACTTTCCGAGGCGTGTTTCACCCCCCTCCAAGTGAAGTTCTGCAAACAAGTTTCATAAAAAACCGGAATTTGACACCCGGGAGCTCTTCATTGTAAGGGCAGGTTTGTTCACAAAACTTGTGTAATAGGATCCCGTCAACGCTTAACAAAAGAAGTCGTTGTTCATTCCCGACTATCAAACTATGAATATTTCTTTGTTCTGTCATTATTAACAGCTACATTTTTCACCGGACTTTATCATTTTTGTGTACATTTATATAAATTCTTGTGTGGTGGTTATTTTGAGTCATTCGCGTAGAACAAAATTTGCACATTACTCATATGATGAATATCTTTGTGTATTCAGGAAGAATGGGACGACTTCGAACATTTGCTGTAGTAATTACCCGCACGACCAACGATTCTCAAAGGATAGGTCCACATTACCAGATACGTAAAATTTATGAGGTTTTCTTTGTATTTTATCAACATCACACTTTATTCATTTTCATTTGTGTGTCTAGTAGTAGTAAGTTTTTACTTCCAGGTTGCAACTAACCAGGTATAAATCCAATTTCTTTAAAGGTAATTGTATGTTAAGGTTTATTTTTTTAATCCGTTAAAAAATACAAAAATATTAATTTGAACCCGAAACTATCTTGTTTTAAATATGGTTGTATGTTTATACCGCAAAATAATCGGTTAGTGATTTATCTACAAGGTAGTTTCGCTGTAATTTGTTAACTGCAGGTATAATAACTTGTTCTCATGGATGACTTTGCGTTTCCAAGTGAGATATACTCGGAAAATTACCCACGTAAAAGTGGTCGTATATCAAACAGCTTTTTTTTTCTGGGAAATAATTTACATTTTGTCCTTTGATGAAGCGCTATGTTATATACCACGTACATACACATATAATATATAATATATATATACGTTTGCGAACTGCGTTATTGTCTGTGTGACTTTTTTACGATCCACTCACGAAATTATGGCTGTAACGTGAAAACGTCACCTCAAAAAAATGAAATGCGTGTTGCGTTTTGTTAGGTAACGAGGAAACGAATGGAGTGGCGCGAGCAGCGGAGCAAGGGCGGAAAGTAATGTGGTCAAAATGTTTCCAGCCATCACATTCAATAATTTGATTACTGCGGACACGCAAAGCGCAGCTTATGCTTCCAGAAGGATATTATTGACATTATCGCCGTGATAAATATGTCAAATATCTAATAATGTAAAGCTGCGATATTACATAGATTAGAAAATAAGTACGGAATTTAGAAGTGTGACAGTTGGGAATTCGAATAAGAAATAGGCAATCAGTGAAGTAAAAAATAGCCACGCCATATTATGACTATACACAGAGGATGTTTGTCACCGAAACAATTATGATGTATTTTTACAAGTAAATTAAGTCCATTTTGGACAATTATACAGAAGAGCACAAAAATGTTTTATTTGAAATATACGGGACACTATTGGTTAGGATTTCTATGAAATTACGTTTCATCATCAACACCTCGAAAATTCTATTATAAGCAAAGAATTGAAGGATTTATGTGATTCCTAGACCTTATTTGCAAAATCCGCAAGAAAGTTGTTGAAAACAGTATTAAACCCTGTGAGGTTATTGAAGCAAATCTGTTTTCTTCTAGGTTGCTGTTGTCTCGCTTGTATATTTCCCCATCCAATTATAATTGGACGGAACTGATAATTATCAGTTGTATATATTCTTTTAGAAATATGTATACACTGACAATGTTAATGTTCTTGAAACAACGACAATGAATACTCTCATATAAGTTTGTTATTGTGTAAGATTGTGGTAACTTTAGAAAACTTTTAGTCGATTTATGAAAGCCAGTGAACCTCGCTTATAGCAATTGCACTTTGGAATGTAGAGATTTCGATAAAACTTTAAGCAAAGAATTTTTGTTTATGTAGAAAAATGGAAAAAAAGTGAGTTTCGAGCGGTGATTAAACACATATTTAAAAGGCTTGACACCGAGGCAGATCAAAGCTGAATTGGATGAAATTCATGGCACATCTGCTCCTGTGTTAGCAACTGTTTACCATTGGGTAAATGAGTTTAAACGTGGCCGTACATCCACAAAAAGATGAACATCGTTGTGAAAGCCCAGTACCAGGCTTCGGTTTTTCGGGATGCACGCGGTATCATCTATACCGATTACTTGGAAACAGGACAAACAAGAACTGAACAGGACGAACAAGAACTGAAAAGTATTATATATATATATAATCGAGAAAAAACGTCTTCCTTTGAAAAAGAAAAAGATCCTCTTCCATCAAGACAATGCACGGTTGCACACCTGCGCAGTTTCGATGGCCGAAATTATGGAATTTCGAATTAGTACATCATACACAGTATTCACTGGATTTGGTCCCCAGTGGCTTCTCTTTATTTCATAATTTGAAAAAATGGCTCGACGAATAACGGTTCAGGTCGAATGAGGAAGTCATCGCCTAAACAGGTGCCTATTTTGAGGACCTTTCGAAATCTTACTTTTTGGAGGGCTTAACAATAAGTAAAAATCTACAGAAAATACTTTGTTTTTCTTTATCTAAGGAATTATTGAACGACCCTCGTAGGTAATGCAAACACTAAGGCTGCTTTTATATTGGCTAGTGCCAAATTAGTATAAGAATTTATACGAAGTACGAATAATGCAACTATTTATTGCTACATTATTATTGTACTAATTTGATAACACACCAATAATTCCTTTGTTACAATATAATAACATTTATCTCTTGATATTAATGATTTCTTCTGTAACACACGGAATTACACAGACCCGTTGTAGAATAGATTTATTAGCAATTTCTGCAGTACCCATGGTATAATAACTCCAAATTAGATAAACTTCCACTACACAAATTTCGCACATATGTGAACGCCACTTAAGGTTTCGGCAGGTTACGTGGGGTGTAGCGCCGATACCTTAGTGTTTGTCATTTTATTAAATAATAGGTAACATGAGTTGCTAGCAAGCAAAAGTTTATAGGAATAGCCTTTATTACACGATGCTAAGACATATGTGCCGTATTAATGACTATGAATTTTGCAAATGTGCATTACCTAGACTCATGTTTAGTGTTATTTGTCATATTTTTTTTTAAATATACATTTCTTCTTAGGGCCCGTTTTTTCTTTATATTCTATCTAATTTCAAATTTGAGACCATTTAACAAAACACGATAATAATAACCGGACCTGTAATAATAATAGTCACATACTTTGATTAATAATAAACCACGGCCACGGATGAGGTGTTCACTATATTACGAATTACTTGGTAATTAATTCTGCACTTCTGTAGTGTTCATTAAATACTTTAGAGGTTGATGTTTGGAATTAGGCCATCAGGGGACAATAACAATTAGCAAGTGATGTGTTGTACAACGATTAATATCTAGGGCAAAGAAACAGAAGCTGGCGTTTGTAACCAAATAGAAAAAATATAGACAAAGCAGAAGTATTTCTGGCTTTTCTTTGGATAAAGTGCGAGGAGTGTGGATTTTGGTAGGAGTACGCATGTACAAGGTGCGATGGACAACGCTGATCCAAATGTGGCATTCGTACATATGACAGGAGTCTCGTCTAAAAGGTGGACAAGGTGACAAAAGCATATATAATACGCACAAGAGCATAAAGTTCATTTTTTATTAAAACTGTTTAACGCATTGAGGCCCACCTATTAAGATGTAAACTTGTAAACTACAACTGCGAATTCTGTTACTGTTATCTTCTTTAAAATTAATAACAGTATATTGAAATAATGTTGATGCTCTTCGTCATGCCCTAGCAGGCATCATCAGCGTTGCTCGAAGTGTTTTTATATATCACACTTCTCGGCTTATATCAGTATCCTTCGAAACAACGAGCAAGATATCTTTTAGTGCCACCTAGTGCCAACAAGCACCCATGTCATCTAGAAGGTAGCGGCAGTAACCGAGTACGGTTCCCAAACCAAATCTCGAGCAGTTCTGGGACTGTCGATGTCGAGATGAAATGATTTAAATGATTCCTCTATGTATTAAAAACACTTCAAAATAAAATAGAATCCATGTTGACTCTGTATAATGAGGTAAGTGAAACGAAAGGGTGGTCTAACCCTGGCTTGCAGTTCCCAAACGAAATTGACCAGCTTCTTTTACATTTTCTAGTATTTTTTCAATGCACTGTAACCATTATCAAGGCTGTGGTTAATGCTTTTTTTCTCATGGCGACTTTATACGCATCGTAACTACGACTAAATACCATGAAATTGACCTTAACACTTATTTTCGTGGCTTTGGAGGATAAAGAGGAGAGTTACTCTGTACCTCTTTCTCTTGGTAGTTGGGATTTGTTACAGCCAACCGCCGTTTTCCTGGGACGCTGACTACATGTCCGCTCGCGTTGTTTACCAAAGGAAGACTCCACTCCCCAAAACTTTCCATACCGATACTGGGTGATGTCATTATCATTTCATGCCTTTTTCCTCAGAATATCGTATGGCGGGAAACTATCTATAAAAATGTGCGCTACTTATATACAGGGGCGAATAAAATAATAGCACATTCTTAAAAAAATCATCAATCCTATTTAGTAACAATATTAAGTAACTTTATTGCAATTATTTTCTTACCTGCAACTTCTTTTTTCTTCGAATATATAAGTGCAATATATTAGATATTAGCAAAGACACGAAAATTCGGAAAGCTGAGTATATATTACGTTACGGGAAACTTCATTTCATCACACTCCGAATTAAACCTGTTACTAGCGATATTAAAATAACAAAATTTATTATAGAAGTCCAACGTTAGTGCTAAAGTTCTCCAATGGTACAAGCACACTCCAGTTGTGGAACAATTTCATTTATCAAGCAAGTTAATTGTAACGATAAATTTCACAGCATGTTTCTAATTAAACTATTACCGAGCATTCCAAATCAACGGTTTCTATTTCTCGCGTAATCGGTGCCTATGATCTTTGTCGCGCTTGCTATGTATTAAGCACACGTCATCGCAGCTTTGAACTGCTGAAAATCGATCAACAGAATACCATATATGACTCCTGAAATCCTGAACGCGCTTTAGCGGTCCTCGTGTTTTACTAAAAGGAAATGTATTTTCTGCATTATTTTAGTTAGTTGTGAGAAGTTTTATATTAGTTAGTTCTAGTAAAAACATTGTTCTATTAAGTTTTTAGACGCATTCAGAGCTTAAATCGATTATAATGAACACGTTGTCCAAAAATAAAAAAAAAAACAATTGAATCGCTTGAGCTTAAACTATATTATCAGATATTAAAGATACATTTATATCTCGTATAACTGATCGGCCTTTTGTACCATAATACTAGTTGACCAAGAATCGGAGGATCCCACCGGTGCTTTTAAATTTTATTTCATTAATTATTTATAATCGCCAAAGTCAAAAAATAACCGATTTTTCAGTATTCGCCGGTGGACTTGACTAAAACTATGACAATGAACGAGTGATAAAAATAACGGCCACGGCATACAGCGGGGCCCACTGTGTTATAAATGTTATGTATAGGTAAAACGGTTTCCAGCTCTATCTTCCACTAGATTAAATTTTTCATACTATATTGTCACCTAATGTAATATATCTAGGTATACAGTGCGTCTCAGGATGAAGTTTACGACAAAAATTCATTCTTTACGGAAAAAAACCTGCTTTTCAAATAGGTAAGCTTACTGTGAAAAGAAAACGAAAGCAGATTTCAATTAAACTTGCATGGTGCGGAGTGTGCCGATACGTTAGTATTGTTCGCAATATTTAGAGAATATGTCGTCATTGTGCCAAATACATTGAGATGTAAATTACTACTACTTTGTTATCGTATTCATAACAGTCTTTTTTTATAACGGAGCGTAAAAGTTCAGCATTTATTGCTTACTAACGTGACAGAGATTGTCAGCATCGCTAATGAAGGGCGATAAAGAAAACTCCAATATTGATGAGATTCCGTGTAGGCTGATAAAACCTGCAGGGGGAGATCTGGATCTGTAGGAGTATTTAATTAACGAATGCCTCGCGGGACGTACATCGCTAAAATCGTTCTTTTTTTACTTGTAAAAAGAGATTTACGTAATATAAAGGGAAAATGTTGCAGCTCTGCTTCGGTATTGCGATATTTTTTTAAGTAATTGAAAAATAAAATCGAACTCATCGTCGAACGTCAGCTCGGTTAAGTTAGTAGGGAACGTCATGTTTGCTAGCAAATTATTAGAAAGTTGTTTGAAAGAGAAAAATTATCACTTCCGTGGTTGGGGGTAATTTGCGTGTTATGATTGGCGATTTGGTTTCGGAGCCTGCGAGATGTGTACGAAACTTGGGTCTGCTTGTCGATAAAAAAACCTTCTAAACAGTTGTGCGCCCACAATCAGAACTAGAAGGTTGTTACCTGACTTCTTGGTTCTCCCACATTTTAACTTTTGTGACAATGTCTATGGTCTATATTTGGATAGAGTAACTGTGAATAGGGTTCGTTTTGGCTTCAAATCAATTGTATCAGATTTAAATTTAATCTGGCGGGACGACAGTATGTATCGGGTACAGTGGCTGAACTCTGGTTGCTTAATAAGGGTTCTAGACGTAAACTATAAACTTGCTGTCTTTACTATCAGGTTCTTACACTAAAAATGCCACCGCAGGATAACGTTTAGATTGAACGCTCACAATATTAGTATAAGGTATCCCCATTTCACTCCACCTTTTGCATTTTTCGGTCAAGATCTTTCTCTTATATTTCGCTATTTTAATGAACTTCCGCGATACTTTAGTTGCCTGGCGATCGGCCAGTTTATAGAATGTAAAACAACGGTGTTCGGAAGTCTGGATTTAGCTCTTTTTTCCTTTTCATTTAGTTAGTTAGTGTTGCATTCTTTGTGGCTGGATTGAAAAGCAGGTCCCTTCATTTTCTCTGGAGGAACTAACTCCTGCCTTTAATATATGTTCATCTTCATTATTTCAGCAACATACAGAGATAGTTGAATGATGTTGCCGATTTAGGTACTGATGAAGAAGCCATTATTGAAATTTTATGTACTCTGTCCAACTACGATTTCCGTACTATAGCACACATAGTACAATAACTAGGAACGTTCAGCTTACTAGGAAGTTTCATGGTTGATGCTGATATTTTAATTTCGTTAGATGTTAAAAAATCTTGTTACTAATATACTCCGACATGAAGTTTATAATTAATAGGAACTAGCCTTTCAAATCCAGAATTTTCTACACAACAAATGTTTGAATTGCTGCAATTACTTAAAATTTCTTTAGGAAAAATTCCTTTGAAACACAATAACTTAACTGGGCATGCTTGTAGGTTTGGCTATGGGTTTTCCTTTTTTTCCTTTACTTCCAGATGTCAATACTCCACTCTCCTATCATAAATTCAGGAAGGAAGTTCAAACAGATTGCTTGAATTGAATGATATCGCCTCCTTTACAACAGAAGAGAAGGCAAAATAAAATTAGGGCAAAGGGAGCTTAAATTAGGGAGAAGAACTCACTTACTTTAGCACCAACAGACTGGAGGCACGTCGAACGCAACTATGATGTAGACTCTTAATTTAATCCATTTACAAGGGGACACCCTGAGGTGTCACTCACCGACCAGCTTGAAATTTGGCAAAGTCGGGTCCTACGACATCGAGTGTTGTAAAACACCGCTTTCCGTTTCGGTGGAACCTCACGTTTAGGGAGTGAAAGCTACGCCTGAAATTTCGACGATTTTCTGATTTTTGCAATTTACACCGTTATTACGAATAAAAAAGATCGTATATCCCTAAATACGCCTTCCATGGATCTATCAAACCAACCCGGACGATATTTTTTTGCCACCCTTATCATCATCCGCCCACTCCCTTGTGGAGAGGGGATTCAACGGAAAAGGGCAAAATATTCGCATTAGTGATCCGCGGGAAATACCATTCACGCCTGTAAACATTTGCCACCCCTATATAACTCTAAGAAAATTAAAAGCAATTATAATGCATTGTATGTTAAACCACTCAAACGGCTAATCTTCATCATGTTTTTACAAATGACGTTATTGTGGTAGTAGGTTGAACTATATATGTAGGTCAAACGAAAGCTCATTTTTATTTTATTGCGTGTTTTATTGATGACTGAGTTCGTAATGTTTTGTAAAGTACACTTGTTGACATGGTTTGTTGCACAGTTAATGTTTCGAATGTAAAATATTCTAAAAGAGATGTAATACATGGAGAGAGGACTGCATGTGGAATGTGTGTATTCATAGTTATTCTACCTCATAGTAATAAAAATCATCAAAGAAATGTTGAAAGCAGAAATACTCATTACAGGGCTCGCATTTTATAGAAGCGTCCAGCCTACACGCAGAAGTAACGTCTCTTCGTCGTATGTAACTGCTCTTGTACCTGCAAGATTAATATGTTGGGGAGGAGAGTTGATTGTGAACTTAAGATTGCGATTTTATTATGTTATTCCGCTGATGTAAATCAATATCCGTATTACCGAATAAAATTTGATCTAAAAACGTTTTCGCATACACGAAAGCCGCGCCATCCATCAAGCTACACCATAACAGTTGTTTTCTTAGGAATGGTTAGAATATATGTAGATTTACCCGCAGGTATGTACGCCTGCAAATTGGTAGTGGCCACCCCAAGAGTCGAGTAGCAAAGTTGTCTGGGTCCCACTCGTTATTCGGTGCAAAAACACATCCACACATCCCAACCATTTCCTAATATTTCGGATTTGCTTGACGTAGAAGCCTCAATCTTAAGAATACTATTTATGCGTTTTCCTGCAGCCAATATTGTAGGCAGTCCAGTATAACTATGTGTTGTAGACAGATTCTAAAGCACATTTTGTTTTGCCTCCCTTATAGGTTAGAATGCGAGCAGCGTGCAGTTCCAAATAAAACCCGCTCTTATCTGCGTTATAAACATCAGCAGCCCCACATATTTAGATGTACGGCTTGACGGATACTATGAAGTCTTTGGATTTGTTGTACGCCGTACAAGTCACTTTTAATTTTTTTTTTGGGTAATAAGAGGTGAAAGGGCAAATATGTACATATATAGATATAAATGGTATTTCCGTTCAACCCTCTATTTACAATGTGGCGAAGGAATAGTGGTAGGGCTGGAAAAGAAATGGCATCCGGGCTAGCTTGGTAGACCTTTGGATGGCATATTTAGAGATATATAAATTTTTTTATTAGTAATAATAGTGTAAATTGCAAAAATCCGAAAATCATCAAGTTCCAGTGGTAGCTTTCATGCTCTAATCGTGAGGTTCCGCCGAATCGGAAAGCGCCATTATACAACACCCCGTGGGTCTAGAAAATCTACTAACCAATGCCATCGGTGAATGATATCTCAAGGTCTTGCTAGATTCCTTATGGATTGGTGAAATATAGAAGAACGTTACAACATAATGCATGAACAAATGAAAAACATTAATGTATTAGATGTTCAAACTGGTGATCACCCATTTCTTGACAGTACGCTAATCTGGTGGAATCACACACATCAATTAACGTTTGAAGTATTATCGCACTTCCTCTATTCTTCTACTTCAGTCCTCATATCATCTAGGCGGTTAAGTGGCTTGGAAAATCTTTAGATAGCTCCACAAGAAATAATCCATTGTACTTAGATCCGGAGAACAGGTAGTCCATTTAATGGTACCTCTTCGCCCAATTCAGTCTTGGAAGAATTTAAATTCAAATAGTCCCCTCTTCCATTAATTCAGAGATAATTTACAGATTTAAAAGGTTCGAATAGGTTTCACACGTTATCTGATAATCATGCCTCTGTAAATACCAGCCCAAACATTTCAGTTTTGTGAGTGTTGACTGGGGCTCTCTGTATTCAACGTGGGTTATGTTGGGATCAATGGCGACAATTATGTCACAGAACTGCTCTATTTAAAATGTTGCCTCATTAAAAAGTGCAAGGTTTCTTGCAAAATTAGGATTACACGGACAAATCTCCATCATAATTTGACGACATTAAAGTCTTCTTTTAGTATTTTTTCAAACGAAATTGCAACATTTTGCGATTTTTTGTTATTTTCGCTTTTGGCTGTTTTGTTTCGGATAAATTACGGATTATTTCGCTCAACTGAATTCTTTTTAACGTTTTGCAAAACTAAGGATCATACATAGACCCCGAAAAAGATTAAGCTCAAGATAGGGATCAAGTTTCCCGATATTCTAAAACTTCTAGTTCGCAGTCCGTAAGAGATAGAAAATCGGGGTAACTTTTAATGGATCCAATTCTATAAATGAAGTTATTAATGGAGAGATATAGAAAAATTAAGAAAATTATCCCTTTGAAAATTCGGACGATTTGACGATTTAAAAAATGTTTTATTTTGATGATGGATCCTCTTGCAATTTGGGCTGCTGGTTACAGGAACTTGGTTCTATAATACAGACGGTATCGCTGGTTATATCAACACATGGTATGTACATGTAATAATTAACCTTTTCTTTCAAAAAAGGGGTTACAATATAAATATGAGAACTTGTACAATTTGGAGGTATGGTAGAAAGCAGTATTTAAGATTTTTGTGTCAAAAAAACTTATAATAATTTCCTTATTTCTACGCCCCAAAGATATTTGGCTAAAAGAAGAAATTTTCTAGTAGGAATCGGGCTTTCTACGCTTATACTCAATCGATGGACAATGTGAAATGCCAAGAAGAGATGTGGGGGTGGCGCTGATGACTTGTATCCTTGTAGATGTTTCTTTGTAACATTACAATACAATTAGCACAATATACGAAGTCGTTTCGATTTAAATGCTTGTATATGGCTTAATGAATCATGCAATTCGTGGTAAGTTCGTCCTTTATTTCTGTGGCCTATCATCATTAAAACTTCGACAAGTTGGGCCTTTTTAAACACAAACTAATGTATCATTACGAAAATGTAATTATTTAACGGTAACTTGAATGTAATCGTTGTCTTTCTTGTATTTCTTCCACGCTTATGATGAAAGGTGTACTATACCACTGTGTTTAACCCACCGCACGTCATAAACATACTTGTCATAATAATGCAATAAAACTGTAACTAAAACTTTTTCTCCACTACTTAAAATTACAAAGATATTTGGATTGACTGTTAAATTTAAAAAAGATCAAGCTCGAAAGTCAAAGTTGGTTGTTAGATTTTCGATGAGGGATCTGATTCTTTAGAGGAAATTCTGAAACGGGTTCCACACTATCTGCGCGAAATTAATTGATGCTGGAAAATAGACATTTACAAACGTATAAGCACTAAATTTACAACTTATTATTTTCTCTTGTGAATTCTTTATACCTTACTTTTACTTACTACATCTTGGGTAATTGGAACGAATTGTTACAAAATTGGGGAAACTGCTTTCAAGTATGATCCGAATTGCAGCAGTAAGCGGTATTTACCGGCTTTTGTTGTCGTTATAAACCCATGAGTGGATTTTTATCCTCATATTATATAATACGGCGTGTTGCTTCTATTACTCTTGAAGGCTAACCAAGAAGTTGTTGGAAAACAGCAATAAAAGTCGCGACGCGAGCAGTTATGTGAAATAGAAAATAGCATTTCGGGGATAAATGTAACAGACTCCTCTAATTGCTGTTTTAGCTATACGCTGCGATCCCATTAATACAGCATATGTTCTATTAGCGCTCTTTGATTATTGTAATTATTATTATCTTCAGCTTGCCTTAATTAAGAGTCAAGAGTCCTGTTGTATTGTAATATAATAATATAAGATATTAAAAATTGAAGAGGGTTTCTGCAATAAAAATTATTTAATTTAATTATCTCTAAAACTACAACCCTGATTTGGATTTGAATTGTGTGGAGTGTCGTCGCAAGACTTCAGTGAATAGATAAAAAATTCATGTTTTCCCAAATAAATTCCAAAATGAACCTGAACCTGAATAGAGATTGACTTAAATTGTCGAGAAAAGAAATATATATAATTAAAATAATAAATAATTATTATTTGATCTTGATCTACTGTGTATTCAAGAAAATTGGTTTCATTTTCCTGAAAAATAAAGGTTTTACAAGGGTGTTTCCATTTCAAATGGGTCACACTGTATACACCCTTTCGCATTTCAATTACTTTGATGCTACATTGCGATCAAAGGCTAAACAGAAATTTTGATTATATATTTGAAGCTCAATTATTCTCCTTGCCGTTATGTTCAGTCGCATACTCGCTTCACGGTTAAAGCAACCCTGTAATAAAATTGAATTATCGAGATATTCCGTCAGAATTTATAGGATAACATAAACCCTCGATCTTATTCCGTCGAAGGCAAGTAACATTTACCTGTTAAAAAATGTAAGTTTGTGAGGCTTTATCAAAGAACAAATACGGTGTTGCGTTATTTGGAAAGGATATAGTTGTTTGTCAACATTTGTATGTTGGTTAAAAGGTGTCAAATGAGATACTTCTATTTATGCCAATAATTTGCTTGGCTTTTAAATATCTTCTGAAACATTCTTTTAAAGAATTCGGGTTTCCGGCTCGATAATCTTTCTAATGAGATAACATTGGAGTAATCTACTTTAATTTACCTTTTTCCTTAATGACCTTTTGCGCTGTGCTTTTCTACTACTGAAAATGGCACACATGTTCAAATTAGCGAATAAAAGCGATTAAAATAGAAACACTCGAACTGATTTTTGTTATAGATATCTCAAAGAATGCGTGCTTTATGTGTTCTTCAAAAATGCATTTAAAATTTGTGTATTGTGTTAATCACATGTCTACAGAATAGTTAAAATTTTGATCATAGCCATTTGTATGCGTTTTTTTTCAACCATTCATAACTTCATCGGCCTTCAATACTACACCAAGTATAAGAGGGCGATGAAAGATAGAAATGAAAAGTCCATCATCGATTTAATATTGGTGCAGAGTAACTAGAGGGAAATGATTCAAGGTTTTCGTCTTAGAAGGGCCCATGAAATTGGATCTGATCGTTCTCTTGTTTTAGTAAAATTGAACGATTCCAAGGAGCCATGAATATATTGATGAAATGAACAAAGGATTAAACAAAACATAAATAAATAGAAAAGTTAGAAAGTGCATAGATTACAGCAGCAAGAAGTCTGAGTGAGGTATTGTGAAACACCAATGTGGAAATAGCAGAAAGAGCAAAGCGATCTGGAAACGTTGTGGAAGATATTTAGGGAGGCAGTTTGTTCGGTGGCGGAAGAGGTATGTGGGATGACCAGGAACGGAGAAAGGAATAGAAGAGCTTAGTGGAATAATGATATGAAAAGAGAAATAAAGAAAAAGAAAAAATTCTGGCAAATATATCTGAGTAATAAGGCGGAGAGTAATTACAAGGAGTATGAAGAGCAAAGAGGGAATATTGGAGATGTAGTTAAAGAAGGAAAATTAAGCAATCGGATGATTTTCATCACAAGATGGAAAGGGACAGTGGAGGTAATTGCCAAATTTCTGTATAGCAGTTTTTAGAACATAAGGAGAGATAAAACAAACAAGGTTAATTGTATTGAAGACTCGAACGGAAATTTGTTCGTAATAGAAAGCTAAATCACGGAAAATTGGAGGGAACATTTTGCAGAAATTTTGAACTTCTGAACACTGGCTTGAGTGGCGAACAAGGAGGGCGAGCAGCACTAAGTAACGAAAGAATGGCGTCTAAAGTGAAGGTGAGCCAAATGAGGCAGTTAGCAATCTAAAGAACGGTTAATAAAATGTATAAACGGTGAAGCGCTGTGAAATAATAAATAAAATGGCCTTCATATAAGAAGGAGCACGTGGAGAAATGTAATAACTACAGGGAATTTTCCTTGTTATCAGTTGTTCTTATGAGATATTTTTGGAAAGGAGGGATAGAACATACCTTGGGTGACGATCAGTGTGTTTTTAGACGCTACAGATTTAATATTTTCGGCGAAATAGTTAATAGAAAAATCATTGCTATCTAATATTCGTCTGCTCTTGATTTAGAAAAGCCTTTCGACACTGCCCCAAGAGAGAAATTACAGGAGATTTTAGAAAGCAGAACTATTGAGTGAATGAGTTTGGCCAAAAGCACAAGGAATAAACTAAAGCATACAATGAACAACCTGAAGAATTTATTACGTTAGACAGGGCAGCGCACTTATGGACGAATTTGTGAAAGTATACCGTGCAAAATGTAATAGAGTATGAATCAGTGCAAAAGGTATGGGTTTTTGAACTGTAATATGACTTATTGGTTATTGCATCGTCTGCAGAAAACTTACAAAGAAACGTTAAATTAATACGGAAAAAAGTTGTTATTATTGAAACATCAGGGGACATTGTTTCAGATGAATCCATAAAAGACACAACCATTCCGATAGAAATACTTTATGTTGAACATGCATGAAATCTATTAACTGCGTACAATTTGTAATTGAATTACAAATTTGTCGATTAATTAACCGTCTGATATTTCATGTTTGTGGTGAAGCGTTTGATGCGCATTGTCGATGGTTTATGTTTCAACATAAACATAAATTGTAGTAACGAACTGTAAATGACATAATATAGAGGCTAGTAACCTGCTGCTGCTCTCTGTTAGGGATAACCTGATAAATGGCAATGATCCAAGTGTATATTGTAGCATATGCGTATATCAAATTCATACAGATGCGTGTTTACATATGTATTACATCGTTCGTAGTTTCTAGAAACCGCAAACAAACCATTATGGTCTATAATTGTACGTTACAGGTTATATTGGAAGCGTATTAAAAAATGGGTTTAATGTTCAAAATAAAGGAGAAATTTACAGTAATAGAGTCTTGCATCTGGATGCAGTATCTAATGTTAATATTGCTTCGTTACCATGACAATAGTAAACAGATCCCAAGGATAACGTTTTTTAAATTGTTGATTCTAAATTTCGAGCCGTTGCGACTAGTTTTGACTTTCAAGAATACATTCAAATAGTTTCTAGAATTAGTATTGTTTGGTTACCATGACCAACAGCATTTGTTGATTCAACATTTCGACCCTGTGTAACTTGTGTATCTATGACATGAAACCAACATTAAGGAGTATTGCAACAAATTGTGCTTCTCAATAACAAGAAACGCCGCTGCATAAGAAGCCCCAGCCAATACAAAGATTTGAAGAAATGTCATAACGTTTTGAAAGAACATCCGTGGATATTGTAAGCAACGCTAGGTATCTCTTATATTTATAAATGCGTTAACGCGTTATGCCGAAGCAATAGCTATTCTACAGTCACCAGAGAATTTGTCACTAAAATCGTAGGTCCTTTTCAGTTGTTAAACGATTATAGAACAAACTTTTTGTCGAAAGCATTCCATGGAGTGTACAGTTTACTAAAAATTAATAAATTACAAACTACCCTTCATCATATAATGGGATGATTGGGAGATGCAATGCTATCTGTTTGACGCATATCTTGTCGCACTATGTCAATTATGCCACCGAAACCCACGAAAACCAAAGTTCCGTATGCATTTTGTGGCGTATTAAACAGAGTCATACAGGGAAATTACCGCATTTTATGTTGTATGGGCGAGAAATGAGTATACCGTTCGATAACTTTACGAGTCCAAGAGGAATATTAGTACGCGGATGACAACTATGCTGCGAAATTACAAAGGAGATTTCAGAGAATATGGGTAAATGCGAGAGAATAATTGAAATTCGCCGGAGAAAAACAGATACAAAAATCCATTTTGTATCTGCATTTTTCCCTTTTGCGAAATGCGTAGCTACTTAAGCTTGAAATTTTGAATCAATAGTTTAAGAGCGGCAAAGTTAATGTTTTGTTTACTGCTGTCATAGTAACAAACATGGTAACCTGAAATCCTTCGGATGCGATATCTAGACGCAATATTCCTGCATACTGGACATAGGAAAGTCAGCTTGACATGAACATTGGTCAATACCTTGAAAGATTCCAGAAAGGCGAATTATATGAGCGGGGAGCAATGTAATGGCCAATGCTCTGTTGCTAGATATCTTCTGTAGAAATTTCGTTTAAAACTAACTCAAAATTAAGATGACCTCTAAGATTTCCCGGCCGTCTATTAAACGTAAGCACACTGGTTATACGAGGATAGTCTCAGAAGTACCCGACCTGGCGGATTCTTTGAAAAAAAATAATGTTGGGAAGTTGTTTACTATTTGTCTGACAGCCACCAATAGCGGACGCTGTGAGTGAATTTGTAAACAAAGAACATTGACCACCGTTATGTGACACAATACTTTTATTTGGAAGATCTCTATCCAACCGATATCAAAGCTGAACTAGATTCTACTCTGGGGGAGTGTTTACAACAATAAAATATTGGGTGGCCGAGTTTAAATGAGGCCGAACGGCCTGCCAAAGCGAACATTGCAATGGTTTACCAAATGGGGCGACTACACCAGAAATGGTTAAAGAACCACGAAATGGTACTGGATGACCATAGACCGAAGGTGGACGAGCTAGCAGACATTCCATACCGCATACTTGCTGAAAATTTGAAAAGACTGGTGCCGTAACTGCTCACAATGGAACAATAACAGTGTCATGAGGATGCTTCAATCGAGTGTTTCGCAATGTTTCACAGTAATAAAGCAACCTTGCCTTAGTTACTGTGACGTGACCGTCACAATAATTAAAATGATACAAAACTAAACTATTGCAGCGTTCTCCCTCGCGAAAGAAAATCTTTATTTGTGTAAAGAGCCGTTAGGTGTGAATGTGCGATACGAACACATCTTGAAATGCGTGACGTAAACCTCAAATCTTCATCCGTGATCAGACCAAGGTTCTGGCCTCTGTAGCAAACTATAATTGCATGCCGTTCAACACCAGGTTGAAATCAGTTACTTTTCTCAGTTCATTCAGCAAAGCTACTACACGTGTTACAACCAAAAAAACGTGTATAAGAGCTGTATGTTATGCGCATACATTTGGTACTCTCACAATTTCCGTGTTGAATATGCAATAATGAAACTAGACTTACAATTTCATTAATTTCAATTATTTTTTAAAAATCATAACTAAATACTTATTTGATTGAGCTATGGTGACGTGTGTGTACTATTTGTAAGTTACTACTCTGCGCTAATTATATCTTTAATATCCTATAAATGATGTAGATAGACATATTGAATTCGGACAGGTGTGTCTTAATCTGTAATCGTCTTAACCGTCTATCGGTATTGAAGACAAGAAACGGATTATTTAGTTCCACCAAATATCAATATTGTCTGACGTATGCTTTAGAAATTGCACCCGTATACAATATTCATTGCAAATTCTGTCTTCGATACGTTGCGCAGGAGATGTACGCTGTCACGTTTCCTATAATTGAACACACCAAAGGAGAAATTTGCAATTCACATCTGTAACGTCTCGAGATTCCGTGAGTGCGAGAATTCTTCAATAATCACATTATCGCAATATTACGCTTCCATTGCATATGCGAACGTCGCGTCGTATCTTAGCGCATCGCGAACTTCTGCATGGCTCAGAGAATTTCGCATATTTCACAATTCTGAATAAAAGATATACGATTACAGATCCGATAGGATCCGCACCGTAAACGCATGTGTTAGGAAAATGCATTTCCGAGTAACGTTTTTATTCGTTAAATATTGAAAATATGACGCTAACAATGTTGAACAGCATCTGAGATTTGAATTTAAATCGAAATGATTGTAACATATGGGAAATACTTTCTTACTATTACCCTCCGTCACCTAGAATTTCTACATTTATTACTGCAAGCAACAAAAGAAGTACAGTACAGTACACAGTCTACAGTATTTAAGACAGTTCACCGAACGATTATAGTCTGAAAGGTTTCAAGACTTAATATACAGATAGTGTTATTCGCCAAAAATATTCTAGTTGCGCATGTGTTGAAAATTTCAGTCATGTTGGACGCTCAGTTGTTGCTGAACAGTCGTTTGTGTTAGACCATGTCAGCGTTTTTGTGTAAATGGAAAAATTGAATATTGAGCCGTCATCAACTTCTTGCATTTGATAGGCAATACGCTTACGCAAATTGAAGCCGGCATGGACGCTATATAGGGAGACATTGAACTATCACTTGTCACAAATTTTTGGCAGCTGAATTTAAACCCGAACATACTAGTTTGGTTGAGGCTGAACGTTTGAGACGACCAAAAACTGTAACCGTAACAGATAACATCGGAAAAGCTCACTAAATGGTACTAGATAACCGCCGAATAAAATTAGAAGAACTAGCAGAGGCTGTGGGGACTTCGAGAACATGTTTGTCATATTCTGACTGGAGATTTAGCTATGAAAAAGCAAACATTTCCAAAGCGCTGTTAAAGCAGTTTAAACGGAATAATTCGGAGTTTCGGCGCCCATTAATAATTGCAGATGAAACTTGGACACATCAGTACACTCCTGAAGCCAAGGTACAGTCGAAGCAGTGGAGTACCAAGGGTGAATCGACCTTGAAAAAAGCGTCCTTTCAACTTCCAGAGTTATGCGAGGATCAACGATGTTTTGAGACATATCCCACCATTCAGTGTTTCTTTAACGAATATCGCCACATCTGTTGAGACACCCTAAATTTTAACTTTTTGTGTTTTGTATGTATAATTTTCTCCTGTAAAATTTTTGTTGCTTCATTACCGTGTATTGTGTTTGTTGACATATTCATTTACGATAAACGTGAACTTAGCACTAAAGCGTGTTCTTTTGAGAAATCTTGCTTTACACTAATCACATTAGTCTTAGTGTCGCAAAATTTTGGTCGTCAGTCGTAATTGGCCTCCCTAAGCTTTTGCGCTAACTTCATTCTGTAAAAATAAAGTTTGTACAGCTTTGTGACTTTGCGCACTAATGAATAAGAAAATCTAGTGGATGCTGCAAGTTGACGCAAAGCGGCTACCGATCAAGTTGCCTCAAATTTTTGCACAGGTTCCTATACGTATTTATGCTGCATATTCATACCTGGAAGTATTTATCCAAATCTAAAAGGCTAAAAGAAAATAGCAACAAATAGCACAATTTAACATAACTTCATAATCTTCACTTAAGTTTCATTGCAATATTTTATTTATCTATCTACACCGAATGCTCG
The DNA here is from genome assembly GCA_902654985.2 of Oryctes borbonicus. Lineage (NCBI taxonomy): Eukaryota > Metazoa > Arthropoda > Insecta > Coleoptera > Scarabaeidae > Oryctes > Oryctes borbonicus. Next base: position 2,930,678 of record LR736888.1, read on the forward strand.
AGATTCGTTCCTCCCGCCTTGATAAATTCTCGTAATCGTTTGAAAAAGTTGTTCTGCACTTTTCTTGGCACACTAAGAGTTGCACTCTAGAATAGCTGCTTCTTTCAAGTACTTTATTTTATAAGTAACTGCTTAGGTGTAAATGTTTGAATCAACAGTTAAGAACAGTAATGTCAGCATGTTTTTTTTACTGGTGTCATGGTAACCAAACAATACTAATCCTAGAAACCACTTGGAAGCCTCTTTTAGTTACAGTATTAAACACATGCACATTTTCTTTTTTAATATCGTACTTATCGATCACCTTATTTATAAGAAAATAATTTTGTAAGCTACTCTAGGAAGTCTATTATATCCTTGGAGAATTTTAGCTTTCTACTCTATACCCAATAGACGCAATTTTACAATTCCAGAAGGTGGAACTTCAGCACTAGCTTTCAATATGTAAAACGTTTAACGTGAAATTTCCCATAACGAACGTCATCATAACGTCATAATGTCATCGTCTTCATATGAAACATGGGCCTCACAAACCATTTTCGCGTTTTTTCTTTTATTATCATCAAGAAACGTAAACAATAACGTCATCTTCAAAACTCTAACATTTTGCGATTGTCTACTGAAATAATGTAACTCGATACCGTATAAGAAGTAGCTGATTGCCAGCGATGTTTAATTTCTAAAAGTCGCGTTTCTTCTCACAATCAGCATGCAAACTACACAAGTTATGTATATGTATTTTCCACACGCCGGTGGAGATAAAACATAGCGAAGTGAAATCGGGTGATTCTTTGAGAATTCTTATCAGAAAGGTTTCCTTTTATAAATATAATATAAACCTTTCATTCCCCTCTCCATTCTTTAGCTCTACGCCATATACTCTTGCATACACCCAGTGTGGTATGTTTGCGGAAAATTCGCCTTCTGATACGGACGCAGACAGGATAAGGCTGACGTTTATGATGAACCACCATCACTTCCGTTAGAAGCGGAGGTAGGTCGATTTTTCAGAGTCGCTCTTGCCGCGAGTGGGTTTATCATGTTTTCAATGCAAAAAAAGAACTGATGCTATGGCGGGTTCAAACTTTATCAGTATTAGTTTTTCTCTCTGTCTAGCGCAATTTGTTTCACTCGCGGCGCTGACGAAACCTCCTTGAATATTACATCAAATACTCTACTTATATATAGCGGTTCTCTTTTATGCATTGCGAAAGTAATTTGTGGTACAACCATGTTGCATACATTTGTGTCGACGTTTCTGAATCCTGCAGCCATGCCACTATAAATTATGAATTCTCTTTTTGTAGAAATTCGGTTTACATACAAAAGTGGTAAAAATAACGGTTTGGGTTGCTCGCTATACCTATCGCGAACAAATGAAAGTAAACGAGCGACTTTAGTTGCGTAAATTCGACTACTTCGGATGTAAAATTGTTAAACTAATGCTATTCATGTTATACGCGGTTAATACTGTGGGAATGATAATCAAAGTTAAAAAAGAAGTTAACTCTTAAATTTCACCAATTTCTCGCTTTTATTTTTAAAGCTTCAAATGACTAAAAGTAGATGGCCAGTCTTGTGAATTTAAAGAATCAACGATGTACATGTTAGGAGCTGTGACTAATGAATGTTATGATCGAACATATTTAATGATAAGTTAAAAAGGCACGTATGACTGAAGCCCGGAAGATGCGTGCTCCCATTGAAAACATAAGCACCTTACAAACGGTAACGGTAACAAATGATGTGGAAACACATCAAAAAATGTCTAGAAACAATAACAAAAATAATGCTGCTAAAGCGGGTACTCATGGGTTGGAGTGACTCACAGAAAAAGCAATGTGAGGGGAGAAAACATTAGCCAATGGACATGTCTTTGTTTACCCATCGTCATCAGCGTTGTGCTTTCTCTACCTCACGTCACTATTCCTCTTTCGATTTATATAATTCTTTGATGTATTTTTAATACATTATGATAAACTCGAGGAATCAGTTACATGTGCAGCTGCTTAGAGAACTCAGGTGCATCGCGTTGAATACCGTTTTCTTTCCTTACATTGCTTTTGCCGTGAGCGATTCTACCAATACCATTAATAGCTGTACTAGTAGCTTTTTTTGGTTAATGGCGTAGGAGTTAATTAACTCAATAGAAAATGGAATGAACTACATATTTATATTTATGATGGTCGTAGGCAAAGGATCTCGAATGAACAACAAGGCGACATTGGAGTATGCTGGTGATTCAGCTAATCCCTGCTGGCGAATGCGGTTAAAGACCCTTAAGACCGGCTCCCGCCTAAATGTAGGTTTGTTCGATTGCGTAGCTGTATTGAATATGTTGATCGAGAGAATTAATTTGACTCAAATCTATAGTTCTATATTTTCCTGATAAGACGCACAACATATGCGAAAAAATTTGCACACATGGGACAAAGAAGTTAAAAGGCCTTGGTCTAGCGGAAAGAGATCTATAGACCCAATTATATGGACTGTTTATGTGGTAACTGGAGAGCATCTCGAGAGTGTCGCCGAAGATTTCCTGATAAACATCAACCGTTTCATAAAATTTTCAGCCGTACTGTTCAACGATTCAGCAAAACTGGTTCATTTGTTATTCCACGTAATCATGCTAAAGAAAACAATGTGAACAACTTACAAAATATAGTCGAAGAAATTTGACTGCACACGCTAAATGCAGAACACTATCTAACTTTTCTAGGTGAAACGCTTTTTAGGAAGATAAAACATACTCCGCATCTCGATCGTCAACAAATGCGGTTCGAACACGATGACGCTCCATCTTACTACGGTAGGCACGTAATTTAACGGTTGAATACACATTTTGCTGAACGGTGGTTTAGTCGTAGAGGTTTTATTACTTGGCCTCCAAGATTTCCCAACCTAAACCCTTTGGATTATTTGCTTTTGGGCCATTAACTCATCGCATCCAAACTGCGTCGATTATATTGGGCTTTTGTCTTAAATTATATTTAAGCGGTGTTCGAGGGATAGCATATGAATCGTTAAATCCCTTTTTACATATCAATTTGTATCAAATATAAAATAAAATGACATATTTCACATTACATGTTATATTTAAATTAAGTTAATTAGGTGTTCTGCAAGATTCTGTTGGATCATGTACTGTTTTTACTAACTACTTAAGTACAGTTACGTAAGATGATTATTTCCGAAATTGAGGTGTCAATCAACATTGTGCATGACGTGCTACACGACAAGTTTACCATTTCAGTTAACTTAAACATTTCAACATTGAACCATAACCTAAAGGAATTAGGTAGAATCGCTAACTCGCAAACAACTGCTTGTCTACCACTAAAACTTTTCGCTTCACTTCTTTTTCGATGTTAACTACACATATCGAAGAACATCTGTCGAAATTAGTCGGCCTTTATATATCTGCTACGCAAGCATTCGACTTTTCCTTCTAGAAAACGTCTGAAGAGAAAAATCGCTGGCAGGAACATCAATCTCTTTAACAATTTACCCGTACAAAGTAGCAATTGATTTCATTTATGTCTTTCCATTGCCGTATCCTCGATGTTACTTTTTTCTATTTTATACGATTCCTATATGGCAGCACATATCGATTCTTCATCGAAATGTTCGGTCGGGCCCCGGATAAAATTTATTTATGATTTTATTACATACGAACGAAAGATGCAGGGAAGAGGGGGGCATAAGTCGATCTTATCTCGCTTTTAGGTAGAAATTTGCCTTTATAAATATTAAGTATTCGATCGAAAATAAAATGCTTCCTTTCTATACGTACATACAGAATGGAATCTTCAAAAAATAATGGAAATTGTTAAGTTGCTTTAAGCGAAAGCTATCATCTTCGGCAGCAATACTGAACTGGAGTTCAGTATTGCTGCTTGCAGATTCATGTTATCGATACCTAAATGCGTCCTTCTAAATGAAACCACGCAGAAAGTTTCTTGTTTAAAAACAGAATGTTACGACGAAATACTGCAAACGTTTGTTTCTATAAAGATATGCATTCAAAATAAATGTGCAAAGGTTCCATCATTTCTTTAAAATGAGCGTCATTTTTCTAAATACTGAAATGTGAGTTTTTCATTTATATATATTCATGTTTCTCGAAAACAATAAAAGTCGGGAATAAAAAATTTTTGACTGAACAACTGCTTCGAATGATCAAAAAATTGCAAATAAGTATATGTACTATTAAAGTTTAACATGGTATATTGAATTACTTTGGATAACTTTAATTCGAGAATTATGAAACTATAAGGATGATTTCTACGTTTAGGTCTGACTTGGACAGAACGGGGCTTTCTCTAAGAATACTGAACAATATTTTCATTTGAGATGGTGGTAAAGATTCTTTAATCAATACAAAATTTAAACATTTAATTAGACTAAGAAGAAACAGCTGTCTGTTAAGGTTTAAATTAGGCGAATGATAAATGTTCTAAATATATGTAAAAGGAATGTATATGTAAAAGGAACTGTAAACACTTTTGCCACTAAAAATGGTTAGATCGTACTTAGGTAATATTTTAATTAACGTTTTGAAGTTCATTTCTTTTAAAGAGTCTCATTGCAATACATCGCCCAGCAATTTAACAAGCATGTACAAATAAATATTGAAACAAAGCAGACAAATTTTGAGTTCGGTATAAAGCGAATAGATTTATTTAAAACATGGCATATTAAGTTTTTTCAGCAGTAAAAAAAGAAGTTGTTCATGATCTTGACACTTTAGTTAAAGAAAAAGCTGGCTGAATTTCTTAAGGCGGCGCCTAACGTGGACACATACGTCAGCAGATGCTCAACAACGTACAGTTTGTTTGCACGAAAATTAAAAATTTTACAGATTATTTCTAATAAATGTATTTGAAAAAGTTTATAGTGTTTTATCGCAGCACTCTATTGTTTTCTAAAAAAACTTATACATTGTAAAAAAATTCAGAAATTTTATCTTTACAAACTGCATCTATAACACAAGAATGGTTGAATATTAGCTGAAATTTGAGGTTTAACCTAAAAATTATGCAAAAAAAACGAAAAATTATATAGAAGACGATCCTTGTACCAAGCAATACCTTTATAAAATTAAGAATCTAGGATTTTTTGGTTTATTTTACTTTTAATGGTTATGCATTTTCCCATTTCTAATGCAACGCAGCGCGTATTACTGTGCTATTATTCTCTCTTGCTAATTAATGGTGGTAAAGGTCTTTGAACATGTAGGCATATAAGTTTCTTACTAAATGTAAATAAGTATACTCATACCTAAGTTTAAATTCTTTCTGTTGTGGATTTTAATTCAAACTTGTTTTTTCTATATTGCTCATCTTCCGCCCGCCTGCTAGACAGACGCTCTATAATTCATAAGCTATGAAAAATACGTATAGGCTATAATAGTAATAATAATAACAATTGTTATTGTCCAACGGTTTCTAGTTGCAGAACAACAATATACAAAAAAATATCTACAATAATGAAAATAAGAATAATGATAGAACAGAAGAAGGGAAAAAGTAGGAGAACATGAAGAACTGCGAGGAATTAGGAAATTTTACGAAAAAAGCAATTCGGGATATCAATAACACCATGCATCAACTTCCACCTAAAACGTGCACCTTGCCGCTTCCGACGAGAAGTCGCGCTGTGCATCCCATGCGGCTCGAGAAGAGTACCATAATCGATGCTTGGCACGGGATTCCATCAACTTTCAAGGAGACGAATTTGAGAATCTCCGTTGAATCTTCTCACTCTGCAGTTGTAGGTAGATGTAGCGCGGCAATCAAATAGACGATACATATTTGAGTTTGCTTACAACAAATGTATAAAATATAGTTTCTAAAAGCGATATATTCTCGAGGTATTTACATGAAGACTAAAACTCTCGATACAGAAACGCAAAGGTAATTAATATGCAACTTAAATGTTCAAGATTACAAAATTCATTAACTCTTGGAAGTGTTTGATTGATGGAGTGTATTTAAGGAATGTAGTTAAATTTCCTTGTGAATGACACGGAGCAGCACTTGTTTACATTCTTCAGCAACTTGGGAGCGATAAAACAACCGGTGATTATATCATCCGCTTAAGCTGGAACAATGGATCAAAATTGGAGCCCTGTGGAGCACTTGAAGACGGATTAAACTAAGGATTTAAATCCATTGCAGAAAACATAATTGCTTCAGTTGACTAAATAGGACTTGAGAAGTCAAATAACTGACGGACTGAAACCAAATGCAGAATATTTCTCACGTAAGACACTATGATCTAATGTGTTGAATGCTTTACTGAAGTCTGTGTATATCACATCCATCTGTTCCTGCGCGTCAAGTTGCTAGCTGGTAAATTGAGTAATCGACACGAGATTGGTGACTGTTATCCTTCCACGAAAAAATGTTTTTAAATTTACTAAAATTTGTAGCTTTAATGATTTCAACATTTACTTATTAAGAAAATATCATAAAGAACATCACCACGTGTAGTTTTTTGGCCATTTTATACACACCGTATATAAGTCTATGTATTGCAAAATAGAATAATATATGACATAAGCTTTCGCCTTTCCAACGCAGACAAGAATCTAATGGTCCACAGTTTGTCATGTATCGATGTATTCGGTAATTTATAACTGTCTAGGGCTATTTATTTCGACGCGTCGAGAAAATATCCAACTCGTATCAGTCAAAACGTGCGAGTTTGGCCAGAACTTAGTCGTAGATTATGTCGAAAAGAACTGACGTTCCGGGTTACAATCGATAAGATATTTTGGTACTCCTCCACTCGTTCAGCTTAATACGTCAGTTCTGAAAATATAGAAACAATAAAGAGAAGAGATTCTGTTGAAGGATTGCTTCACATTTTAGTGAGGAATATCGAAAGGTGTTTGTAAGATAGAACTTACGTCAATTTTACCGCATGAAATCAAATTTCACTAAATATGTTTTTATTTGAACAAATTTAGAGGCTTTAATGTAGTCCTTTTGAGGTTTTTATTAACAAAACGTTTCGACAATTATTCTTTGTTGTCTTCTTCAGAATTTGTTTTAAATTAAAGTGATAGTCATATGAAGCGTCTTACGTAAATCGAATAAATATAAATACAAATTATAAAAGATTTTCTGTAGAAGACAAAGTATAGTTGCCGAAACGTGAAAAGAAGTTAAATTTTCTTTATAAAATTCTTAAAATGATTATCTTAAATCCGCTACAATAAAAAAAAAAATTCTCCAAAGAAATACTTTTTCCAATTCTTCAATAAAGGTTATTCATTCTACGAAAATATGTTAAAGCAGACGTATATTGGAAATAATTATTTCAATTATTTTAATTGTAGGAAATATAATAACATTGTACTGCAACATCAATTTGAAGAAAATTTGATCTATAGCCACTATACTTATATTTAATATATGATTGCACACATAATATACTGTGTGTCCACTATTCGTAGGGTAAATGTTTTCTCTTTGGCGTTTACCCATTAAACCCTGCAGCTTCACTGTCCAATCTCTGGTTGGTCATAAAGTAAGGAGCGGTGCAAATAAGCAGCAGAAGGCAGCGCTTTGCTGCACCGACCGTATCCTGGCTGGTTGAGGAATCCTTCGGATTCATCCTAATTTCAGGAGCTCCTTACCTGGAACCAGCCGTCGTGGTTTGACTCAGGTATCTAGGTAACGAAAATACCGGCAGGCACCATTTGGGTAGGGCTTGGCCCGCCCATTCGTGTTGTATATAGATTTAAGTTACAAACTGCCTTGCGGTTGGCCCCGTTTCCGTCACTGGTCGATAGTTGCAAGTGTTTAGGGGCCTAAGCCCCGGGGAGCCGATACTTATCGTACTTGGACGGCCGAAGCTCTGACGGCCCGATAGTTGTCGCCTGGCGCAGTCTAGACCTCGGCGGACAAAATGTGAGCTAAGTTCTGAGAGATCGGGACCCATTGTTACCTACCAAAGGTTGATAAGGGAACTTTTCTAACATAGGGAGCGCAAGAGATGCGGGGCCCAGCCGGCCTCCTTCCAGTATTCGTATTCCGTATTCGTGCGGGGAGCTTTCCCCTTTGTGGGGTTGGCACCACTAATATCTGTCCACCATTCGTAAGTGGAAGATAATTCCTTTCTTGAGAAATTTAGAGAAAAAGTTTTTAAGTAAGAAACTAATCGAAAACAAATGTAGAGTGTTCAGTTTCCGCTGTACATGGTTGGTTCTTAAAATGTACACTTGTACATTACTGTGGTTTGCGAATTCCACTCTTCAATTCAGGATTCTTCAACATTCTTCTCTCTCTTAATTCTTCAGATAATTTGAGATTTTTGAGAACTACCTTCTTTAACGCCGCACATCTTGAACATCAGGAATGCTGGAATGGTAATTCTAATTTTGTTCGATAAAAATTCTACAAGGAGGGCAATATAATCGTTACCAATTTATCGATTTATGCCACATCTTTTTTTTTTAATGCAATACCTTGTATATGTTTCTAGAGTTTGATAGAAAAACGCTGCTAAGAAGTTTTTACAAACGTTTTCCTACATCTACTTGAAGTGTAATTTTCCAGACATACATTGTCCAGATACACAAAGTTAACAAGCACACATAAATAATATTAGAGTTCAGCATAAAATGAAATGACTTATGCCAAAACATTTAAAAAATTTAGCTAAGTAGAAATTTTTATAGAAAAACTTTCTGTATAAAATTGTTAATGCAACCCGGAATTTGGACTGCGTAATTGTTGAAAAATGTTCAACAAAATACAAAGAATCGCATTACTATTTGTATATGCACGAAGAATTGCCTGCATAAAATAAATATGTTTAGAAAAACGAAAGTTCACGGCATTTTGTCGCAGCACGCTATGCAGTTTTGCAAAAAAAAAAATAAATGTATCCGTATAGCTTCATATTTAACTTACCAACAGCTGAGAAAGAGAAATTACTTGTTTCAAACTAAATATGTATATAATTGGGATTTATGGATGCACAGATATAGTAAATCAAGTTTGGGATAACCGTAATCCGTGTATGGAATAGGGGATCACTGTTCTGTAATTGCTTGCCAGCGAGTGATGCATTCAACCGCCTTTTGTTTTATTTTATAGTGCACACTGGGAAGAATCGAGATTCTAGCTGAACAAAATTAATCTTTAAATAAGTAACTACAAAACTAAACGCCAGCCAACTAATTCCACCAACTAAAAACGCAAAGAAGTTGGATTTATTTATGTAATTTTCTTCATTACCAACACCAACGTTATCCAGTGAGTTTCCACTTTTCATCAGAAAAAAACAGTTACAATTAAAAGCGTGAATTAAGTTGCAAAAAGTTTTACTTGCAAATATGAAAGTTTCCTAAATATTCGCAACATTGAAGAAATAATGAAGTACAAGAGCATACTAAATTTTAAATAAACGTGCAAGTATGCGAATAGAATGTGGAATAACTAACGTTAAAATGAAAAGAACGCTGTTTCTTCGATATCTTGCGAAACACCTTAGATATCTTTTGCACTCGTTTCATCCGTGCAAAATTTTTAAAACAATAAAAAAAACAAAATATTCTTGAAGTTTAATAAAAGTTACATTGGGCTTATGTTCTTATCCGATTTTCATTTCGTTTCAAGTTATAGTGTAACTAAAAAATCTTAATTGGCTTTTTATATAGAGTCCAAATTTTCGCTTGTTTTCGACTTAATATGTCTTAAATAAAATGAAAATATCCTCGCATTGGCTACGGATTCAAAACAAAAAGCTAGGTACGCACTACAACAGAAGTTTTTTTCTCTTCTTATCACATATGACGTATTGAGTATCTGAGTCATTTCAATAACTTTGTTATTCTAATATGTGATTCAACGTTTATGTTTGAGTTTGAACGTTATTTTGTTAGAAAATACCGCACACTTACTCAAACATAGAATATGCAGATATAGTGCTTATTTATGGTGTTTGTAATGGGTATGCTACCGCTGCTGATAAAGAATACCGTCAAAGATTTTCTCGTCAGAGACATGCCGGTAAAACGTATTTATCAGCGTTTTCAATAACCTGCAAAACGGGAATGCTTGCAAGAGTTAACATAATTGAGCAAGCTACTCGACAAAATTTAGAAGAAATTGAAAATATTCTAGACTTAGTGGAAGGAGATGCAACGACCACAGCGATCACAAAAAAGAGTAATAAATACACTGTTTATATGGTTGGTTCAAAAATTAATAATATAATAATTATTTTCTCGTGTACTCGTGGAGTTCAATCTATTCTTCCCGAATCACCCTGTATTACCTACAACATTGAAAATGATACCGTTAACAAATAAAAACAGGAAACCGAGTAGCAAGAAGAGAAACAAGACAATATTCCATTAGAAAACAAAGAAAACATCGTGTTATCCACGAGATTTAATTTTCTCTCCTTGAAACAAGTGCCAGGGGTCGAACGTGTCGAATGACGTGCATTTCAAAAACAACGGCGGAAAAGAAAACACCATTATTTCACGAGCAGAACATTGTACGATCTCTAATCACACGTCCAGGCCACCTCGATTCGTGGAAACAGCACACTCGAATAAGATGAACGACAGCGGACGCATTGTAACCAACATTTTCATTACATTTGATCGACAGGATACACCAACAGCGATAAAGGGACCCCGAAAGTCCCGGTAACGGAACGCTAATAAAAGAGGTAGAAGGAAACCGGTCTATAATTCGCGATACTTTTAGATAGCTACCACTGCTCAGCTCTGTGGACCTTCCGTAATACGTAAGCGCCGCAAGCGTTTCATTATTTGGTATGTTAACAGCGAACCACTACAATGGACGTTGTTACTTTACAGGGTATATTACACATAAAATTCCTGTAGGATTATAGAAAGCATTGTGCAACTGTTTTTGTGAAAACCCAAGGGGGAAATTTAATGCATGAAAGAGAGAATTTTGTCTGTAAAAACATTTTTATTTTTAAACTAAAAGCCAGTTTTTAGAGTGCGGTGTCCATGGAATGTTTTGAAAGGGTTGATTAGCCTCCAGCGTTACCTTGTTCTTTTATCTGATCGTGTATAACTTAAAAAATTAAAATTACATTTATTCTATTCAATTCGACGCTGAACAACATTTAATTATGCTTTTGTAACGGTTTTATTCAGTTAGTATTTGACAGTTATTGCAATCTTTATTTTAGAATCGGTAATGTGAAGAGCATTAACTTTAATGAGTTTCTATTGGTAGAAAAATTGTCAAAATTATCATGTTTAAGGAGGCTAAATTGCAGCTACTCCGTCTGTGTAGTTGGCAGTGGTGCAGTGGTCGTATTGTTGTTGTTGAATTCATTATTTAATGCTATTTATTATTTCTCAAGCCAAACACGTTACGTATTCCTTTAGGATATGATGTAATAATTGTTTTCTGCACGATGCTATGTGGGTATCTCTCGGAAAATTGAAATTTCGCCGAACTATTAACAATTACGATTAATCTTTCAAGCGGAAAATGTGTCAAAACTTCTTTCTTTCTTATCAACATGCTCTTACAAGAAAAAAAAAAGTCATAATGTTACATCAAACTGAATTGTTTCCTAACATCTCCAAAGTTGGACATTTTAAAAAACTGCATCCTCATTGCTGAGCTTTTTGTTGAAAGAAAATTGTGTGACAATACACATGTTTATAAATATCTTGAAAAGTATCCATTTTAGGTGCGTAATGAATAGGAATTTCCTTTGTTTTTTTTTTACAAGAGCAATTTGATAAAAAATAGAAAAGTAGATAGTAGTATTCGAAAATATGAAGTTTTGGTACCTTTTCCATTTGATATAATCACTATTACGTAGGCTTCCGCAGTCGTCAATAGTACAATACTCTTGCTTTCCGGGTTACAACCGTGTCGTTGTCGTAGCTTCTGCCATCGTTGCCAATATCTTTATGGAAGCGTTCAAACAACAAGCCCTTTTATCTCACAACCTTAAACCGAAATGTATGTACAAGTGCGTTGATGATGACATGAATGTTTAAACAATTTCCTATCGATTCTGAATTGCATACCCCTCACCATGGAGGTCGGAGACCCACGCACAGAGATAACTCGATGGCTTCTCATACCATCATCCAGCCCAAACACGCGGTGTCATCAATTCACTTAACCAAAGGGTCATTTCCATATCCGAATCCAATTCGCCTCCTCATGAACTGAACCACATTATCGAAACTCTAATCCGCAATAATCAACCCTTCTCCTCAGCAACTCCCATCATCTAGTTCTAATCTCCGTAAACAAGCGTATTTACCCTACATTCACGGTGACATCGATCTTCTTCAGGAGTTACATAAAAACCACCTTTGAAACCCAACTTCGAACTTTCAGACTACTTTCCCATCAAAGACTGTAGTCATCTGGGAGCCCCTGGTAAGTGTGTACATCGGTGTAACCGAGTTTGTGCTAGCTGAGCATAGGCTGGAAACTGGCCACCAAATCCAGCTTAACTTTACTCACATCTTATCTCGCAACCCTCATTATTACAGAAGAAAAATACGTGAATCTATAGAAATCTTCAAATATCTCGACAATTGAAATCGCGACGATAGCTATCGTTTACATCATACATGGATATCGTTCCGGGGTTCCAGAGTATGAATAAATTTGGGTTTGAATGGGTGAATCTTGTTTTCCTTAAAGACTTTCTGCAGTAAGCTCTTACACCTAACTCCATAGCCATAACTCATAGCTACAACAGTTAATGCATCATCTTCATTGTATTGTTTCTTTGTTTTCTTCTTTTTAACAACAGAGCCAGTTTCATCAAATTTCTTAACAAGCTTTTTCAAAGAATTAATAGCGATATTAATGCCGGGGAATTTAACGTTAAATTTGTTGCCAATTCCATAACACTTAATCAAATAAATTTGTTGTTGCAATGTTAGCATGGTTGCGATCTTCGTGATTGCAAATGTTGTGTCACTTAAATTTGAAACAACAGTACGACAAACGACAATACGATTATCAACAATAATTTGAACTTAGTTAAATTTTTGAAAGTAAGCAAACACGTTTTCAACATTTATATGCATACAGAAGGTAATCAGTGCATTTTAATATGTTTTCTAATGGTTTTAAGGCAAGAAAAAACTTTGGTAAAGAATAGCTTTTTTCATAAAATGAGAATAAAATAGTTTTTCTTCTTGTGCACCAAATCCGTGGACACGGTGTGTGTGAATTATTTAAACATCATAAAAAAGTTTTCCAAGTATTAAGATCCACCGGTAACGGAGAACATATCGCACGATGTTATAAAAAGATAAGAAGGAACATCAATAGCTTGTTACTGATCAGAAAAGAACCTATGGACGTGGCCAACTCTTTCGGCAAACGCTTTTCTGTTGTGACTTTTGATAATGTTAATAAGAGATTTGCGAATACATTGAATTTTGGATACTCAATGTGTAAGAGTATACCGAGTAGTATGTTCATGCAACCAGTTAGTAAAGAAGATGTGATAAATACATTAACTCTTTTAATAAAACAAACAATCGTGTCGATTCGACGATGTCTTTATTAACGAAACTTGATGATGTAATCGGTGCACCTCTTACGAACTTGATAAATAGGTTTTTTGAAACGGGTACATTTCCGTCGGCGTTAAGAGTTGCGAGAGCGATCCCACTTCATAAGAGGGATTGTGAAAATACAATGGATAACTATCATCCGATGCCAGTATTAAGTGCTTTTTCTAAAACATATGAGCAGAAAATTTATGACCGCATCCTTGAATATCTGGATCGTAATGCTACCATCGGCCATTCCCAACACAGATTTCTAGCTTGAATATCGGCGGAAACGGCCTGTGATGATTTTGTTGAACGAATGCGTTCAGATGAGAAGAAGTTTGTGGTAGGTCTTTTCTTCGATTTCTCCGCTATGTTCGATAGTGTGGACAATAGGTCTGTTGAGGAAAACCTATACGCGATCGAAATCAGAGTAATGTATGAGGTTTAATTGGAAAATTATTGTCAACGTGAGTGGTACCTAATCGGATAAATTTGATATCCAACTTGGTATTGCCCAGGGATCTATTCTTGGGCCACTTATTTTCGTGCTGGTCATTAATGATATAAGGGACTGTATCGGTGGAGACTATGTCGTTAATTTTGTAGATGATAGATCAGCTGTGGTGGTTGGTTATAACGCTGAACGATTAGAATCCCATGTAGCTAATATTGCTTAAGTCTTGAAGAATGATCCTGTATGAACCGTTTAATTTTGAATAGCAGTAAGACAATCAGAATGAATTTGTGTAAATCAGCAGAACCTGCAGCGTCAACCATACGCGAAATTTCTCGGCCTTTATATCGACTCAAATCTGAACTGGACTATGCAAATTGATAACGTAACTGCTAAAGTTAATGTGCTGCTTGTACTTAGTGATAGTAAGGGGCGGAGCTTGCGATATAAATAAACTATTTACTACACGAAAGAGAGTGATTCCTTTAATCTGTATACATAAAACAAGAAATATATGTCGGAGTATGTTCCGAGAACATAACCTGTTAACGTTGACAGGTATTTCTTGTATAAATGTTCGGTATTTGCATATAACAAGAAACATTTGTTTCCAACCAGTGCTCTAAATCACGATTGTAACACTCAGAATTTCAGTGCCGTTATATCGAACGTCAGTATACGAGAAATCCCCAGACAATTCATGTATTAGTGTGTTCAGTCATTTACCGCGAAATGTGAAAGACAATAGGACGTTTCCTTGTTGAGAAATGTTATTACAGTCTGCACGAATTTTTCGCTTAGGATTCTTGTGTATGTAGGACATTTTCAGGAACTATTTTATTATATTGTTTGTGACGAAACTTATACCGTAATACTATGATTTCTAGGTCAATAAGTTATTATTGTTATTTTTATTATAATTAAAGCAATAAAGGACGTGCTTTGCTTGCTATTTATTCAGCAGGTTGGTACACCTTGTATCTTAAATGATGTTTAATATGTTATCGTGAAATTATCATAAAAATTATGACTGAATAATAAAATTGATAGATATAAAGAAATACTGAAGATAATGTATCAACGCCCTATTAATAAAGAATAAAGTTAGAAAAGATATATTCAAATCGCTTATCTACCTCACATAGCAAAATGTGGAACGAATTTCAAAATCGATGTAACTTTAAAACTAGCTTTGATTGATTGCACAATCAACGTTATAAAAGAAAAAAAAACGTAATTGTAACCTTATCTTATTAAGTACATCACTATAAAACAACTTCTTGTTAGGAAGTTCTTAGGTACGGGTAACCTAATCTTACGAAACCCCAGAATTGTACACACGCCGCAGCTAGCCGTTGTTATAAAGTAAAGTTTACGAGGAACGTCAAACCCTACCAAGAAAGGAAGTAAGTCCTTGAAGTTATTGCAAATAGAAAGCACCCTATGCAGAATTAGTAAGCAGGGTTCTGTGTAATGAAATTCGTGATTTAATATAGGTTGTATTGATTTATTGACGCATTTGCTGCTGATGCTTGGCGTCTTTCTTAAGGGTCTACCTAAAATTGTTTAAAGTATATGTAGTTCAGGCCATAATATTCGTTAATGATAATAATATAAACGTCTTCGTGCTTCTCTGAGCAGCTAATTCTGGGTTTTATGACACCAGTAATTGGATGAGTGCAACTGGATTGGTTTTAAATATCAACGAAACTAATAGTTATATGCTATTCTTTAACGAAAGGAAGCACAGAGTCCACCAGCTCAACTTACAAGAGATTAGCGATAACCTGAAAATTTAGATCTTGATGAAACTCTAGACACTGTAACTTGCTGTACCAACAACACATTTTTTTTTAGCAGCTCCCAGCAAAAATTTCCATGGTTTTCAGATTTCTGTAATATATCGGAAACTATAGCGGATATATATTTTTTAGAACATCATTTAAAGTATACTACATAGCTCCCAGGACGGAACAAATTTTCTTTGGGAAAAATATATAACAGGGGACCGAGTATCCCGTACTCTCCATTTTCGTTATAATATCCTTGGTTTTATTTATCAAAGATAAAGGTACTTTTAAGTAGAAATATACGACAAATGTAGACAGTCAAAAGTACACATAATGTTATGTCACGTGCAGCATTATCAACGTTTTTTTGCCGTGTAAATTTGTTTGGCACAGTGGCAGTGATTAGTAAACTAATGGGTTGAACAGGTTGCTTGCAACGTTTCAATTAGCTAATACAGCAATAATTCCTTTTATATTTCAAGAAATCGAGTTACAGGATATTGTTGTAAATTCTACAATTTGTTACCTGTATATAAGAAACGCAAGTAATTTAATTTATTTCGTTTAAAAGCTTAATAAAAGATGTTTATTAGGAATTAGTCCTTACAGCCTAAAATAACTTTATAGTACTGTATAGTAGTGTATTGGTTTCCTTTTTGCCTAATTCGGTTTAACCGTGTACTTGTTTGCTTTGTAAAATGCCTTTGAAATAGACATTTATCTACAATTTACGCTTTTAGTCTTAGTCGTACTCTGCAAAAATTTTTCTTTATTTATTTACTTAATAGAACAGGAGGAGCTCCTGATATTGTTATATTATCACGCGATAGAGGAAAAAGGTGTTACACAAATGTCCGTAAGCCTTTCAGATACAAGATATTGAAGGTATAAAATTTTTTAGAGAATTAATATCTCATACCAAAAAAAATGCTATTTGGTCGATGTGGACTTTAAAAATAACAACATAACATAACAAAGAAGAAGCAATGATTAAATTAAAAAAATATATATATAAGGTACTCCGCTCTAAAGAATGTATTCAGAGTGATGGTCTTGTTTTTGGAGCCATTTTTCCAACTTTTATGTTAATAATTGAAGGCGTTTTTTGATGTATGCCTGGATATATTAACACACTCCATAACTCTGTTCTATAATTGTTATTCCTTGTTTAGTTTTACTGCATATACTTCATTTTTCGGGGCGAGGAGTTAGCCACGGTATAGGTCCCTCGCGACCAATCCACCTATTTCTAAATCGTCTTTGCAAAAATTCTATTGCTCTCTTGCTCTTTGAAAAACGTGCGGCCATCATGCATGTATTAGATCCTTTGAATAATGTTCAATGGGACATTTTCTAATAAAGGATTCGGGTTATTTTCCACGAAATTTCCATAGAGTTCGCTTGGCAGCCGAACGGATAATTGAAATGGACCAATTCAGTAATAGTCGATTATACCCGCTGTCACATTAATAGAAAACCTATACTGGTGTCTCCCCTATTATGGTTGCTATTTTTCTGATTCTTTTCCGTTTGCAGCAGTACCCTACTATTAACTTTAGTTTTTTTGAAACAGTTTCTGGATAGATACGTTGCGCTTCAAAAGAATTTAGAGAGCCATATCAATATCACTCAGTGTATGAAACGTAAAACACAAAAAATCAAATATATTCAACGTTCAATCGATCCTTAGGGTACAATATAGTAGCGTCAGTTACTCTGAAAAAAAAAAATAGTGGACTTGGGTCCTAAAAACTTGTTTAGATACACCAAATATCTTTATAGACTGAAAATAAGTATTGCATAGCTTAGTTAAATATTTTATTAACCGGAGACAAGGTATTTAAAATTATGCAAATTTAAGGTAGAAGTCCGTAATTATAACAAGGAACGTAGACATTTCTTATTATAATAAATAACAATATTTTAGACAGACATCACGTATGTATCATCAAAGTAACTATTGACATTTTTAAATAAAACGTTCAACATTGCAATTTCGCACGTAGACTTGAGAATGTCGCCTGTGATATGCTAGTCATATTCGTTGATAAGTAATAACTGCTAACGATTTACGCCTTGCATATATTTTGCATTGATAAAGACGTATATCATTGCATTATTTCTGCAAACAATAGAAGCGCCTTGCAAAAGATAATAGTATCTGAAGTAAGCATTCTTGATACCTATAAAAGGGAATAGAAATAATGTTGGAAGTAGTATTATCTAAGCATTGATAGTATTAACTTGGCATTTTTAGTGTTAAGTTCAACCTAATCTTTGTTAGTTTTACTCAGTATATTTTGTAAGAATTCTCTGTCTGTTCGAACCTAAAATAAATTTTTTAACGAATGATTAAATTCCGTCCGTTAACTTGTTGATAAATTCAAAAGAGGAATTTCTCTTACATTTTTTGTAACATAAGAATTTGAAACGTTAATGTTTTGAACCTTTTCTATAACGATATCCTTTCGGTTGTCGAATTTCACACCACAGAGACAAATGTTAATTTAGAGCCTGGGAACGTATTGCATAATAGGAAAATTGAATCCGGTTTCTAGAATTTCATCGTCATTTTGTATGAATATGGCCAGTCAAATGAAGCTAGCTCGTGTCAACGCAACAACGAATAGACTTTTTTATGTTGAATGTGTTACGGTATGTCAAAACCACACAATGCAATATTATGGTTATTTACTTGTAATATAATTCCAAAGGGAGTTTGTGTGCGTATACACATGAACATATGTCATTTAATCAACGAGCAGCAACATACAAAACGTTAGTATTAATGAGTTCGATGAAATGTGGTAGCGCAAATTGATCAAACACAAAGCGTGCGGCTATCGTTCATAGCCGAAGCAAATGAATTTTATCTATGTATAGTATGCAAGCTGTCTACTCGTATGATATATGAATAAATTCTCGTTTAATGTGACGAAATATGTTTGGCATTTCACTAAATTTGACAAGGATATAATTACCGTACGTGCATTTTGCAAATAATTTATAATTACATACGCATACTACGAGGGTAGTCTGGAAAGTTTCAAACCTCAACACGACGATGGCATTACCGGTTAAAAAAATTCTGCTAAATTGGAAGCTCAGTTGTTATTTTACAGTCGTTTGTATTAGTGATCCATGCAAATAAAAGCCGACAAGAATGCTGTTTACGGAAATTATGCACCATTATTTGCCATGGTGAAATTTTACTCGTCACTCTCGTTACTCTTACGCAGCGATGCGTTCTTTACTTCTTTCGTTGGAATCATTAAACGTCTTTGATGGACGACCTACAATTTGTGGTTGCTTCGATAGGTTGAATATTGTAATATTTAACCATGTTTGATTCTTTTCCATGAAAGTGTTTGTAATTTGCTTCTATTCATCTACGCTCCGACCTTAGTCGTAAAAAATTCTTTTTACATCCTTCTTGTGGTCTTTGGTAAGATCATCTCTATTAATGCAATAATCCTCAATTAAATCTAATTATTCGTTAACATTTATTTGATTTTCCTATTGCGTCATGTTGAATATTTCTCGCCCAGTGAATATTTTACGTCCTAATGATTCTTGAAAATATAATTATTCATTTTAACAAAATACGGTAATTTAACATAAAATACGTATGACGCGAGCATAGACGACGCTAATACATAAAACCAGAGGAATTCGGAAACGTTTTCAGCAGATATTGAAACGTGAAGTGTTAATTATTCATTTATGAAAAAAAAAATGACGAGACTCCTCCGAAAACAAGAACAATTTAGAATAGATAAAAAATTTTAACTCACTCCCTTTAATGTCACTACGAATGAGGAAAGCAGGCTGTATAGAACAGATATAATATAAATGTATTCTTACTTACTTTCCTCAAGATCTCCTATGTTTCCAACAATATATAACTTCTTTGAGTGTATAAATCATGTTCCTACACTATTCAACTTTAAAAGGGGGTATCTAATCTTCAATGATAATGACTTTATGACTCTTTGCAATTGAATTTTAGTCATATAAATCAGGCAAATACTCCACTGTGAAGTGTATAGACACATTAGGAAATGAAACTAAATTTGACAAAAAATACTTGTTCCTGTATTAGTTTGAAAACTTTTCACGCTACCTACGCATATGTGGCAGTTAATAGGAACAGAATTTCAAGGAACTCCTGTTGTTTGCTTTGGCGGATTAGTAGCATGAGATACATTGTTATGGTTGAATGTATAGACTTTATGACATACAAGTCCTGAATAGCTGTCCCAGAAGATTAATTGTTGCCCTCTCACAGAATTGTCTACTGCTATGAAGCAACACATCAGTACATTGGACACTAAATAGCTACATTTACACATACTACAATACTCGTGTTAAATGTCAACATAATTTGAGAACGCATTCTTTTAGATTTAATGCTGTAAACAACAGCGAGAAATACTATTTGAGAAAAGTCATAAATCAGTTGTTAGCGATAATCAGGAAGATGTAATAATTTGCGTAATTTCTTGCTAAACCTTTTAGTTGGCTTCTGAATGGCTGAAGCTAGTACTTCTTTAATTTTGAAATATCTCATAGAGAGAACTAGAAAGAACGTGTTTCGAACTTTTTCAGAAGAGAGAGATTAATGTAACGTGCAAGTACATTGGAGAAGAAAGAACTATGATTACAGTCGATAACATATCAGGTTAGTTTTATTTCTTTGATAACATTCCAATTTTGTCAGGTTATTTTGTGTGATTCATGACAGATTAGAAACTTCCGAACTAGTACGTTTGCAATGAAATTTGCAAACGTACTAGTTTGAATCTATTAGAATCCATGATTAAAACGACATTTCAATTATGGATTGTGGACGTACAAACAATTTTCAATAATTGGCACCGGCATATACGTAAATTCAAAGTATATGTATATTTAACCTCAAACTAGAAGTTTGTGGGCGACTAATAAGCTATTAGTGTAATGGACGGTGTCAAGGTACCTTATTAAAGATGCATCGGCTTATATTATTAATATTATAGTTATGCTTAAATTGGAGTTGAAGCACGAAGTGTATGACAAACTAGATATTGATTAATTCACCCCTGATACTTTTCTATTCTCCTGTTCCTCTATCTACTATACTGCAGGTAATGTGGTGAAGGTTTAATGGATCTGAGAAGAAGCCAAGAATTTATTAACACAATTTAAATTTGGTCATGGAAGTTATGCTATGCCTGTCACCTCTTAATTTGCTTGTTAAAGATGTAACTTTCTGGATACACATGTGAATGATTTCTGAGAGCAGCATGAATCCCAAATCTCCAACACACCGCTACGAGGATATTTTATCTTTCTCGTGGATGAATCTGAGAACTGGAGTAAGAATATATTCAAAAGAGTCTCAACATCACCACCTTTCGGCCCGAAATCTCAAATGTAGCCCTACCTGCTCAGCGTCTAACAAACCCTAATGAATTAGACTGGCTACTGACGACCGCTTCAATCTCTAGAACACACAATATCGACATAATATTGCTGAAGTATCACAATGCTTATAGCAAAAAACAGACAGACTACCCGGAACAAGGCTCGGCAATGATTCTTTAAGACACGGGACCTTCCATTAAGTCAGGGAAGTACTTTCTTTATAAGTGACTAATGCTGGTATCAAAAAGTGGCATCATACCAAGCGACAGCATCTTTGTCTAACTATTGTCAGGATCCCTATCCCTAGGCGACGCTCTTACTTATTGCGTCAAGAAATCTCCACTGGTAAGAAGGCGGATAATAGCAGTATGAAAAAATGAACAAATAATGTTTTTTATTTACAATAAGCCGCCTTCTTTAATTAATTTTTGTGGTCGAAAGGTCCGGGATTGCTCCTAGACACTCTTTCGATAGTTTAAAAGAAAATAAACAGCAAATACTGACGTCTTGAGAAAATTAAAATGAAAAAGGAAAAAATAAAATCGACCGTTAAGTTTAGAAACGTCTATCTAAAGGCCAAGGACAGTCAATCTTACTGTTAAGCAAAAAATATAAAAATTGAATCAGAGCAACGCTTCGTCTGGTACAGGTCGAACCAGGCAACAAGAGGCTATATTGGTAATTTCGCAGGAAGAAAAATCCTTTAGAAAGAAAGTGTAGAAAGTTTAATAATCGATGGCATTAATATGTACCTCACAAATAGGTACCAGACTTCACATTCTATTCGGGGCGAGAACGAATTAAGAGGAAAAATAGTGTTGTTAATATTTGCGTGTTGTGGAAGTCACGCAATTGCGGTATAAAAACCGTATACTTTGAGAGAATCTGATACTAATTGCAAAATGCGTCCAGAAGAAAAAAGAACACAGTCAAACAAGACGTCCAGGTGCCCGATTCATGTGGAATGTTCTATCAAGGAACCATTCACGGAATAGTTATACTCATTTGCTTGCATTTTCCCGGTCTAAGTCGTAGACGTTGATCAGGAATAATATTAACATGGTGCAGCAATCATTAGATTTTCTACTGATAAAGTCGCGTCGTTGTTTGTGGTTCCTTAATAACGAACTCTAACACGCTAGACGATGGGAAATGTAACTACTTGACACCAGAAAGAAGCGAGTTGCATATTAAGTGATTTTCAATTGTTTTATATACATTTTCATTTTATCGTGCAACAGGAGCATGTTCGTGAAAAAATGTTCTTCTTGTGGAAATTTATTGCAGTAGAATCTCAATAGTTGGAGTCCAGATAATTGCAAAAGCTAATTTGCTACAAGCATAAATCTCCACAACACAATGTCCTTTTTTCAACTATTTGAATCGCAGACATCTAAGTAGAGTAAATCAAACTTAAAGCAAACCATTTTCAACAATTTTTCAAACCAAAGATTAAATTATATTTTTGGTATATTCAACATTACTATACAAATAAACTGCTAATAACTTTTGCCATATATGGCAATAATAATCGTAGTCGTCATATACAGCTTTTATCGTCATATAAATTTCCATTGACTAACAACATAGATGGAAGCATACAATATATTGACAATAGCTGATCAACACCATGTAACTCCTTTTCCATCCTCGGTTATAGACCTGTCGTCTGAGAGAGCGAGAGGGATGGGAGAAAGTCTGAAATCAAGTAAACGACGGGAGATTTATAAAAAAATTTGAGGCAAGATCAAGACGCGTCATTGACGCGGTTTAACAGCTGGCTAACTTGAACGAGACCTCGAGTTATACAAATTGTTTCGCTTTCCCGCGTCAAAGAATGGCTTTCCAGTAGATGCGAACACATTTTTCAACACTACAACGTGAATATCGCCGTATTTTGGAATTTGGAATCAAGCCTAGAAATTGCCGATATTAAGGACATCTAATTTGCAAACCATGGCAAAACTCCGATTATTCTGTATGTAGTGTATGTAGTAAATGTTTACGAGCTGCTCAAGTGCGGTATTGCCAACGAAAGAATAAATTGCTAACTTCCGAATCTGGTACCCCTTTGAGGTTATAACTCTGTAACTGTTCCTTACCAAACCCTTCGAGTTTGGAATTTCGTCTAGTTTTCTATAATAAATGCAATTCTCAAAACAGTGCTATGGCGTTGAAGCACATTGAACAATCCTATTTGGAGTTATTGTTTTTACTTGCTTCTATTACAGAATAACGAAGGATATAATAAAGATTTACATTTAACCCAGTCCTTTTGTTGTTTAGAAACTCCAATAGAATGTAAATCAGTTTCCTGCAGTATGTAAACTATTGAGATAGCGTATCGAATGAAACCTTTGCATTTATCTAATTCGTATCGATTCTGTTAACTTCGTAAACCATGAAGATGAGCTCCTTACAGTTGTTACTGATCTTGCAAATAAAATCTAAATCTTGGGCGAAACAAATCAAACGTAGGCGTAATATCAAATACCTGCCGCAATTGATTTCATTCTCGAAATTTTTCCCGTAGCGGAGTATACTTTTCAGTCCACCTCCGCGAACACAAACGACTACATTTGTAGTCCCATCCGCATCTGCTTCCATGGAACTTTCACCGAATTTCTATGAAATGAAAACAGCGCCACTCGCGCATTACCTTTCCTACTCTGCTTCACATTCTGACGATTTTTTTTCAGTCGCAACGCCTATCTCGTAGCGTGATTATAATTTTGATGAGATACTTCCAACAAATGTCATGTAACGTTTTCTTCATGCAGTGGACGTTTCATTGACAATTTTGTTTTGTTTGGTTTCCGATTTATGTTCACAGATTCCATTATTGAATAGACCTAAAGGATTCATAGATTTCGTGGAGGTTGTGAAAAGAGAAACAGAATTTCTTTCTTTCCAAGTAGCGCAAGCAGGAAAACTGAGAAGTATTAACTTATTACGCTTGTATTTATAACAATATTAAAACGTTTAGACAATTCGATTAATGCATGGTATCTGCCTGATAGTTACCGATAACTTTTGGAACTGGTATACAGGATTATAAAATGAATATATTTAATCTAGATTAAATTCTTTATCTACTTCGCACTTTTAAATTAATTCAATTATCCGAAAGGCGTCTGAAAAGAAGCCTTTGAATGAAAATCGTGTATGTACAGCCTTCCATAGTTTTATTGCTATCACCCATGCTTCATAAGTTAAGATACGAATTGCTTCCGCATCCACCATATTCGCCAGATTTAGCCCGCAGCGATAACTTCCCTTTTCCGAATATGAAGAAATGGCTCAGATTTGGCTGAAACGGTGGAGTAATTGCAGAAACAACGCCTATTTTGCGGGGTTGGAGATATCGTTTTTTTTTCAGATGGCATATAAAAGGAGGAAGAACATTGGACTAAGGGCATTTTCAAAGGAGACTACTTTCAAAAATAAAATAAATCTTACACATAAAAATGTTTTTTCCTGGCCAAGGCCAGGTGTTAATTAAACTTTCTTCGCACACAGTAGACGCAAGTTGATGTTTGGGGCAACGCTTGAAATCCTTTTCGAAACGTTTGCCTTGTCGATATTTCTAAACCTGCTCCAAAATTCGCATTGCTTCTTTATACTAATTTCTTTTCCAAATAAATTTAGGCATTCTAGTTAAGCAGGTTTACATAATTATGTTATACATTTTCTTTTTTTTTTTCAAAATTAATTGTTCAACCCATTTTTTAAGTGTATTTTCTTTAAATTAACATGCACATTGTAATTTTTATCTTTATTTAAAGTATCTTTACGTACATCCAAAGTTACTGCGTTTTAACAGCAACGCGCTTCAAATTTTGAAGAGCGATACACTTACCATGTTTTTTAACAAACATAGAATACATTAGAACTAGTATTGGGAATTGTGCCTTCACCCTCGCGCACGCATAATCTTCTGACGAGTAAATGTTTTACCAATCAGCCCTTTCACGATTTTCTACACACAGTGTAGTCCTTTGCCAGTCAACAGATTTCGCAACGCAATCTAGTTTTCGTGAATGGAGCTGCATTCTTTGAAATCCCTTTTACAATGGGAAAAGCCAATGCAAATACATCGCCATTCTTTCTGAGAGTAGATGCATTTAGTTTTTAATTAGACGTTTAACTTACGTCAATTACTTTGAAGTTTAAAGGTGTTAATACATAGTAATTAGTCATATGATTGTTGTGTTGTGTGTTATATATGTAGATCCGGCGAATTCAACTGTCACGAAGTTGACTGAGAATGTGAAATACGGTGCTGCTTTGAGATTCTTATGACACTAGTCGACCATTTCATTTCCTTGCATCATAGTGTTATTGTAGTAGTGTTTTCGAGCGTTTTCTTGTGCTAAAATAAACTTGAACAGTGAAACTTCCATATGGAGTTCTCTCATGTATTTAACTGGTACGATATCTTAACCAGAATCCATTGCAAAACTTTTCTGGACGCACACTTGTGAATAATTTAATAAGCAAACATTCTCTTGGTAGTACTGTGGAGGTGATAGTTGCACACGTTTCTTCTTTATTTTGGCATTCCAATATCCATCTACGATGACGAAGGTACATGAGAAGAAAATGAAGCAGTATGTATTTCTCTACCTGAAGATATGAGCACTCGAACGCAACTTGAAGAGCAAGTGGCTGAATATGTTGCTGGATATATCATGAAAGCCAAATCAAAATCATAAGTTTGTATTGTTTGCAAATTCAAGACGCTCTATCTACTAGGAAATTAAGACCATCATTTCAGTGCATTAATACAAGTACGGGAATGAGGAAAAAATCTATGTATTGCATAAAATATAAGTTATTTATATGAAAGATTAGTCTTCTATAAAAATGTTATATAAAACGACTAGTTCGATAATAAATGAAAACATTAATTTCAATTTCATTCACTCTGAGCATTTTGTATTTAAAACAGAAACGTTAATGAAGTATATACCGTAGTTTTAACATCTGCATATTTGCAAAGACAAAGCAATCCTTGCTTTGTCTTGAATATGTAGTTTTGCATTTGTTTGAATTCGTTTTATAACTATCTATGCCACAGCATAAACCTACTATAATTTGGAGCTCGTATTTTGTTAAAGTGATACGTACATGTGAATAATGTGGCAATCAGCATATTACATTTCAAAGGCAAAGCAAAAGGGCTACAGCCTTTTAGTCTCAATTGAATTTCCCGCTGAAGTGGCATATTACCTAAATGATTAGGCTTCCCCTATACGAGATAGCGTAGTTTAGTGGCTTTACTACCTTACTAGGGACATTGCGTTCTATCAAATTAGGTTGCCTATGTATGCAAGACATCACCATGGCAATCGTTTCGATGGTTGTGTGTGTAATTTTTAAATACGTAAACCGAGTAATACAAGCATGTAATTCTTTTCGTTTTACTGTCGTTCTCACTTATATTCGATATAGAGGGATGTGTCTTATGGTAAAACAATACGTTGATGTGTAGGTTATCTACATTAAAACGACATAAGAATTATTCAAATTTTATAGACCTTGTTGAAGAAGAATGAAATTTCGCAAGTAAAAAATAATAGCAAGAAAAACTTGAACAGAACACACAACTATATATATTATCTAAAAATATATCTATCAACTAACTGGTGTAGGGCTGAAATATAATACTAGTTAAACAATCTGTTTGATGTAATAATATTTGAATTTCGCGCCATATAATTTCCCGTTATATTTTGGAACTATTGGTGCTAGCTGTAACGTTTTTCATGTAGTTATAATGTAGTAACTGTACATATTGCAAGAAACAACGCAAGAGATATCATGTAATAAAAATAGTAACAAAACAAGCACCAGTGTAGTTTACATAACAAATAGGCATAGTAAGGTGTAAAATTCATTCGCAAAGCACAACAAAACAACAAATACAGTCCACGCACAAACATCTGGTTCTTCGAGCCGGATAGCACAAACACAATCCTTCTCGTCCTCAGCAAAGGTCCCTGCTGAATTTGCCAGAAAACTATATTGTAGTATAGTGTCATTACCCGAGGTAAACGAACGAATTAGTTAGATTAATACGGATAGTAAACGATAGCATTTAGGTTAATAGTACTCATAGGCTAGAAAGTTCATCAAATATATATAAATCCGCTACCAATATACATTTATATATCAACGATACATAGAGCCCAACGCAGTTGTTGCCAAATTTCGGGCTCAATAACGCCATGTTGATCTATTCGTATATACTGTATATAAAATTCGATCAGGGCACCCTCTACATGGTCGTTCCCAGAACTATTTTGTCTAATTATAGGAATAGTACGCTATGGAGCCCCCCGCGAAATTTGTAGCTTTAGGGTCCTCTAATTATTTCTAGCCATTTAAAGCCGAGATACGCCTCATTTTGGGCTCCACAATGACCGATTATATATTCAACAAGCTCATCAATGACTGTTTATAATGATAATATATAAACATATATGTTTATGATTTGTATTATTAGTATATATTATCACGGCATGTCTTTGTTAAATCATAATAAAATATGGTTCCTCAAAAAAAAAAAAGATATAAAGCTTTCCTTTTTTATACAATCGGGGTTGTTACATTTTGTATGTCCACGATGTTACAATTTCCGATTCGGACCTACCGGTTCTTTGTTATTAAAATATAACAGCTGCTATTTTCTACAACTAAACACGCATAATTCAATAAATGGAACAATATTCAATTTATTATTCTAGATAAATAAAAAAACGTTAATTGTTTAACAAGGTGTCTAGTGCCATTTCTGGTCAGTGACTAATAAGTAAGCCCGCAAACAGGAGTTGCGCTTCACGAAATCTGCAGAGACTAGTATATTTGTTTCTGCAGGCTTGCTAATAACTAAAATTCGCGTTTTTCCGCGTGCTGCACAAAATTAGTAGATACTAGACAGACTAGTGTTTTATCAACTCCCGGGGAAATTCTCATAAGACGAATAAATACAAGTCTGTCTAGTCTTTGCTGTTTCATGAAGGGCACGGAAAGTGAAGAACTTTACTAATAAGTTTTCCAAATTAGACACGTCAAACTTAATACCGATTATTTATTGAAATGATCCTAACCTTAATGATAAGGTAGATTAAACATTTTTCTATTATTAAAATTATTAATAGTCTTAACAATTTAGACAGAAGAATGTTATTATTACGTACGCGGTAATGTGCAGGGAAAGATGGACCAATACCTTATTTGTTTCAGGTTGCTAGGGAACGGTTGATTGGGAATAACGGTTTTTTCTTGAAAAAATTCTGGAAGATTAACTCTTTCTTATTTAAAACTTTTATGTTAATAATTCTAGTATGACATCGAATAATTTTGATGCATCTTCCTTGAGAGGCAAATTTACTGGTGAATTGATAGAATTCTGTACCTAATCTTTTAACATAAGGCTTTCCTCTTCTTTTGTGTATGTTTTCCTTTACATTTAATTTATTTAAGCTTGAAATGTGTAATTTTTGGCTTTGATACTTCTATTAGTGATGATCATGAACATTTAACTTAATTTATTTCTGCTTAAACTATTCATCAACATTCACTCTCATTAGATCTTATTTGTAAACCTTTTCTTGCTTTCAATAATTCTGGTAACTATCTAATTGACATATTATACAGGATGTCTCTGTATGAGACACATTCTAAACCTTTACCGCATGACTGTCCCTGGCTTACCGCTTCGACCGGCCTAAAGAGATATTTATTCCGGGCGACGAATAGTTCCGTTTCAATATATGTAATATATTAATGCGGGATTCAATCACAAAACGAATAATGTAGTACGATAATCCTCTTTAGAAAAGAAATAAACCAGTTACAAGAATTATTTTGTGTCCATATTATAATACATCTAATGAACCTCCCCTAGTCAAAAGAGCTCGTTGTGTTAACAGAGATCGATGAGACAATGTAGTAATACTGCCGTGCATATGAAATCTTATGCTAGTTAGCCAACCTCCAATTTCATACTTTGAATACGGTAACATATTATGCACGTTCGAAGCTTCCTAGCATCCATGTATCAATCCACGCTACTGGGTGAAGAAGACGTAAATCCTACTCCAGAGATGGTGTTACTTGAGAACACGTTGAAGATCATCCCACAATTCCGCTGTATTTGAAAGTTTACTAAGTTTGAGAACGAATTACCAGATCATCTGCGACGTTTTCTTAGCGCTTGTTAAATTAAAACCATTTAGTACAAATCACCGATAATAGCGTTCGTAGATTAGTTTCCGCGCAGTTAATTAGCTAACCTATATGTCGCATCGAAGGAACTCGCGTCACGCTACCAAGTTCTCTACTCTGTATGAATTCGAAGTTTTAGTTTATTCTTATTTTCGAAATCAGTTGTAGTTAGATTAATTGGCGAGGGGACAAAATGAAGTTTAAATAAATAGGTAATGTAATGTTATAGTTTTTCTTTTTTCATGGATTTCTCGCGAAATTGGGAGTATCAACTTAATAGTTTTTCAGAAGTTTAATAATTAAAACACGAACAAATGATGTGTTAGAAAAGACTAACAAGAAACCTAGCTTTGTAATTTGACGTTTAGCCCATCTTGTCTGTTTGTGCACCACGCATCTTAAGTTTTTACAAACAACCATTAGGTAGCGCTATTAAAATTTGGCATTACTATTTTCGTAAAATTTGCATTTGTTATTGTTGAAGTAATTTGTTTGCAGTGAGCGTTAGGAAAAATCAATTTTGTGAAAAAATTGGAGTTTCATTTCATCTTGGCTGTGCTTCCGACAGTG
Organism: Oryctes borbonicus; assembly: GCA_902654985.2. Lineage (NCBI taxonomy): Eukaryota > Metazoa > Arthropoda > Insecta > Coleoptera > Scarabaeidae > Oryctes > Oryctes borbonicus. The sequence continues at coordinate 2,960,679 of LR736888.1, forward strand.
ATGAATTTCGTGAAGGTCGATGTGTTGTTCTTCCCAAAAACATGGAAAAGATCTAGTTCCGATGGATTCCGCGTAATTTCACCAAGCACGCGTATTAATTGTTGATGTGACAAAATGCTCAAAAAAAGCTGACAAAACTTGGATATATTCTGACGATCCGCAAACTAAGCAATACTAAAGTGTTGGGGTGTTCCCAAATAGAGCGAATCTAACATAAGTTGTTCATTCGCGAAGCATTTCTAAGAAAATAATTGTTGTTTCTTCCGTTGCACCGGATATGCCGTAAGCATTCCCCTGAAGCATCGAAGAACAGTTAGTAACGACAGTTTCTTTGCCACAAATCGCCGTTGAAAATCAGAAAAAACGATTCCTAATAACGCATCATCTTTGATCAAAACAATACCTACTCGCGCGCAGTACCTAAAACATTTCAAGTAGCAAAATGTCGCATTAATGTCTTTGCCTGCGTTCTCCTAATTTATTGCCTAACGGCTTCGTTTTGCTCCTGAATGTCAAACAAAGGAAGCTCTTTTCAAAAACCACGTTTTCCACCGTCAAAAAGGAATAAACGTTTGGAGAATTAATTCGAACGCATCATCACAGTTTTTACATTCTTTTTCTTTCACTGTTTCTATAAAGACTTATAATAATATTTACCTCACAATGCTTACATGAAGCGTAAGAGATCAATTTTAATGTTGCAATATAGGGAATTAGCGATGGAAGATATTTGGATTTAGGAATTTATATTAGTATTGATAAAATTGGCGTCAGCAATTGCGGTTATCCAGACAGTACGATTAAGTTTCTTTGATTAGTAATAGATTAGATTTTGTTTGGTAAGTACTCGCCGATACTCAAAAATTGGGTTTCTTGAAGGGCTGACTCATTTGTTTTGCTAAATCTTAATAATTTGAGTAATTGTAAAGTGTAAAGTGCTGATCGAATAATTAGTCGATAATCGAATAATTTAGTCCATAATTACCTTACCCTTCATGTCAATCACATAATTTCCTTGTAGGAACTAGTGGTGAAACTATCCGGTATAGCTGTCCTGATGTCGGACGTTTTGGTTTCGCATATGCTTGGAATTTGATTGAAGAGTACAGCGATCAATGATAAATGGATTGCAGCCTCTCAAAATGTGATGTTACAATTTTAATATATATGTTGTATATACCGGAGTATAAAGCCTTATATTTCACTTGATTTTCAGATTACAAGACCTATAATTACGGTAGGTCTACGAAAACATTAGGCTCAGGTCGATGTGTTCCATACTGGCTTGCAAGAAGCTTCTAGTTTTCTATTATTTTCTCAGTTAACTAAAGTGCTTTGGACATCTGGACTCAAGTGTATAATAGACAAACAAGAATATCAATCGGACCTCGATACAAAGAGTATCAACTCAATATTTTTATTATAACGTCAACTCATGACGTCATCACTACTTGCCCATTAGAAGGTAACCTGACTTCTTTCTCTTATTTTCCTTAAACCCTTTTACTACCCGAACGATAAACGATACCTTCGATTATGAAGACTGCTTACTTAAGAAAATAAAAACCAGAGAAAATGGCGAATATTCTACTCAAAAAGAAACTCTACGTATCAACAAGTGCGGTTTCTGCTTCTTCAATTATTCATTTAAGATAAGTTTTCCATACGCTGTATATATTTCAAATTATCACATTATAATTATATTTCAAAAGACGATAAGAGAATATAATTTTGCCAATAATTTGTAAGCTTTTATGGTTGGTTAAATTCGTGCGCCGAGTAAAAGCAGTGATGCATCAAAGTTTCCTTATATGAAGGTAGGTATGTAAGCTAGTTCCCTCTTTCAAATCGATAAATTTTACAACGAAGTTAAAAGAACCGAATTTCATCGAATCTCAGCACCCTATTTCACATCTTCTGACAACTCCCTAAGACAGAAGAGAGTTTGAAACGAGACGTAGATATATGAAAAAGTGGTCGACATTTCAGCTACTTTATCGACATTTAATGTATATTAAAGGAATAGTGAAGCTTGCCAAGAAACGGTTTTAAAACGAGATTTTTTGCTATTTTAGGATTTCTGTAGTAGGATAATTGCCGGTAAAAAAATTAAATTTGCAAGCAAGATTTACTCTTTGTGTACTTTCTCTGGGTCATCATTACGATGACATCAACACGTTTTGAGATCCTCGGCAAAACTTCTAGAAAAAGTGGCAATTCAACTTTCCATTTATTACATTTGAAAGTGTAATTGTCAGACACGCTGTATGTTTCTCAAAGATTAATTCGGTTTCTAATCCTACCATATACGGTCAACAGTTCAGTAAAATTTCAATTTTCCAAGTTAAATACTTTCATAGTTCACATACATTCGCCCACCTGTCAGAAATTTTCAAAAAATGCTGATATTTCAGATATGGTTAAAAATAGCAACATATAGTTGCTTTATCATAGAAAAGTGCACCTAAGTCTAAAGATGATTAAAATGCAGGAACTCAAAACAAATTCCATCTTTGATCTTTGATAAGTTAGCTGTAACCAATACCATATTAATGCGGACACAAGGACATAATTTATAACTTGCAGTTATTCATCATGAATCTATCGAATCCGACCGATGCCAATGAAATAATTTATTCTGGACGATTTTATTGCAAATTCTAGCTGCCTCTATGTGTATATATCCGCTAAAAATCGTTTTTCTCTCATTTATGACAGTTTGTATTTATTCAGAATGATGAAGTAGCCATGTTTTACTAGTCGGACGGAGCATAACACGCCTATATTTCATTCGCCGTATATTCCACAAATGTCCTTTTATCTGAAGGTTCGTAAGTAACCTGATTGACAGTTCTAATAACATTCACATATATCAACCTATACTCTCTCGATAACGACCCATAATACCTTCCAGTTATTATTTGTCCTTTTTCCAAGTAATCGGTGATGTTTCCGGGTGCATCCAAAAAAACCGATACCATCTCCTTGCCAGCCGATTTCACCGTCTTCGCCTTCTTCGGAGTTCGCTCGCCAACTCACTGTTTTGACTGTTGCCTCCGGAAGGTAGTAGTGTCTCCATGTTTCCATAGGAATGTGTAGTCAGGATTGCGACGGAAAAGCCTCAAAACAGTCTGAGATTCGACCACACGATTTTGTTTATTCTCCACTGGAAGCAAACGCGGCACTCATCTGGCCGAGATTTTTTTCACTCCTAATTTTTCGTGCAAAATTGAAAACACTGTAGCCTGCGATATGCCTGTGGCCTCAACTATTTCGCGCACTCGCCAATCACTCAAAACCATATAGTGGATTTTCGGGGCTAGTCACATCCACAAAAAATGAACATCGTTCTGAAGATGTTCATTTTTTTGTGGACGTACGGCCACGTAGAAACTCATTTACTCATCACAGGAGCAGATGTGCCATGAACTTCATCTCGGCTTTGATCTCTCTCGGCGTTAAGTCTTTCAAATATAACTGTTTAATCACCGCTGGAAACCCACTTTTTTCCATTTCTCTCTACATAAACAAAAATTCTTCGCTTAAATCGACAATAAAAATGAAACCGTGTGATGACAGCTGCCTACTGATCTTACTAGAAACACGCCATTTTCGATACTACGAGCGCCATCCCTGAGATTTTCTAAAGACTTCTTGAACCACCCTCGTAGTAACAAAGCCGTCAAATACTTGACACACACCATTTACAGACTAAAAGCTCCTGAGGTTATAACGAACTTCATAAACCTGTCACCACACGTTAAACCACGCTAAGATCTAAATCATGTTACTTGTCAATACAATTACGTATAGGTTTGACAATGAGTGTTGAATTGTTTATTTCTACAGCTAAGATATTGTGTCTGCTTTTGTAAATATGCTAATATTAACACATTCACTCTTAACGGTGGAATAGTCCTTTTTCTAAAACCTCCTTTTTATTATCAGAAAACTTACTTTATTTAATTTTGCAATATAAATGCAAACCTACCTATGTCATGGATTCATGCTGCTAGCACTAACACCAAAGTTTTGCAGCGAATATGTTTAATTAGGTTTTCTTTATTTGTAGTTTGTGTTCTCGATTTTCAATAAGTGTATTTTTTTAAGGGTGTGTACGTGACTCCAAAACTATACCATCCAACACCAGCAGAATAAAGTTGAGAAAACGAACTTGTAACGCATTCATGTCTTTTTTGAAAACAAATTTTCTCACTTTCGCCATTTCTTCGTAAATTGAATAAAAGGCATCTATTTATTTCGTTCTTGTTGTCTAGTAAAAAAATGTAGCTTATGTAGAAGAATATACAAGGACATAAAAGCCGTAAACGATTTCTTTGAAAGCACGACTTCAGGGAGGAAAGCGAAAACCTGAAAAAGTCTTTTCCGAATTACTAAAATAATTTCTAAAAACACTTGCGGGAATACCACTACTGTAATTGTCGCCATATATAACGTACAAGCAATTTCTAAAAAGTTTCGAATAGCCGTATATAATTTCATGTTATTATCGAAATTATTATTTAATTTCTTTTAAGTTGTTATAACAATTGCGGTATATTTACCTTCGATGCATATCTCATTCACCACCAGTAGAAGTGTATCGATCCGCTAATAACTAAAAAGAAGTAATTATTGTAAATTTTCGAGGACATGCAACGCTTTCATTATATTAAAATGTATTGCGGACACGTTTTACGTTCCTAAATAAAAAAAAGTAAGCAAAAAGTTACGGTTCATATAGATACATCGCATTCACAATGGTACACGACGTAAAAGTTATTCATAAAATAATCAGTAATATTGATTGTGGGATTCCTAAGAACATTACAAAATTTATACAAATGTAGTACAAAATCAATGAGTTTATATTTAATGAGTACATAACGGTAATATTCTAACGTTAATGTAGCTAATCATGCACCTTATAGAGCAAGTTCAATTCCCAGTATGAAATTAAAAATTCATGAATTGAAACTAGAAGGGATGTAGGTTTTATGTAGTATTTATAAACTGTGCCCTAATTGTAAAGTTTTATATATAATTCATTGAACAAGCAACTTTCTATTCAAACAGATTTTTATTCAAACATGATTACGTTTTCCCTGTTTATAACAAACCCATTAAGATAGTGCAGTATGATAATGAACAAACACTCTTATCAGATATTTAAACAGTGCATATTTTAAATAATCTGCCTAATAAGATTCACGATTTTTTTTAGCAAATAGTTGCAAACTTTATGAGTGAAGCAGTGCTCATGGCCCTTCGTTTGAAGTGGTATTGGGTTGAACCTAGTCTCTTCGCCTTTATAGCTAAGCGTGAATACCGCCATAGACAACCTGGCCTGATAGAACGCAGTATCCCTAGTAAAGTAGTAAAGTCACTAAACTACACCATCTTGTAGAGCGGAAACCTAATCATGACACTACAGCGGGAAATTCAATTGATGTTTGCTTTGCTTCTTCTTAGTTACTTGCACCTACTAATTAAGTCCACTTTAATTTGAAACTTGGTTTCTGGAAAAGTAATAAATTGTGACCGACAGACTTGTTAAACTATTCGCAAGAATGTATCACTTTAACATAATACGAGCTTAAACAGTTATAAAACCAATTCAAACAAATGTAAGACTGCATAAGTAAGCCAAAGCAAGGCTTGTATTACAGCTTAACAAGACAAAAATATGTTATAATTCGCAGCACTATGTAATGAACAAGGTTAAAATTCGTATTAATGTTTCTCTTTTAAATACAAATCCCTTGCTTCTTGGTATGGGGCTGAACTACAAGGTAGTGCCCTTTGATCTTTGGCAGCCAAAATATCGTTGGCACCTTTAAAATAATTATAAATTACAATCAACAGAAATTGTTCAATAGATTGTTGCAATCGGAGTAAATAAAAGGACAGCTCGTCTTCGTTATCTTGCGAAACATCTTGGATATAGTTTTCGGTCTCCTCATCACTATCGTTTAGCAAATAAAGCGCTTCTGGTGGTGGTGACCTCTTTGTTAATTTAACGAACTTTTAGCAAAAGTTGGCAAAAGTATTCAGTAGTTTGCTTCGCCAAATCAGCAAATACCCGTTTGTCTTCTTCACACAGCAGCGAACAATTTTGAAACAATTTTTTTTTTTATCTATAGTTTACACCTTTCGTCGTTTTGTTCTAGTACTACATAGTGAAAATTTCTTCTTTGAGTAGTCGACAGCAGATGTAATTGAGTTAACGTGGCACGTTCCTTAGCCGATTTCCATTTTTTTTTCTAGTGTATTGTGAATTTCCTACGACTCCTTTCTCAAACTGCGTCACAGCTTTCGTTGACCAATGATTTTCGAATTTATCTTTATTGTGTATTTTTACTACATAGAACAACATATTGTAAACTGATTGTGATCAGACTTATTAAACAATTTCGGAGAGATTATCTGATAGAAATTAAACTATGCTTATACTAATACTTAGCTTTGTCTTTTTAAAAAGCACACCAACACTAATATTTTTAAGTTTCGTTGTCCCAACACTTCTAATACGATTGACTTAATGCATTTGATTCTACGTAACATATGGACCAAATTTAAAGGCGGCTGAGAAGTAAATGAATGACATCTTTGCGATAACGATGAGCGATTTGTCATAGACAATGTATCTAGACTAAAACAGCATACATACACTTATTTTTTCGATACCTGATATGCGCTAATTTTTTTCTTATAGAATTCCGTAATTCCTGCTATGGGTCATAAGCAAACCCGAACAGGAACAAATCTAGCAATTCCAAATATCGCAGGTAACATTATTCACGTTCGAAGTTAGTCGATTAACATAGTGTATTATCACTTAAAACTAAACATCCTCCGAAAAGAACATGGAGAGTTTTTCTTCCATGCAATAACTTCTAGGGGCCTCAAGATTTCCAAACCTATTGCCTACTAACCATGGACCAAATGATCCATAATTTATCGTGTCCTCCACATGACATGAATACGCCTGCAGTTGATTATCTTACCAAAGGTATGCCTAGACGTGTTTATGGATGTAACTGTATGTGACATTGCCTTACATATCATTTTTTAATGTGGCCCGACGGGGTATATAAGCTTTTAAAGCTTGTCATAACCTCAGGGGCCTTCTAATTTGTAAATTGTGTGTGTAATGTTTCTCAGAACCCTGCCCACTCAAACGCAAGCCCTCTTATCGCTGGACCGCTGAGCCGTTCTTAACTGTAACTGAAAAAAGTAAACACTGTTTTCGATTGAAATTTCAATTATCAATCGCTCAATGACATTCTGTGATTTTTGAGAACCGGTTTCCGAATTCACCAATTAGATTCAATGTTGTATTCGAGGCTTATTCAACTGTTTATTTGTAATTTTATGGTAAACTTCATAACTTGATTGATCGGAGATATTTAAACAAGGCTAGAATTGCTTACCCTCACAGGGAACGGTAAAAACCGTTAGAATTCAAATCGGCAAATTAAATGGATCGCGAGCTAGTCTACTTTAGTTTTTCGCCATCCTATACACACACCGTAAAGGTCGGAGGGCTATTGAGCCTTTACAGATTGTAATTTAAATCAATTGAGGTACTTCGTAATACTATACAGGAAGAATCAACTCCGCTGGGTTGAAGGATTGCGCGTTTGTAAACGGAAATTTTTCAAAGCGGTTTTTCTCTTACTATAAGGTCTCATCGTGAGCATAGATTTCAAGGATTGTTGCGCCAAGGTTGAATTATTTCCAGACACATTTCTTGGAGGATAATTTTTTACAGAATTAATTATTTATTATTATGCCGATTAACATGCAATATTGCTTTATATCAGCACCATTTCCATATAAAACGCTTTTACTAATAACAACACATACACACAGTACGTGTACATGCACGCACACCCGATAAAATTCGGGTTCGTTATTGCGGACGCTTGAACCAAAGCAGCAAATACATGGTGGAATTACCAATTCCGTAAAATTATTTTATGCTAATGTACTTGTTTATAGTATAAACAAAGTATGTATTCTGTTTATACTTTGTAGACATTGTTTATATATCCGTTATGTAAAATATGTTATGATACGCTTGTCCTTGTGTTGTTATGTTTACTCACAGGACATTTCAATAACAAAACTTTACGTTTTCAAGGTAGAACAGGTAAAGGTATGTACTAAGGATCATTTATATGTAATCTGTTAAAACCGTGAACGAAAATATTCGAGAAAGGAATAATATTATCGAAAACGTTGGAATCTATTGTTTATGTATTTATTTTCTTAGTTCTTCAATAAACATCTTTTTTTTTGTAAATGATCAAGTTTTGAGAAATAAGCAATTGTTTTGTATTGTAGATGAAACTAATAAATAGAAGTTCTAATGAGGTTTGCTCTGGAAACAAATATCAACCCTAGAATAGATACTGGAGTAATTGGTTACGCTATTCGCCTTTGAACAACGCGTTATTTTAGAAAAGTTATGTTCGCGACATTGAGCGGACGTTTGTTTTCTTTTGAGGTTGTGTGCCACCGTCTACACTATTAGTTTAGTGCTTATAGTTTTATTACTAGTGGTTTGAGGGTTAAAAGAAGGGTCATATGCCCGCATAAAATCAGTAGGAGGCAGTGGGCTGCATAACACTTACCGTGGGAGGTTCGCGATTGGAAAAGATACTTTTTGTCTAACGACTCTAGATTCACTCTTCATCATGCTGACTGCAGAGTTTTTTTCCAACAATGGAGGCGCGAAAAAAGGTATCTTGAAAGAAACATGGCTCGACGTATGCTATTTGGAGGGTGGCATATCTTTAAACGGTGGTACCGAGCTGGTGATTTTGAGAAATCAGTCTATGAATGCAGATAGGTACAGGGATTTGTGTATTCTATCGATCGTAGCTTCTGTCGACGTTTCATCTTATGGAACATCTCCAGGGCTATTACTGCACATTGATTGAGGACTAGTGGTTTCGAAGGAGTCTATTACGGGTCAATGGAGTAGAAAAGTTACGTATCAATAAATTCTGGTGGTTGCTAAGAGGTTTAATCACTTGGAATTTCCAGGCTTGATGAAACGGGTAGCCATTTTCGCGACTTAAATTGTTGAGAAGGATCGATGTGGCGATCAAGCTATCCATTAACCGCCACATTAACCCTTCTCTCCTCATAATTAATCCTAATTTCCATAGCAATCGCCACGGCTCATTGATCCATGACTTTTCCACTCCATTGACCCTTAACAAATTGTTACGGAACGTAGTAATAGTAATGGTAAATTTATTTACCCAGAAGACAAAGAAATATAGGATAGGTCAAAAAGAAAGAAATTAGCAAAAAGTGTGGCTAAGTTACTCATTAACTGAATAGTGGGTCTTTTTAATCAGAAGCTCTCTAAATTTTTCCCTGAATGTTCTAATAGATGTATTTTTTTAATTTCGGCAGGTAAATGGAAACGCATACGGTCCTCGTCTTAATAGGATTGATAACAAGATCGTTCTCCGAAAACCAATCTAATAAATCCGCTTGATGGGAGCAACTCTGAGATAGTTGGTTGAAATCGTTTTCACTATTAATAATACCGATATCGTCGGCGTATAGTACTGATTTTGTACTTTCTAAAATGCAGTTGAAGTCATTTAAATAAAGGGAAAATGTGAGCAGACCCAAAATTGATACTTGGGACTCACCATGTTCAACGATGATCTTCTCAGGATAGATTTGGTTACTACTGGTTCTCGATTGGAAAGGTACGAAATTAACCAGCATTTACACTTGCTTCGAGTGCAATTTGCCCAAGCTTCATTTCAAGAAAATTATGTTCAATACTATCAAAGACCTTAGTAAGGTTCTACAACGGCGAACCCTTACGAAAGACGTGCTGATTAGAATTCTGAAGAGAGAAAGTATCTAAATAGTCCCCAGTCAGTGTTCGGTAACAGCCCTGAAGGTGTTCCATAAAAGTAAGGACGAAACGTCGGCAGAAGCTATGACAACGATGCGGTTTCAACCTGGTGAGTACAGTGTTATCGACAACTACGGAAGTCGACGTGACAAATTTACTTAATTATCAAAACAGTATATTTTCTTGGGTAAGTGTTAGTAACTAGACTACCTTTTGTGAACTTGCAAGGGCTTTGAAACATATTTTACTACAATAAAATTACTTCAATATTTTAATTGAACGATGGTCCAATTTTCTACAATTATGTAAATTTTCAATATAAAATCGTTTCTACAATATTGCTGCAAAAATCGCCAAACTTTGTCTTCTTTATTGTTGGTGTATATTTATGAATATATTTTTTTACAGTAGATGTTCAGCAAACATCCATTTGATTTTATATTTTTACTCGGTGTATTTTTACGTCATTAAAATGGAGACACTCAAGTGAAGTGACCTTTTAGAAATATAAACGCAGTTCAATTTAACGACATCTTTATTGATTACCCTCAGAAAGCGACAGCAACTTAATCTCTTTCGCACTCTATTGGACGCTCTACATTTATCCAACAACGCGATTCGACTTTATAAAATAACTTGCTGAAATTCGACCCTCACAGATACGAGCAGTGCCGTTAATTTCCTGAAAACGTGAGTAAATATCGCAGCACGTTCTTATATCGGCAACCCCTGGAGAACGCGAAAAGTCCTTGAACTATGACTCTATTTGCATAAACCTGTTGAGGTTGCGCGGCAGCGACGTTGCAATCAGCGGATGCAACGTTAATATTTAAGTGTGCGTTATCGAAACTCGGCTATTAGATTAATATTGAACAAAGTAAACAGCATTATGTTTGATTTATGTTTTCCCCAAGTGGCGTAATGAATTGCTGTTTAATTTAAAACTGTACTAACCTATAAAAGCGTAAATACTGTAAATGATTAAAATTAATGAAGAGTTGTTTTAGAATTCTTATGGTTTATTCACGTTAGACATGTTTATGTATTATGTAGGGTTGTGGCATCAACGAACTCATTTTTACATTTGGGTTTTTCTCTATGCAGATGGGGATTTTTTAAAAAGCTAACCTCGTTTGGAATGCGATATAAAAGTAGATATGCCGCAATTAAGCATTGCATAAAAAAAAAATAATTACGCTAATAGAAGGACGCTGGGGCAAAAGATTAGCTGTAGGATTTATGGTTAATAGAAGCACCATTTAAAGAGTTATGGGAGATACAAGAAATTCCTCAAAAGCAGAGGGAAATCGGTTGAAAGAAAATATCCACTTCTGATCAATATGGAAATCTCTTAAGGCTCTTACAAAACCATCCACTTGACACAGAGATAAGTGCAGCTCATAGAATTAATTTCCCGGGGTATGTTCGCACTACAAGGAACTGCAATAAAAAATATGCAGGATCGGGATTTCCTCCCCGACTTAATATTTTAGCAGAAAGCAATTTTTTCTAAGGAGAAGATAGACAATGGAAGAATTCGAATATACAGATCTCTAACAATAAGTTCAAGGTTCCAAGAAACTTATATCCAAAAATCTTGTAATAGATGAAAATTCTTTGTAAATGTTTGGGTGTGGATTTTTATGCAAGGCTAGTAGTCCGCCGGAAATATGAGAGCAGATTTAATAGTTAGTCCTTCAGTCAATTTCGGTCTTGCTGCAAAACAGGTGAAAGAAAAAATAGTGCAAGCAATAACCAATTTGAAAGATACGACCCAATCGCGCTCAGAATCGTTATCGGAGGAAAGCCCAATCCTTCCCGTCTACGGTAGCGACGTTCTTTTTTGGAGAGCGTTTAGTATTGGATACAATCTTATAAAACGGTTTCCTGCGATCTACTAAACCTGCATTTCCTGATAGAAATGTTATATATCAAGATGACAATTGACCTGTCCATGCATTTATAGCCGTATACAGCTGGTTTCGGAAAATCATGATGTTGGGCATGCTCACGCGCACGCAGTTATTAATGACGAGCCTAAAAAATTTTGTAATTCAGTCATTTCAATGAATATACAAATTGTGCAAGAAAGCACAGATGTTCAACGAAGTAGTTGTAGTTCATGCATTTATACATTCATCATTACATTGATGGAATTACTGTAATGAAAAGTGTCCTAGCTGCCTCATCAGTAGCTGCGCACGAGCTTACTTAATATATTTGTGTAGTGGAGGTGTTAGGAGATAAGGTTAAAGAAATTGAAAATAATATTTTATATATACAGAAAAAGTTAGGCTTTAAGCCAATTATATTGTTGGAATGTTGCACGGAAACCATGCTACAAGAGTAGCGTGTAGCAATTTTCCTTCCGAGTCATATGAAAATCGCATTCTAGGGGGGTTGACTGTAATTCTCCTTGACACATGTTTTCGAGTTAGCACATTACCTCAAATTCTAAATACTTTGAGAAAACAGATGATTGTTCGTGATATCCAAATTTTCAACGCGATATTCTCATTGCTTTGTAGGATACGCGGTATTCGTGCGTGAAGGGAAATTAATTACTTGCGTAAATACTTACCTTCTGCCTATCGCCTTTTGACGTAATGATTTTGGATACTCACCTGAAAATGAAGTTAAGTTATGAGAGCTCTTTCAATGCTTTGCGTAGCTTGTTACATTTTATCCTCTAACTAAAATTAACTTCGAAATATACTACAGCTATTACAATTGTTACACAGATTGGTATTTTACTAGTTAGTAGAATCTGTGATACTTTGGCTCAATCAAGTTAGTTATGATATAGAATTAGTCCAGACCACCACGGATATGTAAACGGTAAATCTGTACACACTGCCGTTTTTCAAGTAATAACTAAAACATCTTAAAGCTTTTGCCTATCGTTTTTCATTACATAATCTCTTATCGTTTTTCATTACATACGCCTCCCTGTCTGCGTTCCGAACATATTATTTATTTACGTAAAGAAATCCAGAGTCCCATTACTCAATCCAGATTGTCATGTTACCCCGCAAGCGTAATTATCCCCTTATTGTGTCAGATATGTCTTTTTGGCAAATCAGTTGGTCGGAGGAAGCAAATTAATCAATCTGCAAATGTGTTACTTCCCTAACGTCTCTCTCTAAATAAACTGTTAATATCGCAATTGTCTAACTTTAGAGCTCTACACTCTGAGCACGCTTGCAATAGCCCGTTAAGTAGAAGCGAATGCTTACCAACATATTAGCAACGAGACAACCAATACTTTCTTGTTACAACTGGAGCCACTATAGCCTCTTCTGAGACCAGGACTATCTCTGAGTACACATTCTCACTGGATCTAGTACTAGACCCCACTTATCCGAACGCATGTGAACTAGAATACCTACTGAAATGTGAACTTCTTTCAAGTTAATGAATGTGTATGCTAGATGAATAGTTTCATAGGGCTACGACGTTTCATCTTAACCGATTTATCGGGACCAGTTCATCGTACACCATTTCATCGGGGGCGTTTCTTCGTAAGCCATCAGGGATGTTTATACTAACAATGGATAGATCCGACAGTAACGAGGAAGGAAAAGAAAAGTTATTTAGAACGGCTATTTGCAAATATTAAATGTTCTACAGAAATACTCAAGTGGAAAACGGCTGCATAAGTAACGTATTTAGAGCTGCTATCAAAAAATTTTCCGGAGAAAAAAGGAAATAAGTACTGCATCTCTAGATCCCAACAAATTGTTTTTTCAAGTTAATACGATGACACTGAAATTCAGTTTCACTATTAAGTTAATTTCCTCTAAGCTTCTTGTTTGAGAAGCCTAAAAAAATTACATTAAAAACGTTAGAATCATTTATTATAAATTACACCTTAAAATTATCACTTACACTAAAATTTAATAGTCTAACGGAATGTTACCACTGAAAAATGGAAAATACGAAAATTCGTAAAATTAGTGTCGACATATCAGGATTGACAGGTACAGCCTTCATGCGCTAATTTTCTTGGTATGTATGTAACCAACGTGACCGGAATGTAATACGTAGCACAAATAACGTAAATATTCAAATATTGATTTAAATTTTAAATTAGTTTAGGCATTGAGACAATTTATATCGATTTGTTATATTAATTAGAAAACTTCATGGGTTTCTAAGAAAACAAGTAGATAAGACTTTGATTTTGCTTGCTCATGCAATACTTTTACGCCGTTTTTATCCAACAACATGATGTCCAAATTGATGCAAATGTTTACCTAGGTTTAATGATACTTTATATTTTATATGTTCTTTGACTCTTAATATTCCTACAAGTTTCTTCTATATAATTTGGGTCACACACTCCGGATATCCTAGCTCATACACACCACTTCTATCGGAAAGATTTATTGGTTTATGTTGTATTGATGGAGGATGTTGTTTATAACCTATATGTCCTTGATAAGTAAATTTTCTTTGGTTAATTTGTAGAAGTATTAAGTTGTTCGCTTTGCATTTGTCTGTTGACTGTTTATAAAATTTACACTGTAGTCACTATTACTCGCTATTTGATGGAAAAATACAGTACACCTAATTTACAAGATTATATTTAATGCCTAACAAGCCCTCAAGTAGTATGAAAGTATGATTTCGGAAGGTTCTCAAAATAGACATCTGTTTGGACGATGACTTTCTCATTCGACGTGAACCGTCGTCTGCCGAGCCATTTTCTCAAGTTTGGAAATAAAAAGAAGTTACCGGTGCCAAATTTGGTGAATACGATGGATATTGCACTAATTTGAACTTTAGTTCCATAATTTTGACAATCGAAACTGCGCAAGCGTGCACCATTGTCTTGATGAAAGAGGATTCAGAACCATTGACGCACAATACTTTCCAGTTATTATTTGTCTTTCGTTAAGTAATTGGTGTAGATGATTCCAAAAAAACCGAGGTCATCGCCTTTCGGCCGATTACACCACCTTCGCCTTCTTCGGAGCCCGTTAGCCCTCAAAAACTCACTGTTTTGACTGTTTCTTTGTCTCCGGAGTGTAGTAGTATATCCATGTTTTATCCATAGTTATGTATCGATGGAGAAATTCGTCAGGATCCCGACGAAAAAGCGTAAAAACAGCCTCAGAGTCGACCACATGATTGTGTTTATTCTCCACTGAGAGCAAATGCTACATCCGTTCTGCCGAAATTTTTTTCACACCCAATTTTTCGTGCAAAACTAAAGACACTGTACCTAGCGATATGCCTGTGGCCTCAACTATTTTGCGCACTTTGATTCGTCAATCATTCAAAACCATATCGTGGATTTTGTCAATCATTTCGAAGTTAGTCACTTCCACTGAACGTCCAGAATAATGCTCATCTTTTGTGGATCTTTGGCCACGTTTAAACTCATTTATCCAATTGTAAACAGTTGCTAACGGAGGAGCAAATGTGCCATGAACTACATCCAGTTCAGCTTTGATCTCTTTCGGTGTTAAGCCTTTTAAATATAGGTGTTTGATCACCGCTCGAAACTCACGTTTTTTCATTTTTCTACATAAACACGTGTTTGACGGCTATCTAGTGACTAATGATCCTTACTAGAAACAAACCGTTTTCGATACTACGAGCGCCATCTCTTAGACTTTCTAAGGACTTCTTGAACCACCCCCGTATCATAGTAACAAATACTCTACATTCAGGTTAATTAACAAGTAAATTGTATTTCAATTTTCTGGTATTTCACTTAGTCCAATTCGTTTCTAGCATAAGTCCAATACTAAAATTATGAAATAACTCAGTCCAGCGAATATATCATCCATAAAAGGTAAGAATAGTAGTAGTACTGTTTTCTATGGAACTTGATCAAGAAGGCCAAATCGATGTGGTTTATAACGACTTTTCTAAAGCCTTTGATTCGATCACCAGACATTATTTGCTAATCTGGAGTACACTGGCATGTGCCATTCTTTTGTTCAATTAGTCATATCTCTCCTAAAGAAGAGGACAATGGATATTATAAATTAGTGAAATTGTTCTGTATACCTTCAGGAATGACTCAAGGTTTCAATCTGAGCCCACTGCTTTTCATAAACTTTTTTAAATTTCGTTATGCAGATGACCTTAAAATAGACAGTGCCGTTAAGACTATAGATAATTATGCGCTATTACAAGATAATTTGCTCATTATTAATGATTGGTCTAAACATAAACAAATGTGTAGTGATTTCTTACACCAAGTGCTGTAGTTCTGTTCAGTTCAACTACACGATAGAATCTGAAGTCGTAACCAGAGATCTGAAAATAAAGGATTTGCTGCTTGACACTAAACTTTCTTTTACCGAACATATTTCTACCATCTGTTTGTTGGCATCCGGAAAGTTGGGTCTTCTTATAAGAATATGTCAAAGCTTTCGTGACTTATGCGTCTTACGAACTTTGTACTGGAGCATTGTAAGGACTCGACTAGAGTACGGTGCCCTGATATAGTATTCTTATTATATTTACTAAAGCCGTGGAAAGTGTGGAGAAATTATTTTTACAATTTTTATATTTCAGAGCCAATTTTTTCTTAAGTGTTGATACATATATAGATGAAAATAAAAATAACTACTTAACTACCAATATTTTTATGTCATACACACACGGAGTGCTGGTGTAGAAGGTAGAAAAATTGATCGTTGACTATCGAGTACTACGATGGAGACCCTTAACAGTAATAATAGCAGCAATGAAATTATTAAGTGAATGGCAATCCACATAAAGCGACACGTCGAAGGATTAGGTATTCATTTTGCAAGCATGCGTCGATTTCCTTACAAAATTTACGCTTACAATAGTTTTAGTTGCGGCTACAATTTTTGTGTACATACATCACTCTTGGAGTCGAAACCTTGGGCGTTCATTTTGAATGCATTAGTTTCCATCTGTCCGTGGGAAATTTGCGTTGATGCGCGAATATACAATTTATATGCAAATACCGAAGTTAATAACTTTTTATAATTGGATGCTTTGAAGTTTTACAAATAGTGTTTTCGTTGGAATTTAGTTTCAGCGTCCATATAGGTGGTATCATTGCAAGATGATTAATCCCTTTAAAACGTACTAAATGATGTAAAAGCAAGTAGATGTAAATTGTAAATTTGTTACTCTCTCGTTTTATGGACTAATTTAATTTGGTTCTTTCTACTGTACCGGTACGGACTGATGACATCCATGAAAATTTGCAATCTAATCGTACATACGTGCTACATCACTCCGTTAAACCTTTCCAAAAGACTCTCATCTAGTTATTTCAAAAAGTAATACAGCAGTAGGTGTCCTTCTTTTAATTTTAATTATGCAGATTGTGTTTCGTAATTGTATACTCTTAGCGTCTCCTCCTAATAATCCTGCAAATATTTGCACCAGCAGTGGTAACAGTGTTGCTTTGATAACATATTCCCCTTTTGTTTCCAAGACGAAGTCTTGAAAATGTCGAGCAACTTGTTTTATACGGATGGTGAAACAAAGGTTTCACGTTCCTTTTGGTCTGTATTTTTCTATTGTTCAGATATCTGTTGTGGTAGTAGCTTGAAAAACTTCTTATTTCTGCTTATCATTTCCTTTTTTATTTAGATGAGGCATGATCTGGGGCAAGTAGTTATTTCCATGACTGTTCCTTTTCTTCCAATTATAAATCCAAACTGTCTTTTTTGTCGCGTTAGTAAATATCGTGATTCTACTTCCCCGTTTCTGCTTATTCCTTCGATCCCTGATAAACAGAATTATAATTTCGTTGTTTGAAAATAGGTGCATTTGGAGGGATTAGATAGTTTCCTTTCAGTATACGTCCCATTACAACTTGTACTGTAGTAATCTTAGAGGATTAAATCGGTGTTGCGATCTGCTAAGAATTCAAGAATCTTCGGATTTTTATCGGATACTTTTCTATTACCTCTACTGCAGTCTCTGTCAAGCCATAGAGTGCATATAGAGTGGACCACTAAATATCCACTGGAATCTCTATGCGAAAGAAAATTTTGAAGAATTGCTGGTAATTGAAAACATTTGTGAAGAAAGGTCTTGCTTCGTCTTACCTAGTATTAGCGATAATTTGCAATATACAGTGTGCTACTTGGAATTAAAATGGCAGACATGGCATTCCCTTGCAGGGTGCAGTTTACTAGGTGCACGGAATTTATGCCGAAATACATCCAGGAAGAGTTGTTCCTAGTGATCCAACGTTTGCTTCCTTTGACTGATGATTTCGAGAAGATACGTTAAAAATTAATAAACACGCACTGGTAGAAGGTAGTCAGTAGGTACACCTGATTTTGGCGAAGAGGCTCTTCGACATTTTGAAGAAAATCTTCCTACGAGTACACAAAATTTGTAGGCATCGATCACAGAATTATCGCACAAACAGCAATTATATCCCCTTCACCTACAGAACATCCATGCTCTACTTCCAAGTAATTCGCCTATTACGGCATAATTTGCTCCTTGGTTTTCAGGGCAAACAATGGATGAGTTTCCAGCTGCTATGCTCTTCACCATTTTCAGGAGAGGGAGTTTTTAATAGCCATAATTGCCATATTTGCATCGGTTATAGGCATCAGCAACTGTGTTCAATAAACGTTTTGGTGAACGATTTTTAAATTGGCCCGTACTTGTTACCACTTTAGTTAAATGCTCAGAATGATTTGGTATTTTTTTTTGGTAAGTTCTGCCATCGTCCCATTACACGTGCGCCGAAACAATTGGTTTTAGCACGATGGCTTCGGCAAACTTTACCGATGACGTATAGCAACATTTGGTGACAGCGTTTGCCGAATAGTTTCATTACGCGTAATCGAAGCCGTTATGTTTTCAAAGTAATATCGTCTAAATTCTCTCATCGATTTCGCCTAAATGAATACATTCTCGACGTCCAATTTGCTACTACTCTGTCACACATATCGCGTGCTAATAGTGCGTTGAATATTTCGTTGAAGGTCGGGAATTGTTTTTGGCTTATTTTTGTAAACTAGAGATTTCACACAACCCCATACAAAGAAATCCAAGGGCGTGAGATCGCATGATCTTGTTGGCCGTTTAAGATTAGTATACTTCGAAATAACGGATCTAGGAAACTCTTGCACACGTCGCACCATCTTGTTGAAAGAAATCATTGTCTATGTCAACAATTCTCGGTTCGAGCCAAAGATATTCCTGTATCGTTCACCATTAACAGTAACACGATTTTCATTATTGTCTCCAAAAAAATAGGATCCGCACTTTGAGCTCAAAATCCCTCTCAGAATAAAGACGAGCTACGTAAATCTCTGGAGGATTTCCATCAGCCCAAATCTTACAGTTATCCTTGTTTACAAACCCATTGAGCCAGAAATAGCTTCATCGGGAAACAATATCATTTCGGCAAAACGTGAATCGTCCCCCAACTGCTCAAGAGTCCAGTTCGTGAAATTTTTACACAAATGACGATCATTTGGTTTGAGACCTTGAGTAATTTCAACTTTATAAGCTTTCAGGTGGAGATCTGCATGCAAAATTCTCCATGTAGTCGTTTGAGCCAGGCTAAGTTCTTGAGAATGATACGGGATAGAGAGGTTCAGATCATCTCTTATACACTGATTTAAAGCAGCAATATTAATCTTAGATCGAGAACTTCGATGACGTGCTAGTGCTAGCTTATCAGCAACTAAGCCAGTTTGTCCAAACTTTTGAACTAAAGCATGTAAACATGATTCAGATAGTCGAGTATATTGAAGATAAACTTCTCGCAAGATCCGAAATGTCCGGTGAACCAATGGCAAATGGGAATAATTATTAAAGGCTGTTGAATCACTAATATGTCCATATTAACTTGACACAATGTACTGAATACAAGTGCACACCATTCTATTGGATAATCCACGAGCACTAATGCTTTATCTTGTACCATTTTTTATGAACTCTTTTATTTACTCGATACCGCAAATATCGCAAAAAGACCTGATCTGTTGCGTTGCTTACATGATTTAATTATATTTTTATGGGGCGATGCCAACACTGTAACATCGTCTACCCTGTTTATAAGATTAAGTTCCTTTAACGCTTTAACTTGTCTAACAGATTTTCATCTGTACGATAAATGTTTTCAGATTCACGGTTACCTACTCCATTATACTCTGCGGTATTCGAGTATATCCGACGATATCTAATTTCCTACTTCCGGGACCCATTAAAACTATTCTTCTCTTATATGTTTCCCCTACTAACTAAACTAAACTACAGAACTATGAACGTTGATTACGGGTTCATCAGCGGCTAAACTATATGAATCTTAAATATTTTTAAAATAATATTTCAAAGCATCTCGCGTAGATACATATTTTGTTATTCCGTCTGTTTAAATGATTCCATTTTCTTCAAATCTCTACATCCAGTTGCAAATAAAAAGATGTTTTTAATTTTCAAGGCGCTCAGTTCTTTGTCCTTTTTATGTTGTTGATTGCATGATGCGTTTCTGTTCCATATTTACTGCGGATTAATGTGTACGGTAATGTTCTATCAGCGTTAACAACCATTTACTAACCAAGTTGGATTTTAGTTAAATTAAGAAGATAAGAAATAAGAAAGATATTATCAGCTGCATACGTAACTAAAAAGGTATCATAAATACCAGCGCTTAGTTCGTTAGAGTATAGTAGAAATAGTACAGGACCTAACAGAGAGCACTGCGGGACTCCTAAGTTAATCCTCGACAATCCGACTTACAATGTGAAATATGTCAATTTTCTTTACATTTAATAAATTGATAATGTAATTGCTTAAAAACAACTTAGTCGGCTATATGAAAGAGTACATATTGAAAAATTCTGAAACTTTGACAGTATATTAAAGCCTACATGCACTATCGAACTAAAATATTTTCAATAATCCAAAACATCCGGGCAATATGTCATATTCATTACGCATCTAAGATTGATGCTTTTCAAGAAATTTAGGAAAATGTGTATCGCAACATAAGTTTCTTCAAAAACAAAGGAGTATCTGGCAATGCTTATGCAGTTTTTTAAAAATTCATCCAACTGTGGAGATGTACGACCATTGGGAAACAATCAAGCATTGATGGCATGTTAATTTACCAAATTTTGCGTTCTAAATGTGTGAGGATTTGAAATGTTTCAATAATGGGAATTATGCCGGTTAAGCAGGCCACTTCCTATAAATTTAGCTTCACTTATGTCGTGCGTTTTTGAAACCATATCAAATGAAATTTGTAAATACTGCGGTTTTTGGATTTTGGCTTTCGCCGATCCGAGAAGTTTTTTAATTCTGTACTTCGTTTAACTGTTTTTGGTGGTGGCTTCTGTTTTTATAGATACCGAGCGCTAAAGGTATTGTATACTCATACTCAGAAACTTCTGAAAATGTGAATGAATTAGTATCTCACAAAATGATTCTAATATTCCTCCATCCTTATATCATCTGGCACTCGGCATGGACGAGAAATCCAACTTCTCTCTGGTAAACTCTGGATGATATAAGCAATTTCAAGTCGTCGGCAATCGGTAGTAACGGGATAGATATTATGCAATTTGTATAGTGTGTTTCCCGAACGCGGTTATTATACCGGTTCCGAATAAGGAACAGGTGCAGGAGTTTAAGGATTTAGACCAGTAAGTTTGCTTCCGGTAATATCTAAAATTCTAGAGCCGGTTATACAGAAACAAATGAAGGAAACATGTAACTACACATTAAATTTTACCAGATGTACAGTCTGATTTCGGGAAAGATTTAGCTGTGCTGTTGCGCTCTTGTGTGTTACAGATGATGTTCAGTCAGCCACTAATCGAGGACTAGTAGCGATTTTAGTATTATCAGGTTACTCAAAAGCCTTCGATACCGCAAATCATTCCATACTATTTAACATATCATCTGTGGGTTTCGATCATGGCTCTATTGGCTTACTAACAGAATAAATCTCAACGTGAGCAACTTAGTTGTCGCTCGTAATCTCTAATGTTGCGACAATACCTCAACATTCCTCAATAATTTACTCTACTCTAAAGCGCTTCTGTATGCAGATGATATACAACTAGATGACTCTTTTAAAACCTCTGAGTGGGTGATGGGTATTAGAAGGATTAATGTGGATCTATCAGCACTATATACTAACCCCAAATCTCAATAACTACATCTCTACCCTATCAAGTCTCAAGTACTAATTCTTGGAGGAAAGAAAACGTGCGAGGTCCTGAAAGATAACATGCATATGAAAATTAACAATATAAACATCCCAGTAGTTACAAGTCTGGACTTAACGATTGAGAGTTTGCTTCGATACATTGACGAAATAAATAAATATATACACCTTACTTGTATCAAAGAGTTATATCCTTATTGCTCAACGCTAAATAAAAAGACAAAGAAATTGCATTGTTCTTTCTCATTTTAAATATTATTTTGAAATCTATTATGCTTATTTAGATTCGATTACTTCCTATCGCATCTAAAAAGTAGAGAACGCCCGCCTCAGTTTCATAGACGAAATCAGAAAATCATGTATCTCACAAACTCAAAGAAACTGTCTGGTTAACGATGTACATGTAATACTAGAGAGTTGCAAACGCTCAGATTATGCCATAAAATTAAATTAAAATACCGCTCTAATTATATGCCAGAATTCGCTATCGAATTGCCACCCACAATCTCCCGATACGGGTTTGCCTTTTTTCACAGACTGGTCCTGTTCGAAAGATCGTTCTCATTTTGCATTTACAAGTACAATAACGTACCAATTAAATTAACACGATCTAATCTTCGTCTATTCAAGCGGGGATATTGGTCTGCGCTGTTGCGAGCGTTGTGTGTCAGATTAACAGCGGTTTCAATGCCTCTGTAATCTGAATCCTTGCACAACAGCTACATGTTTAATTTTTCGTAAACTGAGGTTTGTTTTTTCTTTCCTATTTTCTTTTTTATTTCCTTTTTTTGAAAGATGCTATGCATTTGATAATAGCACCCACGAAATAGGTTGAGTTTACTTGTAGGTACTTTTTGTTTCTTTAATTATTGAAATTTATTGTAGAACAGGGTAAAGCTAAAGCAGTTTTCATACTTTATGAAACTGAGCTTAGCACTTTGCTGTAGCTTTATTCATTTTGTACTTCTTCTCCTTTTTTTTCATTTTTCTTTCTTTCTATGCACTAATTGTATTAGCATATACTTCTGTATTTCGTTTATTCTTAATGCTTGCATATTTAAGCAGGTTTGCACCACAAAGGCATATTATTATTATTATTATTAAATTATCGCTCATCAATAATTATTAATGAACTATGAATCACAGTGTGCATAAACTGGAATCACTTTACACAATTTTAAGGAATTTGGAAAACAACCTTTAATAAAAGATAAGTTTCTTAACCAGATAACTGGTAAATAAGTTAATTAAATAAGTATTATCCGGCTTGATCTTTATACGTAAACATAAGCTTATTATCAACCAGATACCCTTCATCGATTTTACCTTACATCTAACAATATACATATACTGTAGGCTTTACAACTCCAAGGTTGCAGGTAACTTTCAAGATGTACACAAATGTACGAACGTACACATGTTTACAACTACTACAGAACAACAAT
Source organism: Oryctes borbonicus (assembly GCA_902654985.2). NCBI lineage: Eukaryota > Metazoa > Arthropoda > Insecta > Coleoptera > Scarabaeidae > Oryctes > Oryctes borbonicus. Next base: position 2,984,164 of record LR736888.1, read on the forward strand.
TAAGTGTGACCGTATTGTATGCCACAAAGCAACGAAAAAGGGAAATACAAGGTTCCCGTATTCTATCCTTCATTCTTCCTTCCGGGCTTATTCATTATTTATTCGACGGGATTAACGAGTACAATATTGTAAGTAAGTTAATGTGTTTCTAATCCTGTTTTCGGTTAATACAGAATTAGAGAATTATCCCTCGCGTATACTCCAAGCGAATTCGACTTGTAGTCAAACTGCAAGTTGTGTACCAATAAGCCCCTCCTTGAATTTACAACGTTACATGGAATTGCTATTAAATTAAGTTATGGAGTGGTGTGCTTCTGCAACAAATTTCCAAATTAACGTGACGACACGGAAGTCTAGATGCGCTTACATCGGATGTTACGGAATCGATCCTTCGGAAAGAACACGGATACTATTGCTTTTATTTATTTATTTATTTATTTATTTATTTATTTATTTATTACGATATTGTATTTGCCAAATTGACCTATTGCTGACATACGCAGAAGCGAAAAGTAGATAGAAAGTTTATATGAAGATTAATTAATTTAAAAAATCAAGGCTGAAGGTGCTGCTACGGTGAATGTAAAATTGCTAAATCTTCTTGTATTGACTCAACTTTTACTTAACGAAGATTATCCTCGGCACTCTAATGCAATTATATGGTAAACTCAAATGTTTCAGAACATGCTTAACAAGTAGTAGTAAGTAGTAAATAATCTCTTGTTGAAAATTAACACACCACTTAATGTTTCTGATATATTTTCTATCGGTCTTGTATTTTCTAGAAACTTTTGGTTTAATTGAACAGAATCTAGTAGCTTTTATTTTAGCATTTCTTGGCGAAAATGGCCGCAAGTTAATGTCAAGTTCTGTTATATAGTTTTTCTTGAGGAATGTATGTTACATGTCAAGTATCATTTGTTTTCTTCTTAATTTCTTGAATGTATTGAACTTAAGGTAATAATGTTGAAATTGGTGATCACTTAACTGATGCTAAATGTGTAAGACCATCAATTTTGTTAGAGTAAGGACGTACAACGCGTTCTGTGAGTAAGTTACTGGGCGTTAATCATGCTACAGTCAATCGAATGGTTGCAAATTTTAGAGAAACCGGATCGCACTCTAAAAGATGTGATCAAGGTAGGAAACAAGTACAGAAGTGTGACAAATTATCGTTTTTTGCCATTGTAAGCTCTCGGAAATAGGCGCACAGCAAGCACAAAACTCGGTAATCAGCTTAAAGTAGTCAGAAATGTCAGAGTCTGTCTCTGTAAGTAACAGGTTGAGGAAAGTAAGATTGAGTAGTAGAAAGTCCGCAGTTATCCCTTATCAATTCCCATGTAACGCCCTCTGCACCATTTTTAACCAACAATTTCATTTTCATACAGGATAATGCGAAAGTACACATAGCTAGACATATAGCTAGGTGAACTGGCCAATATGAATCACAAATTTATATCCGATTGAGTACCTCAAAATGCCCTAAGAAGATGAGTAGCTCCTGATGATCTCCAGGAATTGAAACAACCCGCTCCTTTCGAGTAAAGAGGTTTCCAGTGACGTTTTCAATGAAACACTAATGCCTTAGTTATAGTTAAAGAATTGTATTTTTATTTTCCTTTAAATGCACCTTCCTTATTTTGACTGATCGTTAGCATAATTTCTTTGTTTCAGGCAAATAAAAGTGTACATTACTATTATTAAAACCATCCTTTGATTTTATCAACGGGAACAGAGATCTTATTTGTTTGGTTATCTATATGACATGCCAATCTAAGCGTATCGTACAGTTAGTCAGCTTTTCGACCTTATTCTATTTGGTTTCCATTCTTTTTTTATGACCACCAATTTAGTAATTATGAGATTAATAAGCAAGTCATCAGTTCTTTGCCGACTATCGATGTTGCCTTAAGTTTTCTTAGATTTAAAACTGGGTGACGAGGCAAATAACTTCGCGCCCGCTCAAGTCCGGCAGTTTCATCTTTGAATGGATGAGGAAGGTTGTTGCATTCAGTTAATTGGAAAACTAATGTACGAAGGTTGAGCCTCCGTTTTATGTAAATAAGCTACTGGATACCACTGCATAATAATCTGCACGTTTTTTACGTACATAGCGTTCTAAAGTCTGTTGAGGTACTTGTATCTGGTCTATACTTCATTTATATCTCATACTCACTAATAGCTGCATGCACCGCCTGCTCCATGCTTTCAATAACCCAGCTCTCTACCATCCGATATCACAACAAAAGGTGAAGTATGTATGAATTGTTACAATAACCAGTCAAAAGAAGAGCACAATCTTGCCGATGCAGAACACGTGAAGCAATGAAGCTTGAAGCTCAACACTAGTTAGCGACTGTTAGAACATGTACCTTTGACGTTTTCTGCGAACGATCGACACTTTTTGTACCTATATTTGGCGATAGCCGGTTTTACCCTCTTACCTCGTTTCAAGCGTATTCCATTTAGAAGAATATAACATATATGCTAGGCAGTGGTTTTTGGTTCACCTGTAGATGTCTACAGATCCCATCGAAGAATATCAGATTATTGTTCCACGATGTATGTGTCTCATTAGAGGGTGCAACAACGGTTGCGTCTGTAAAGTTTAGCTAATTCATGCGTCAAATTTATTATTCTTGCCCTAGTACATTATTTTTACATAACATATGTAGATACCATCCAGCAATTACTATTTTCGGCAACGGCAACGGCAAAATGTTATAAAATATATTTGTTTTCCTGAGGAACTGGAAACGACTACTAATGACTCCTTTTGTTTCGTTACTTAAAATTTTTTTACGCTAATGTCCCGTTTTGCAACAGCTTAGGAAGAAAAATTGTGAACGTTAAAATGGAACCTACAGCTGAATCTTATACCGCTAGAAAATTTATGTTTACAACCAGCTAGTCTACAGAAAGACCTTTCACATTTAAAATGAATGCAATTGCCATCTGAAATATAATGCCAACTCTGCATTATTTTTTCCTTGGAAATTGTACAGTTTTTACATAACCGACTGTAAGACGAAATAGTACACAATATCGAACGAGAGCATCTTCGTGAATTTAAAAAGATACTTTCATTTATTTATAGAAGCGTAAAGACGAATTTTACAGTACGTATTTGCCTTTTGCATATAGATGTAGTATTCTCCAATATAAAGTACATATATATACATATATATGCCTATACGTTGTACGATGTTCCACATATATATTTCTAGGGAAAAGATCTGATAAAATTTCAAAAACGAAAGCGTTTGAATTTACAAAATGCGGCTAGACTCTGTAAAGTTAAATTATGCAGCTGTAATCGTCGATCATCGTGTGAAATGATGGCGAATTTAAATACGAGGATCGTATTAGAAATATCCATGTTTGGAGACAAATGGCGCTTTGTGTCAAAATGTGCATTATCGGCTGAGTACTATTCTTTCGTCGAAGTCGTAAAAACGTATTCAAATTTCAGAGGGATTTATTAAGTAATGTTGCTTTGAAAACTGTTGAAAGTGACCAAGTTCATGTATTTGTGAAGTCGCAGGAAAAGAATAACACTAGTAAGTGATTCGATTTTTCCTTTTTCATAAGAAAACGTGCGCAGAAACCAAACAGAAGTTGGAGCAGCTTATAAGAGACGATGGCTACCATCAGATGCTGGTTTCATGAATTTAGGTGTGGGCGAACATCCATGTCTGATGAGAAGCGGCCAAGCAGTCCCGTTGACGTGGAAGATCTGAGCAGTAGTGTTTATAATATCGTGTTAGCAGACCGCTGGGTAAAGACTAGAAAGATCGCTAATATGATAAATATTTCAATTGAATGTCAGCAAAACATCCATCGCGAAAAATTGGGTATGAGAAAACTATCGGCGATATGGGTGCCGCGTTTGCTCGCGATTAGTCAAACACGGAAATCCGTGATAACTTCAAAGCAATGTCTGGACATGTTTAACCGCAATATGAATAGGGGTTTTTCATCAATGGTGGCAAAGACGAATTCATCAGCCCGACAACTTATGGCGACGATTATTTGGAATTCGCAAGGCATAATTTAATTTAGAATTTGAAGATGGGAAGGACTGATTCGACGCCGAACTACCGAGAAAAAGGCCTTCTCTAGCAAAGAAGAAATGTTTAGCATCATTATAACTTCCCGGCCTACTTACTCATCAGCAATTGCAATAGCAAAACTAGTCTGATCACCGTACGAATTGGTGTCATAGATTCGGCCCCCTGGCTTCTTTCTTTTTCTAAACATGAAAAAATGGCTTGGTGGGGAACGGTTCACGGCAAGGGAAGAGGTCATTGCCGAAATAGAGGCCTGTTTTGCAGAGTTCAACAAATCTTGTTATTTGGGTGGCTGAAAAAAGTTAGAACAACACTGTATTAAGTATGCAACGTAAGTCAGGAGAAGCCCACCAAACTCCAGGAGTGTATTGCACACATGAAAATAATGTAACAATATAATAATCTGCTATAGCCGCACGAAAAGAAACTTCTTGGTGGAGTTTTTGAGACTTTTGTATAAATTACGCATGTACGGCTTTAGATGAAGCTAAAGGAAACAATGCTACTTTCCTCTGATGGCGCTGTTAACTATATAATCACTAGTTTCTTATCTAAAAGTGTTGACCTACACCTTTATAAACCCAAATTAAAATATCAACTTTTTTTAATATGCCTGTGATCTTCATTTAATCATTAAATGGAATCATAACCTGTAAACAAAATAAGGGACGCATCATTTGCTTTGCGTTGGTAATTCTCAGTAAATACTGCAATATCCTATTCAAGAAGAATGTAATTAAACTTGCATGTCTAAAATAAGGGTCTTGTTCATTGCAAGAGTAAAGTAAGCAATTAAAAACATTTAGCATAGTGGTCTTGTAAACAAGATCCAAGTACTCAGGTAATTCAAGTTGTAAAACTAGATTTCTTTAAAACTCAATTCCAGATAAACTTCGGCGCGTTAGCTTATCACGCTTCTAGCATGTAATACACAGATATGCGTATGCAAACTTTCCATTTTGTAAAAAGTATATGCGTGATTATCTACACTTTGTATGTACTCATACAGTTGTATTGTAGCGTGTACGTTTCTCATTTAAAAATGTGTTGCCGGCATTGCAAACTTTAGGAACGAGGTCACGCGGACGAAACAACGACATCGGAATTCAAGGCAGGTAACTACCCCATCTAGGAGCGTCGCATGTTTAAATAGAAAATGGTTCTAGTTGCGAACAAGTTCCCAAACAAGTCTATACGTTTTAGTTGGCGGAGGTTCTACGTCTAGCGTTATTATTAATTCTTAGGTTGTTTACCTTTGTGTAGTAAAGTTTATGTTATCTCTTTTTTTAAGCAATAGTAGTCTCCCAATGCGGCAGACTACGGCAAATCTAAGGAATTTGCATGAAATCTTACTTACTTTCTAAATTGTATGTAATGACTATTTGGGATTAAAGATGGTTTTCTAAAAGTTTAAGTCAATTTTAGTCACTCGATTTCAATTGCATCAGTGATTGATGTGACGTCATCCGGTGGCCGACGGATCGCTCTTCTTGGATCGCAAATACTAACGCGGATTATTTCATCACGTTTACAACAAATACTTTACAAATATTATTTAGATATAAAATGAAATTATTTAGCTTCTTCCATTACTTTCGAATTCAGTGGGCCTTTATTGGGACATAATGCAAGAGGTATTGCATTTGATTTTTGTCATATTGATATGTATTTTTAATTACAGCGGGTAGCAGATGCTTTAAAAAGTAGTGTGTCTTTGATAAGTCAAGTTAAAAGCTGGAGCGTTGAAAATACATTGCTCTCCAGTCTTTGTAAAAAGAGGCCACATAGGAAAACCAAAGCGAAGACTTACCAGAACCTGTTAAAATGAACATCAAGAATACGTTGTATACCATGTATTCGCAAAGTAAGCCTTCTCAAATATTGTAATATGAATAACGTATTTTTCAGGGAAACAAGTTATTAAATGATGAACTCCGAGAAAATCAAATTATATTGAGTAAGCGCAGCTTAAAGCGTACACTTCATTCGATAGGTTTTGTTTAAAAAAGACCATAACCGCAGAACTCTGAGTTCGTCAGTGTTGGAGTGTTTTCCGTAGTATTTCTTGCTCGAAATTTGGTTAATACTAAGGACATCTTAAGACGCTTTACGTACGAAGGCGTTATAATAACTCATGGCCGGCAGGTACCCCGAAAGTTGTTGGCGAAAACTGTTGGAGGATGTGAAGGCATGGAGTATTATCATTGTGATTATTATGTAAAGGATTGAGGTTGACTTTGCGTGAGTTCATGGTAATAGAAAATATTTGAGGGTCCCTTGTGAGAAAAGGAACGCTCTTCCAATTTTTTTTCTATTATTATTATTATTATTATCATTATGTTGCTGATATGTGATTGCAATTTTTGAGAAAGTATATGCAGAGCTTTCTTCTTGTAATCCGAAACCGAATTCCGGTATTTATCAATACAAAACATTAACGCTGCAACTTAATCACGTTTTAGAGCACAAATAATTGTTTGTTTGCAAGTTGGTTTATCAGTAAGAAGCGCTACCTATATTATGAGTGTAAATAAAACGACTGTACAGAGGATTAAATCTACATAGATGGAAGACTGATGAATAAAAGAGTGCCAACTGTAAGACTCGGATTAGACACAACAGGAAGACAATGTTCTTGCGTAATACTTAGAAGAAAATCCGTTTCATATAATTCGAGATGCTATTATTTTCTTGGGTATTTTCTTGGACGTACAGCCAATCGTTAAATAAGGGAATCGCTCTTAAAGATTATTTCACAGCCAAGAAAATAACTTTAGGGAACGAGCAACGAGGAACAATCAAGTAATTTTTTTCATAAAAAAAAATGTAAATAGGAACCCCTGTATTTCATTGCAGATTCGAATTCTATAGCAATTCGATTCATGATAGATGGCGGTGTAATCCATGAAACTCAATTTCTCCTACTGAGAACTTATGCATACGATTCTACAATGCGTTTGTAATAGAAAAACGCCACGTTTTTATTGTAATTAATCAAAATTATTCTTAAAACAAATTTTATTCACTTTACAAATTTCCAATAACTGAATAAATTACTGGTAAATGAATTGCTTTTAGTGTAACCCAAGAATAGCAACGTAAACGTAGTACTACCTCCATGGTGCTTCATTGATTTGAGTCTCCTCGCCTCTCACGTATCAGGGTGTTTGATTTATGCGAGTCCCTTCCCCTCTCACTTATCAGAATGCTTGCAGTTTGTTTTCTAGAATGTCTTGGTACATTTGACCATTCAAGTTGCCTTCACTTACTTTAAATGAAAGACGAAGAGGCGAGAGGAGTCATGTAAATCAAACATCCTGACGGTAATGATTATAAAATGAGTAAAATTTGTTCTAATTTTGATTAGTTACAATAAACCGTGGTATTTTTTTATTGCATACGCATTACAGAATCGTATACAAAAATTCTCCGCAGGAGAAATTGAAACGAATTGAGTTTTATCGACTACAGCGCCGTCTATCAAAAATCTAAAATATATTTCAGACAAATCCTTACCATAGAATCCGAATCTGTAATAAAGCATGGGATTCCCTATTTAAAATTGCAAAAGTTACCCCCCACAAGGAGGAAGAAAGGAAAACTAACTTTAGCACTAGTGTATTTCCTCCGCAGATTGATTAAATTTAAATTATGGACACTTCTTTCGTGAAATGCGATATTTATTCAAAAGCTCGGTAGTGTAATGGTAAGAGAGCCTGGGCCTGACTGGGCAGAGTTAGGCTGGGCATTCAAATCCCGCTAGAGTCAAAGTTTTTTAATGGGTCCGGTACACTCCTGCGTCACCATTTGCAGCTGGAAGACAATTAACTACGATTCAATATTTAGAATGGGTTATAACCAGCTTTAGAAAGAGCTTAAACGTCCCGCTGGGCCATCATCACACAAAAAAATATTATTGTCTACGTCTTTCTCGGTACAAAGGTACATACTGTAAAAGAAAACCCAAGCTTTCGGTGGCTATCTAGTTGAATGTATTTTCACCGTAGACAGTAGAGCGAGATGTGTTAGCGCATATACTTATGATGATTCAGTTCATTTTCGAACTACACTCAAAGTTGATTGTAAAAAATGTTGCGATGGAGTAATTTTAATTTTAAAGCACTTCTAGGTTTTTAGTAAAAGTTATTTTCTTTCCAACTTGTTTCGAATGGTATGCTCCGAATTGTGAAGTTTTAGTTTTTAGCGTTCGCTTTGAATAATGAATGTCTGCGTATTCCCTGCTTTGTAGAAAGTTTTTCAGACGAGTAGAAACTACCGAGTAGGTGTGCTTTTAAGGGAAAGCGTACGCAGATGGATGTTAAGACATGTAATTATCCGTAATGCAGCATTAGATGAAGGATTTAGAAGTTTACTGTGGCATAGTCAAGAAGAAAGCCGGTGCCTTTAACTCATTTTTGTCCAACTATAATCAGAGAACGGCGAAAATAATAGGAACGAATTCATGCCGGCGTCGCACTATCGCAGTTCATATGTTCAGAGCGTAACTTAGCTAGTGTTATTATTACAAGAAATTCAGATTTTAAAATAATGAGTAAGTCACCTCACGTGCGCTTCACGAAATTAGCAGAGATTAGGCAGACTCGTGTTTTGTCGACTCTCGAGGAAACGAGACGAGACGAGACGAATAAACACGAGTCTGTCTAGTCTCCTGCTAATTTTATGGTACGCAACTCGTTTCTGCAGGCTTAATAACGAATATGGAAAAACGATTTTGCTACTACTGATACCGTTTCGCAATTTTCTACCCTAGTTCTCTACTATCCGTTTATGCAAATAATAAGTTGCAACGTGGAAAGATCCTTCTTGAGTTTTAAAGATGTTTTTTCATCGAAAAGAAACCCAATTAGTTGACGAACAATTGGAAAAATATTTAATTATTCATTCTTATGTATGAAATGACAATGGGGGCTAGGTTTGAGACTTGGTTTTACGAACTCGACATATTAATTTCCACAACTTGCGTATCGCCACCACGACACTGACTTGGCTTCAGTCGCCCTGGAATTGTGTTAATAACCTAGCCGCTTGTTGCTAGTGAGAATTGAGTTCGGCCGCTGGACTAGCGTATTTGCCCCATTAAAACCGCCGTTCTTTGACTACGACACTTCAACCACAACGGAACAAGTCGTCATCATATCTCCAGAATTTATGACTCTCAGCAGCGGAAATTATTTATTTCATATCTACTTTAAATTGCACTTTGATAACTTTTCCCATTTTAGTGTGCTGCGGGTAAATAAACATGTGAAATAAAATAAACCTCCTGTTGTATAACTATAGGTAACCATCTCCTGGTTGTATCGAAAAACAGCCTTTTATTTTCTTATAACCTCTACCAATTTCAACTTTTCTGCAGCATGTACTGATATTATATTCTTTTGTTTTTGCTCCCACGCTTAGTACTCTGAATTTCAAAAGATATTTCAGGTTATCCAGGGATGACAAGCTCGGGAATCGCTCTAATTCTTATTAACATTCTTTCATTCTGTCAAGACACCGAAAATATTCCCACTCGAAATGTTAATATTATGCATTTGTTCAACTTCTATGGTTGATAAATAAATGTACTATTGGAAACATAGCGAAAAACATTTAAAAAAAGTAAAATTGTGATATGACGTCACTAATATATCGAAAGAAATGAATATTTGAATTGAATGAATAGTTGAAGCTACTGGAAATTGCACAGATAATTTAGAAAAATTGTATAACGAACTAATAACCATCCCACCGACATCAATTGAATTGGAAACAGCTTTTTGTGCAGTTGCTTTTTTCATCGTACAACTCCCCGGAAAATGGAGTAAAGAGTAGTAAGTCCCTCTTGTCTCGTAGAAAGAGATATTTTTCATTCCACTGTGAACAGAAGAGCCACGGTGTAAATTATAAGAAGTACGTGGAATTGCACTATAGTGGTGGCGTACAAAAATACGCCAGGTGTCCTACGACGCAAGGGCACTAACCACAACACAAATAGTGGTTTTTAGTGAACTAGGTAGGTGTTTTAAAGTAAAGCTAGTCACCACCACTGGGAGAGCTGCTAGCCAGAGCCTTCACCGCCACCAGGGAAGCGAGAAAACGCTGCCCTTCCTCCAGTCAGCGAGACGCTATCGGTTTCCCGCCGACGGGCTAAAACGCATCGTGCTAAATCGCATATTTTCTTTTGTTTAATTTTATATTTACATTAATTTCAAATCTGTTGTACTGAAACGTTTAAACTATATATTCTTTTGTTCCAAATTTTATTTGTTTAATAAAATATTAATTTTATTCTGTTCTCGGGGGCCCCATTTTCAGTAATAAATCCTATTTTTGTATATTTTGTAATTATTAACATTTACTGTACCATCCTTCATATTCACTATTTTTGTAATAAAACATTATTTCTTTTAATCAATTCTTATATTTCTTGACGCATGAGAATTTAGTTAATGGAGATCCACACGACCTAGGAAAGTCACGAGCTACGAAACGTCTAAAAGGATCTCATAAATATTTAAAAATAAGTATTTCAAAAGTAAGTAGTCCTTTTTTCTTAATTTCATTTAGTTTGCCCTTAACCCTGTCGTAATTTAGCAACCATCGTGAGGCCAGCATCCTTGCAATTTGGCACCAAACGTGAGACCAGCGTCGTTATAATTTGGCCTCTAACATGCGGCTGGTAACTGTTGCACGGGAAATCCCCGAATACTAGGAATAACCCTTCTTTCCCGGAATCTCGGGATTTGAATTTTACAGTCAAGAGACCCTAATTGTAGCAATTATTGTTAACGAAATAACATTTATAACAGCTACAATTAAATGCAATACCTGTTTAACTCAGTTGACTAATAACAGGACGAAAAAGAACCAGAACCACAAAGAACTAGTACATCCGCGTCAACACGGAGTAGAAAGTTCTGTGGAGGTTCTCAATGATTACGTTACTTACTATTATAGAGAAAATGTATTATGATTATCACAAGAATAGTTTAAAACTAAGCGTACTACTATGCTAATTTCTGCGGATCCTGTGCCATAGGCTACCGCACTGTTAAATCCACTGTAGGCCTCCTATATTTCTACGCCTGCTGATGATTTATTATTTATAAATTTCAATCTAAATTTCCAACGTGCACGGATCCAATTATCGTTAAAAGCATATAGCAACAGTGAAGCACACATACACGCTTTATAAATTGGTTGTCGCATAACGGTAATGTTTTCGATAAGACCTTCAACGTACTTCACTCCAGTCATCTATCAGCACTGTACGAACGAATTTCCATCGTTATATTTTTAACGTTCGGGCAGAGAAAAGTACATATAATGCTACTCGAAAGCTGTAAAATAGCATTTTTTGAGCATGTTTGAAGTATTCTTGATACCTTTGACGTTGCACGAATGTAGCAGGTGTACTGTTTATTTTTTTCACGCGTAATCAAAACATGGCAGAAAGGGAAATCGTATATCTATCAAGGTGATATCTCTAAAACACTTTCTTGTTTATTTTTTTTATTTTCTTTCCTTCATATTCACATATTTTTTAAAATTTGGAAAGTCTTCATAAAATCACATGAAATTTTTTTTTCAAAATATTTAGAAACTGGATTTTTTTGCATGTGAAAGGCAGATTATTTAATTTATTCTATTATATTTATTTAAGTATAATATATCCAACAGTTTAACAAATTACAGGGTAACTTCTATTAATATCTAATGGAGAGATAAAAAGGAAAGGAAAAGAACATTATTAAAAACGATCATTGAGTGAAAAAAATTGACCAGAATGCGTTGTGGTGTTTCATGATCATACACACCGTGAAAAGCGTGTTATAGCACTCGCAAAAACAACCACGCACTGTGGCTAACTCGAAACAACCACAAAGCAAACTTTGAACCATGGTTCCTACAATATTTGGCCATGGCGCATTGTGACTATTGAAAAATACCAGCACGCGTTCTGGACGATAGCTAACACAACCACAATGCGATGGACAGGTTAAACGACACTCGGTTAGACGTGGCAACAAGAACTACAGATTTTTTCTTATTACAATTCGTTACCATTGTGTTATATTTACATAACTCAATTACTTTTCATATATTTTTCGTCATTAACGTTAAATTACGTAAATTCAATAAATTCAGCTAGAGCGCTAGTTTATAAAAATTCGCATAAAACTATCCTTATTTGAGATCAGCGCTGTCGCCACGTCTTTCTCCTAGGGAAGTCACCTATCAGCTGATCAATAATATTTATGTCACTTATCAGTTTCAGTCCTTCCTCTATTTTATTATGTTCTTCAGTGTTTTATTTTCTCATTTTGCCTTCCTTTCTATCTACTAATGAGCGAATCAGATGTTTATAAAAACTATTACATCTTTTAGTTGTCTTGATTACCGTAAGTAGAAAGAATTATTATAATAACTTAAAAATCGTGAAACTACAGCATTTTGATATCTTTTCACCATTTTCTATGCAAAGAAATTACTGCAGATGCTCACGATGAAATTTTTGCTGGAGAGTACGAGGAGTGGTTACTTAATTGATTACTACCAAACCTACTAGCAAAGTCAGCAACAGTTATCGATAACACTTTGTATCACAATCACAAGGCAAGGTGGATCCCTATTTCGAAATAACATATTCCTTTGGCTAAGAGAAAAAATATTCCTATTGAATGAAGTTACAACGTGATCTATTAAACATTGTTTTTACGGAAAAACATATGTACAATGGAATAGGACATATTTATTCTACGTTTGCTACCTTATTACCATGTGCTAAACGCAATTAAGGTTGTATCAGGACAAGTGGAAAACTTAATGGAAACACAATAATACAAAAAGAAGCTTTAAAATAAATGAGAAACACCCGCCCTTAGGGATCAAAAATATCAAGATGTTACTGAACTGGCAAAATTATATGATATGAAAGATAGAATATTTTCTCAGAAGTTTAGTATATGTATATTGTTACGTGCAATTTTTGCAGTCATCTTCATTTACTGTTTCGATAATTCTCGGGAAGATTTTGCATAAGTGTCTTTGTTTCCATTTACCTTTACTTTTCTAAATTTCTTAAGGAAATAATTTTTCGTGGTCTATTTTCCCTTCTTCGCAATAGAGGACGTAACCTGACGCATTTAAAGTAATTTATGATAGTTTCTCCGATTGGTATGTTTTATCACAAAAACTATTTTCTAGAACGTGAGATTTAACAATTTTGAAGCTCTCTTTCCGTTAAGTCATCTTACGAGTTGGGTGTGTCCCGAAGTTCTCTCTGGCGTAGAAATTTAATTTTGCCTTGAGGAAGGTCTTACGTTTATTTTGCGGCTATAAGTTCACCCAGAGAAAGTGAATAGTTAATTCCGTTACAAATTTTGAGTATCGAACACAGTGTGCTGTAGACGTATTTTGTACGGCTTAGCGTGCGAACTTCGCCGTTTGACCCAACCCTTGCTTACGGAAGAATTCTAATCCTGTATTAGATATGTACATACTTGAGCTTTTCCTTTTTCGTGTAAATCTTTGTCCTACGGTTAATTTCTCCGTTCTTAGAGTTCTTAGAGAAGACCCGTCCTAGTGTTCTTGTGGAGGGCGCATTTTATCCAAGACCCGTCCTAGTGTTCTATTGGAGGGCGAGTTTTATCCAGGACCTGTCTTACTGAACTTTTGAAGGGCACCCGAATTTTGATCTTTTGAGAGCGTATTCCAGCCTAACATCCGAGTACCGAATACGTAGCACGTCTGACGTCCCCCCGCTGGAGAGACCAAGTTGCCGAGGGTGACATTACAATAGAAACGACAGATAAGTGCTACAGTAACTTCCGTGCCGACTCTAGGGGTGGCTCTTGAGGTACCTAATTTTGCAATTCATTTCAAGCAAGGAAATTTTTCCTATACTTTACTTTATCCGTTTTTTTTAATTTATTTCTTTTTTTATTTTTCTGTTGACGATTAATTAAAGCAACTTTTAATCTATTTTTTTTATTTAGTTTTTTTTTTTGCGTCTTTACTGGCAGCAAACCTCGATTGCAGAACATTGGAGCCTTTCTGATGATGATCTTTTTTTTACATACCGCGACCTACGACCGCGCCGACTGGGCAAAGCGGCCACGAATATCCTGTAATTTTCTTCAACTCCAGAAAGGCGTGAAAGTTATTCGTTAAGTAACTTTGGAACTCCTCTTACAAATTCATTACGGGCAGAAAGTCGGTCGAGAAAGCCAAATATTGCAGGAACTATGGCTTTGTGGTCATTTTGAGTTAGCCACGATGCGCCATAATACAAATTTCATGTTATTTTTTCGCTTAATGAACGTTTTCGGCGTTTAAGCTTAATTTATACACAACATAAGCAATTAATCAAAGAAGGTAAAAGGAAAATTACAATTACAATAAAGATTAAAATGGCCGTTCTCTGGCGATATGCATGTACTTGACGTGATTGTCAGTAAACTCAAAATTTATAAGCTAGCTTATGTTTGCTATATCTCACATAAAAGTCTGCCAGTTCCGAGTATTGAATCAAGGAATGTAAATGTTCAATTTTTCCAAGAATGCCGCATTGTCTGTCATACCGTAGATAAGGTTAAAGATCAGCTAATTTTCGACAATTATCCAACGATACAAAGTTAAATTCTCCAAGTCGATTGACTACGAAACGTGTAGGTTTGGACATTGTCCATGCTTCACATAGTTCAAGTATTTTGTTTGTACCGATTCCAGTTAGTTTACGTATTTATTGTACACAGGCGGCACTGCACTATATATAGTCGTACCAACATTACATACTTCTGAAATCCCTGCAAATGCGAACAATAAATCCTAATAGTTTGCAACAGTCTATGGAAATATTGGTAATGTGGTGACTAACAGTCAGTTTGGAATGAAATATTACACCAGAATCTTTGAAGATTGTAGCACCCTAAATGAAATATCACTCTACATTTATTAATATTCAGTTAAAATCCATTTCTGCTACACCAATCCGTAGGGCTATTAATCTTGTGCTATAAAATACCAATCCTTAGAAGAAGAACATTTTCAATCGTCGGCATATAGCAAATATTCGCAATCATTTGAAAATACCTCAGTGATATCGTTAACAAACAAGTTGTATAAAAATGTAGTGAGGTTTGGCCCTTGGCCTTCGCTGTATATTCTTGATTTAATGATTTTATATTCAACGGAATCCATATAGATGTAATTTGAACAGCAAAATGGAATGAGGAACTCGATGCTTTGATGATATTTATGTGCACAACATCTACTTGTTTTCTACGGCTATTTTCAAAACAAGCTGTGTCTCGTGTTAAGCAGTCCAAGAACTGCTGAAGGGACGGCTTGGAGAACAGTACCCGGCTTATATCGCCGCTATCTGAACGGCAAACATATGTTTCTTGGTGCTAGAGGGTGGCAAGAAATGTCTGACTTGATGTAAAAAACATTCTTGGGATCACGGTAGGCAAAAACATGTCCATGAATACCACGAGGAAGCTATTTTAGCATTATTTTTTGCCGATTATTTGATTTATTTAATAATTTTTTGAAATAATAAAATCTCCCATGGATCATAAAAGCCTTTCTCTAAATTTGACCATACTTCAAATGTTGGTAACGCAGCTAATAAAGTTAGCTTGTATGTTCGCTTTATTAACTTGAAATCCGTAAAGTTATTTTAACCTCACAGCAAAAAGTCATTAGTGCGATAACGAATAGTAATGAATACAGTTTAAAATTCATCAGTGAAAGTGTTTTGTAAATATTTTCGCACTGCTGCAGCATTGGGTCCTGTTGACATAATACCCCATTTAACGTAATATCTTCTAGGTTTTGTACGGACGGTATTATACCATTCTGCGAAAGTTGCAATTATCTGTTTGTAGTCATTGTTCCTCCTCTCCAAACGTTTAGTTCGATTACTATCATCACTAGCCGACCCCACTAGAATTTTGCCAGATCCGAAGATGTTCCAACCTCCACAATAAACGTGCCAAACATTGTATTGACACGGGGCAGACGGTTTTACTTTTATCCGTGAAAAAGACATATCCATTTATATTCATTTTGAACCCGCGTCATTCGTATCGAAGCATGCTGATTGACGACCACCGAGACTAATATCGTGACATAGATAGATTACGAGGTCCATGTAAAAACAAGTGAAGTTTCATTAGCAAACAGTATGTTTTTTATAAAATTTTTATCGTTATTGTAGTGCATAACATTTTCACAAAAAGCCTTCGCAATTCACCATCGGAATAAATGTTATTAGGTTTAATGAATTTTACAGAGTTACATTTATTTTCTTTTATATTTTACAAACAGTAAAGTTTGTTCTAAAAACATTAAACAGTGCGTAGCGTTATAAAAGCGGTAACATGCCTCTAATTGAGCCCCGTATACCTGTTATCAGATAAACAGTCTGTTTTGGGGCGGGCATCAGAGCCATCAAATCGATTCCTTGTTTGTGCTCGCCGTATTGAACGTACACAGTATAACACCTACATTCTTACGCCAACATCAACAACCTTTGATGATCTCGACCTAGATTCGCGAATGCTAAATTTAAATTATAAATACATTCGGCAAAGTTTACTGACTTTAGAGGGAATAATAGTCGAACGTGGTTTTGCAACAGCGTGATTTCACTTCACCGGGTTAGATTTGTTACTTTACGCGGTATTAAAAAATATATAGAGTTGGAGAAGTCCTATTTAAGCTGGCGAAATGAGAATTTTAGATCAGTCCTCCGGAATATTCCCGTCAGACTGTTGACATTGCAGATATAAACATTTTAGCGTTCTATATCACGACCTAATACAGACTTCCTTACTTTCGAGTTTCTGGACATGTAAAAGCGGCACCGCACATACAATATTAGTTGAACTGTTTTAGGAGGTAGAGAATGCGCACTTTAAACTGAATTCTTTATGCGAAATCATTCCGTTGTACCAGGAAGCCGGACATAATCTCAATGATTTACGACAGACGATCTCGAAGATACTTAATTTTTCTCTAATTAGTCTCTTCATAATTAAAACGAAACTGGATTGGAAACGAAGGAACCCTAAAGAACAACCGCAAAACTGAAAGCAGAAATTATAAGGAATATGAAAGTTCTAGGGACACAGATAAAACAAAATACGGAAGATTTTGAGAATAAGAGGAGAAAATAATAGTAGGGAAAATATGGAAAGAAAATTAAAAAAAATTCCGTATTGATTTGCTGATTCCCTACAGATATTAGAAGAAATACAATTAACAATTTAGTTTCGAAAAATTTTGATCAATGATTAAAGTAAAAAATCAATACGGTAGGTCCGAAGTAATGTACAAATTTTGGGGAAACATGGGGAAACACGGTGAATAAATAAGGTTCGAAAGAGCGATACAAGGAAACCTTTGACATATTGAAATGAAAATATTCAGAAGTTAAAGCCAAATCCCAAAATATTTAGATAAATTGCCGGAAAAAATATATATTAATCAAAAAATAAATCAAATTTCCATCGAACACTTTAAGAAAGTGATCAGTTCAAGGAATTTAATGAGAAGCACATTACTCACAAAAAAAAATAAAAAAGAAACACATTCCAATTGAACAAGGCACACTGAATTGAACGACTGCAATTTTGGTCTTTTTAATATCTTAAGGGTAATATCAGCCATTCTAAGTTTCTAATATAACATATTTATTAGCTTTAAAATTTTCACTGTATATATAGACTTAACACACCCTTGTTGAGTGACTCCTTCAATAAAGACCTTAAGGTCATCAAGCAAATAGCTCAGGCTAACTATTATGATCCGTCTATGATAGATAGACTTTTAAATAAACTCCTCCCAAAAAAAATCGAGAATTCCATTTACCTAGATCATTTGCGATTGCAGCAACTGATGCACAAAAGCCTCACATCTCTATACCTTACATCGGCTCCTTCTCCTAGGTAGCGTCCCTGTTTAGAGATGATTTCCAAGTGTCTTTCAGAACGATACATCCATTACGAAACATACTAGTAAATAAGAAATATCAGATTGAAAAGTTGAAAAAAAGAGGAGTTTGTATGCTTTCTTGTAATGATTGTAGTTGCAATTTTCTGGGCAGAACGTTTCGAGTTGTCGCCTTATCATTTTAAACATAATAAAAAAATCAATTTTACAAAGAAGTTTAAACAAGACATGTGTCGGCAACCTCCGCACCACAAAAGTTTAATTAATTAATCCGGGACGGCCGTTTCGAGGACAGGAATCGTCCTCATCCTCAACCGATGACCGAACGAAGAAGTTTATTGTACAATAATTTTTAACGTGTTTGTGACGTCCCCTTCTTACAATTTAATTTTAATTAGTTTAATAAGTTCCTACAAGGTGTGTTATGATCTTGTATACGTTGGAATATGCACAGTTGTGTTACCTTTTTCACTTTTTCGACTTAGTCTAGTTACTTTATTATTTGCAAGAACTATATTAATTTATATTAATTAATAAGAATTAGAATAATAATAATTTTTTATCTTTCTAGAACCTTTTAATTCACAATTTTGTTTGCTCCTTAGTAGACACTTTACTATCTTAATTTACTAATCTAGCTACATCAAATTCCTTTACCTTAATACAACAGTTAAAAAAATTAGTTACTAGAAGAAAAAATGTTTTATAATTTAATTTTAATTCAATGAACTTGTCTTCGTATTGTCGTTTAACTCAGCCTGACGAATTGTTTTTAAGATACCAATAAAGATATTTGTGCGCAAAATGTTAGACCTTTTCTTCAACTCTCCTAACTTACTACCTAACTATTATCTAACATAGAGTTCCCATGGATTACTTAAATGTGAAGTTGATGTAACAAATTTTGTTTTAGAGCGACAGTGTATAGGCGACAAGACAGCGCGTGCTAGATAGCCGAAAATACCTCTATGCTTACAAAATAACTCCCAAGAAACACTGTTTGTGCACGTTTTATCTTCGGCTTTGTTTTCTAATCTTAATTTCTAATTCGTTTTGTGATTTTTCTATATCCTTTCCACATAGCAAACATCCCCACCAAGAACTCATGAATACCTGGATTAAGGATCGTGATTGTATCCAAGTTATCAGGACTCAAAGATGTTCAAAAAATCTCTATTTACGAACCATTTAAAGAAGTATTCCCGTCTGTTTTCCAAAAATATATACAAGAGTCGTAAACAAAATAAGAAGCGATAGCCATAACCCAGCAAAATAATCGGATGGGTAAATTCCAATGCAATGGCGGAAGTAGTTCTCAGCAATGTTGGCAACATTGTCGAAAGTGTGGCGAAGCGAGAGAAAGCTTTGCTTTTCGTAAGTGACGCTGCAGCTTATATGTTTAAAGTTGGAAAATTACTCAAAGACATCTGCGAAAATATATTACATATTACACGTGCACTCTCCATAGTGTTGCGGAATTTCCGAACGTGAACGAATTCACATCAAAAGAGTTTTCTTCAAAGCGCCTACAAGGGTTGCTTTATACAAAGAAAAATGGCCAGCGCTTTCCTAACCCTCGTCTCCAGTCGTAGATGGACGTGGCTACAAGCCGGTTCATTTTGTTCAGACAGTTGCGGAAGTAATAAACTATTTAAATTGGGATGCGCAAAGCATAAGCAAATGTAAAACTCTGTTATAGGATCCGTCTTTCAAGGTAATTTATATTTTGTTAACGAATGTTTTCGTGATGTATCTCAAAAAATAAAATACTTCCAATCACAAGCAATGCAACTGAAAGTGTATGTGTATGTAACAAGTGTATGTAACAAAATCGATGCACTTTTTACCGACAACCTTAGCAAGTAGACGAACACATTCCACAGCAGAAGATTTAGAATATGTTTTAGTAATTGATATTAGTAAATCCTATAAAACATTAAATTATTTAACTTTTCTTTAACATTTTGCGATGTTACTTTTTATTAATTCAATTTCCTACATTTTGTAGAAACAACGTTTCTTCTCTCATGTAAAGGAAGTGATAATAATGTAGATTATAATTAATTTCCAACGCATCTCGTGAATCGATTTATTCAAATCTACATGAAGAGAAAGAATTCTTTTTGTTGACTGGTTAATTAGTCAATTACCAGTACTAATAAACAATAAAAATTTAAAAACAGGTAGGTTAAAGAGGATCAAGATTCATTGTATGATGAACAGAGCCGATGCGGCTTTATTCCCAGTTCTGTATTTGGGTTTTTGATTGTGCTACCCTTCTTCTGATATTTTGTACTTTTATAACATTGTGTACTTGCGTGTTTTGGCAATGTCATGTTACTATTATTATTTTTCAATTAAGTTTTTCATATTTTAGACGTTGTTGCGAGACATTCTTCTTCGTCATTAATGTACATACCTCGTTGCATGTATATTAATGAGAAAACGTTATTAACTCCATTTATGAAATCGATAAAAGCGCAATAACGCTTAGTACGTAATTAACTCCTCCATATACTACTCCAATATACTGAATTAACAATATGTATATTTCACGATTACGATTGCTCACTCTCTTACAACTTTGACACGTTCAACATTGAACTTGTACTGAAACCTTCACTTACCAATGCACGTACTGGTTCTTTATACCACCTGCTGCAAAATGGTTCACTAGAGATATTCGAAATCGATACGGCTAAATAATTTATCGTCTACTTATGAAACAGTGCAATTGAGTGTAATGGAGGGCTACATTATTAAAGCATATTTGCTTAAATATTATACGCGATTATGTTGACAAGCATTGCTCACGTGAGTCACCGTATAATTTATTGTGTGCGGCCACGCTATAAATGCAATTGGATGCAGCAAGTGGTTGTTAGTATAAGAAAGCATTTCTTGAGTAAATATAAATTTTCTTGTATGAATTCTAGGGACAGACAGAAAACAGAAATGCATATATTGTTTTCCGTGTAATCTAACGATTGCGTATGAATATAGTGATGTCCATCTGAGATGTCAGGACTCTCGTACTTTAAATAAACGTGCTCGAAGTGAGTGAAACTCCTGCCATCTGACATTGACATTGCTGTATACACATCGGTCTGAGTTATAAAATATGGAGACGTGTTTTATATAGTTGAGCACAAATCTTATTACAAAGAAATGAGGAAAATGTCTATATCTGTTCCATTTTTGGGTTTACAAAGTTGCTAATTTTGCCGTTTAGATACGGTTCCCTTTCGGCCCCCTCCAATTGTGCTGAAACTTTTATAGGATGCACACGCAGGTCTTGCATGGAGTTATGCCAAATTACAGCCTCATAAGTAGTACGGTTGGGCCACTAGCCAAGTTTCTGCAAAAACTAGTTTCTTCATGTGGCGATAGTAACGAATAAATTTCCTTACTGCTCATGACCTGAGATGACTACAATGCTTAGAATTGGGAAACCCGTTAAAGTTTTTGAGTACAACAGTTGTAGATTAAAAGCTTTTACTTTGACAATTTACTGTCAAAGTAGCTCATAAGTCTTTTTGTGAAAGATTTGCGTTACACTTCAGCGGCTTGTATCTGCTGACAGAATGATATAGAATATCATTTGGCGTTTTCCTCATTCATAGTCTATTAATATGCTCAAATAATTACTGAGTTATTCACGTTCAAATTCCATTAAAAGTTTCATTCGTCAATTTTAGCTCATTTTCAAAGGGCCGTGTTTCGAAAGGAACGCGAACTTGAATTTTCTTGTTGCCATTGGAAAGAGCTTATCTTGTTCGACCGGGAATAGTTAATCTAATTTCTGAGATTATCCAGTTTGAAAATAATAATGAATTTCAAAACGAATTGTTTATTCATCCCACTACAATAGTTTATTTGCAATAAATAAATTGTGCTGTTACTAGCATCCAGTTTCTAAGTAAAGTAGTATACTTACCACGGATACTGGATGACCAGAAACTTTGTTTTCATGTGGCAAATAAAGAGTTCATTTATCCCCCATTTTGTTATAGTTTCTTCTTCCGATTACTAAATATTTAATTAGGACTACTAAACATTCTTTTTATTCCACCTTCGCAAGTTTCTTTCAACAATAAATTGTAACAGCAGTAAAATAATATACAAAACTTTATCAGATAGCAACACGAATTTCTCTTATTTTAATATTTCTGTTGTAGAACTTACTTTTACAAATTTCGCTAACTTTATTCGACCAGTTGGTTGGTTGCTATCGGAACAGCGAAATGCAGTAACTAATGAAACCGACTATTCCGCATGCAATAAAGAAATTAGCATACCACGTAATTTTCTTATAAATGAAATGTGCATCTTAACTTATGCATTCCAAGCAATACTCGTCAAGCAGTTGGCGCTATTTGCTGGTTACCACGTATAATTTTTATTTTTCAGCTGGCCTACGAGTTGAAAATTATAATTGCGTGGCACTTCGTTTTCGCCGGTATTAGCCGTTCATTTACATTAACGTCGGCGAAAGTACGACCGGCCATTATAAATTGCTCCCATCCACTAATGATCTATTCAAAAAATTCACTCAACTGAAATTAGCTTTCAAAATATAACGTTTATTTTCGATTTTCAAGCCCGTTGAATGAGCAATGAAATCCACATTTAAAACTAAAGTCTCTTTGAATGGTTTTTTAATCTGTTATCTGCAATTTCGTCAACAAAAAAACCGCAAACCTTTGTTTCTCAGTTCTTCTTTAATGTTTGCTAATGCAACGTCGTAGATTATATTAAGATACTTCTGTCGTAAATTTGACGATGAAGGCAACTTAATTTTCGTTACAATGTGTTTTAATGCGTTTTTGGAACAATATGCTTGATCCAATTTGTAAAGTGAAATGTTGCACCCAACAAATCTTTGAAGAAATTTTCTGGTTCGGAAAATGGTTAATAACTGTTGCAATAACATCTAAATGTTAGTACACCCACATTTAGATACATTTGAATGTTTTTCTTACATTGATCTGCAAGAAATATGTTTATGTTACAGGTACAAACTAAAATAAATATTTAAATTTTAGGATGCATTTATCTAGCAACTTTGGAGTTTTAGAAAACAAGATTATATGTACTACAATACAATATCAATTTACCAAAAATGGCTCCAATAATACGGTTTTTGAACCTCACCTTTTTAGCGAAAATTGTATGAAAGCGGATATTAAATTTACACTGTTCAAATCGTTTTTAATATTGAACCACCTTTTGTGAAAAGTATCTTTTCCGGTAGGTTGTTTAGGCGTCTTTAATAAAACTCAAGTGATGCACACAAAATTATTCTGTTACTTATCTCAGTAACTCAGTAAGTGTCTGATGATGTTCAGAAGAAGAAACATGGCGCAGTCAGTAGATTTAAGTCATGATTTGTCTCAAACAAATATTAGTTCCAAATCACGGTAGTTATAGGCGAATGCAGCTAAAATTTAAGTTAATGACAAAGAATGTAAATTAGGCAGTTAGTATTAAAATTGTTTATTGAATAATAATAATTGAATATGATGAAATATTTAAGTAATTGGCGAAATTAACATCCAAACTTAATCAATTTAAACTTAAGGAAGGTTATAAACCACATGCTGCTCCTATTAAACAAATCCCCTTTCCAATTATCCACCACTAAGAGACGAATTAGATTTAATGATTAGGAATAAAATTGTAGAACCTATTACCTGACAAGCTGTACATATTTTTTGTCATTTTAAAAATGCATTAAAAGATACATTTTTTTTTCAAAAATGCTTCTATTCTGCATGCGCATTATTCAAAAAAATATGTACATACGCACTTAATATGCATTTTGCACATTTTCCAAGCCTTACCTAGACGTGTTGAAATTCTTCGTGTTCTTGTTGAAGGATTACACTCTACGTACTAAATAATTCCTTCTACTTAATCCAGATTTTTTTCATTTGCATATTCAGAAGAATTATGACGGCTGGGTACTGCACCAATCTGACGCAGTTTAATGAAAGCACCAGTAGACGCTCTGGAATTTAAACACTATGCTTGGGAAATCATATGAGATATCCTCTAAAACCAACAAAAGCACTGACCTTGTCGGCGTATTCAGCACGTGTAAAAACGTGCAGCATTATTGTAAACATTTCTGTTTATGCTTTCATTGTCATTTGTTAGATGTACCCCCCAATTTCAAACAAAAAGCTACATGTATATGACTGTTAAGAAGTGGACCCATGTTTATATTTTTTTGTTCTAAATAGTCCATGTCATTACCACCTAACTTATTAAGTGTTCCACCTGAAACAGCTTGTATAATAACAAAACGTGTCACAGGTACACCTCAAATTCCGTCAAATGTAAGGACTTTGTATTAACAGGCCTCTAATCTACTTTTGAACAAGATTACAGTTTCAGGTACAGGCAAGGTCCTCAGAAATTGTCGTTCAACAGATAGTATAGGGGGCGAACATTTTGTGACCTCCGTATATTACGTAAGCAGGCGCCGATTACAATTTTTTGTACGCTCAAAGTAAAAAAACCTACCACCTCATTTTGCATTTGAAATAATTTATATATTTAAAAGAGACTATTTTCTTGTTCGCTTTCCATAATGGTTTCTTCTTATGGTTTGGCGGAGTATATAACAGAATGTGAAACAAATTTTGAGAAAAAGCTGCTATATTCCGTATCATCGTCTGGGACAGGGAGAAATTTATAAAATTTGCAGAAAATTAAATTTGGAAAAAACCAATTGACATTTTGTATGTGATTCTAAAGTTAGTTAATATAGTATAGTTAAACGTGTATTATTTTACAACCAGTTAATCATTATGACTGCGGCTATTCTAACATCCAGCTCCGATTCAAGTCCGGAATACGTATTGCCGAAACTGCTAGTACTTGATTCCGCACAATGCAGTTGTGTATTGATAATAATATGCCCTTCTTGTGTTTAGTGAGGGAACAATCTAATTTGTAATAATATTTCTATTGATACTGTAGCTCCTTGAGGATCCTTTCTTAGTCTTGACGTGCATAATTCACATGTAAAGGGCTACAGAAATAGGGAGTTGTGGCAAAGACTCATCGTGATGCTGCCCTTTATATCGTTTCAAACATTGTACAGTATTAACCCCGTGTTTTAGCTTATTTTGAATTCTAGATAACATTGTTAATAATACTGATTTTAGGTTTGAGTAGACCATATTTTCTTTCAAATGGTTTACCTTGTCAGAAATGCTAGCAATCAGTAGAAAGTCGCTCTCCAATTATAGGATTTTCATTGATCGAATGGAAACAATTGTTACGTTATGAATTTCCATAGTAATAGGTTTCCATGCGTTACAACGGTTAGCCAACATTAATTATTTCATCACTACGAACTAATAGTTTCGTATATCCTTGCAATTAATTCGGGCGGCCTTAAGACTACCTATCCCAACGACCGCAAAGTGATTGTGGCCGAAGCCTTTTATCAATAATTATACAGACTGCCACAAGGGTTTGGACAGTAATTTATGAATAAATTTTGGTATTAATAGAGAAATGTATGGAATAATAACGTTATGTAATACGTGCAGATACCTACAACAATTAAACATCAATACTCGTCTATGAATACGTTACAGCTCTCTTTATACTGTAACGTATAGAATGAAAGATGAAAGCTGTCTTCGATACTTAATAGTCCAGATTTAGATTTCACCTAGTGTTTTGGGTTTCTGCTTTTTCTTCTTAATACGTGTTTATAATCTTGAAATAAGTTCGTACTTACTTAGGCCTTTGAGTTTTTGCAGCAGCGGGTGCAATCAGATATCAGTATTATACGTTCGCCTTCCCTGTCCTTTTAGTAACTAAACTAACGAATAGAACTCTGCTTGTATTTTTCAAATTGTCACCATAAATTAGCGCACGCATGTAATAAAATTAACCCGAAACCATTTCTATAGACGTTATTCTACAATTAAATTTTGTTCCAAGAGAGTATAAAATTCATATTTACAGTTATGATTGACTTTTGGAAAGTGCAAAAATAGGTCAGTTAGTATTCTATAATTGTCATATTTTTATGGTACCCACTGCCACTACTTCTTGTCATGTGGAGCAGTTATTGTACTATACACACAGTTTTTAAACAAAGCGCCTTATATTGTATTAAATAAATTCGTGGCTATTTTAAAATCAAATTCAACAATACTTGAGTAAGCCTACGTTCTGTATATATAAATTTATTGAATGAGCGTATAAGAATTATTACCTTTTATACTAAATGCAGCGTTTAGATTGGTTAAAATTAAAAACAAAATTAAAAATTAAAAAAAAGAACATACATAGAAGACAAAAAACTTTAAACAATAAAAAAATTACCAGTGAAAATAAATGTTGGAAAACTAAAATCGGCAAATAAATCCGTAATTTGTTCAACTGTTTAAAATCATCCTGGGAGCGTTTTGAACTAATTATTCAGAATGGTAGGTTTAAGTGAAAAGGAAATAAATGTTGTCTACCTATGGAAGAGGAGATGAAACACATAGAAGCGACGAAGTATTTCAAAGAAACTCATCGTTTTTTTTTTAATTCTCGCTGCAAAGTTTAGGTCCAATGTAACTCTCAGAAGAAAGAGTCGACGTGTTATAAATCATTAGTTTAGTCATTTATAAAACGCTGGGAAAGCGGTTAGCCTGTGCCAGCTGAAATATATGGGCACCATTGCCAAATTTGCCGCCATAAGAGTGGATTGGCGCAGGGTGGCGGATCTGCCGTGGAATGCTGTAGCAAACTTTAATCATGCGTTGTACCACCAACTCATTTATTTAATGGATCATTCCTTTGCCTCTCATGTTATTTTCTAATCTGTTTCGCTTCTACCTCGTAATACAATTTCTTTTCATTTTAATTATGTTATTGCTCAGTAAATGGTGCTACGTTAGTGGCAGTACTGGAAATAATTACTTGTTTGAACATCTATTGTGTAAGTGTTTATACATCTAAATGTAGTAAATTCGTTTTCGTATTGGAATTAAATTTACCCTTAAAAGATTATATATTTGTTATGTATTTACCATTGTACCATACGATCTAGCTATTTTAGGTCATAGTTTCTATTTATTTTTGAAATGCATAATTTTTCTTGTCAAAATTCTGGACGATTTCTTCGCTTCATGTACAGTAAATCCATCAGTAGGATAAAAATCAAAGATGCACAACATTTTTAATTACGATAAAAGAAATAGGATGATGCTATTTTATAATATTATTAAAAATATTTTCCACTGCGACATACTATCATCTACTAACGAGCTGTATTGCCTGAAACTTCAAGAAGTTCTTGATCAACTAAAACTTTGAAGTGTTTAAGATATCGGCCGTAAAGAAACAGCGACACTTTGCAAAAATATAAAATTGTATCAATTATTTCAAAAACTAAAATAAATATGGATAAGGAACATGAATTAAAGCATATATGAATTGAAGAGGGAGATCTAAAACTGTAACAATACAGGGGATGTTCCTTTTAAAAAACTAAACTTGCATCGTGCGCAGCGGACGAACGTCCTGTATTATTATTACAACGAGGTAGTCCCTAGTCGCTTCCGGCACTGCGGTCGAGTGACTTATTGTACCCTCTGAATAATTTCTTAATCCCGCAGGACTTCTGTGGTTTTTAAAAAGTCCAAAATGTTCTATGTTTAATAGTTTTAAGAGTTTAAGAGTATTCTCGGGTCTATTTTTCGTATGTCACCGTACCTTATGTGACTGTATGTTGGCTATTGTGTGTTGTATGAAAATCCTGTATAGTTAGATATAATATTGTGTTGTATAGTATGAATTTCCAAATATTTGTTATTTCAAAACGTTTTCCTTAAATTGCTCAGGAAAGGAATTATTGTACGTCCACGCATTAGGTAGACACGCGATTATATCTTGCTAGAGAGTATATTTTGTAAGCAAAGGAGCGCAAGGTTATTGCGTTAATTATAAGCAATCGATTACCACTAATTAATCTCCGAACACATTTCGAATAATGGACATTATGCGATTGTGTTGCTACTGCTATACAAGAGTTTGGGGTATTTTACCGGCGCACCCACCAAAATTAAATCTTGTCTAAGCGGCAGTAAACGTTTGATTAACTCGATAGTGAATAATTGTATAAGAAAAAAAATGGACAATGTGCGTGAATTAATATAATATTACTACTATTTCATCTCAAATATGTTATTTGTTGTTATTATATTACTTTAAAACCTAGGACAAACCCAGTGTCAAAATTCAACAAGTGTTGTTGTAAAACTTAACACTTCACTAACACTGAACACAGAGGAACCGCAACTTTGATCGGTGTCTATTACCTACTTTCTCTACAATTGCATAAGCCGTATTAGTATCTTCGTGTGTTGCTGTGTCAGTGAGCTTACTCGTGACGTTTCGCTGATCATACTATCAGTTTCTTCAGAAGGTTTTTATCTCTTAAGAGAGATGTTGTCTCATGCTTCTCATTATATACATTCTTTATTTCCGTTCCGTTCTACCGACTCTACCGACCGTTTTCAAAGAGTTGACTCCCAAGTATTGCTGATCTTGCATCCATCCTCCCGGTTGGAATTGTTCGAGTTCCTCGTAATTTCTGGAGATCAGCCCACCATTCTCTGGTGGTAATTGGTAGCTCTGGTGTTGTTATAATAGATGTTGATTCCTATTTTGACAGCGGTGTCCAGCTACTGCGGATATGGCTGCATTGAATGCTTCTTCCTGTAGCTCTCCCACATTTGCATTTCAGTTCGAACGCACCCTCCGTATCCAGTTTCGGAAATAGATCCTTGTTTGGTAGGATGAGTTGGTCTATTCTTCTCATTCAGTTGTAGAATGCGATGAAATTGTTCTTCCCTAGTATCATTCAGTCTGACGTCATACATACATACATACGTCTGCCTGACCTTCTACAGGACATCCTATATTCTTCATCGCTCTTCTCTGCCCTCCTTCAAAGTATATTGATGAGAAATCTCTTAAGCTGTGGATAGTGTTACGCGGTCGCCCGGCGACGATACGATCATCCGGGGCTGATACGCCTGTCCTAGGAAATCCATCTGGGTTGTCAAAAAAAAGAAATTCGTTTGTGTACTACTTGGCTGCTCACCTAGTGAAGTAAATACAATGGGGAAGTGTAAATATAAAATAAATATAGATAAACAGATTTATTTGTGTTCGTAGCGTAACGTGTGCATAGAATGGCCCATGTACAAACATATAATTACATGTATAAAGTAAATACAAAATAACCAGAGAAAAAATACAAGAAATAATAACAAGAAAGACAAAGACATTAAAAAAGGATGCGTCACGCAAAAGAAGCGTCCTGCGAAGAGGCATCTTTTGGACTACAAACACCTAACTGGCTTCCGCAGAGACACTCCAAAAGATGATTCAATACCGGATACAGCTGTGGACATATTCGTAGTCAGATTGCTCACACATTTAGTTGAGAATCAAATGAGATTCCTAAAAATTGAACGCTGTATATATTGGTAAGTATCTGTGATTTGCAATTTATTAACTGATGTTCCCGCTTAGAATAATTGAAGAAAAAGATTTTCGTTCTGTTTCAATTTAATTTGAAGTCGTTCCTTACGAACCACGCTTGACAATGTGCAATGATATCGTTACTCCTTTTTAGTTTTTAAAATGACGGAGCTGTCGTCGGCAAACAGTATTACTGAATGGATTGATATTTGCAGCAGTTTATTGCTGTATATGAAAAAAAGTAGTGGGCGCAATATAGAACTTTGTAGGAAAACATGCAATACTTTATTTGTTGATGTGACTATCTAGTTTCTACAGTTAAGTAAGACTAAATCAGTTGCAACGCCTTTCTTTTGATACCAATATTCTATATTCGAATACAGAGATTTTCAGAATTAATACTGTCAAACGCATGAGACAGCTCCATGAAAATCTCCAACGTACCTCTTCCCATATTTATTGGTATATTGCCCTGCTGCTTGAACTCCTTGAACGTAGCAATTTTGATTATCATGTATGATGTTAAATGCAAAAATGTACTTATGCGTCCTCTTGTAAATAATTTTTTCATACACTTTGATATGTTAGATAGTTACTTACATCTGAGCGATCTCTTTTTCTGTAAATCATTTTTTGGATTTTTTGAGTTCGCCCGCGAATATACCAGTTTGCATCATAGTGTATATTAAGTTTGCCAGTGC
The DNA here is from genome assembly GCA_902654985.2 of Oryctes borbonicus. Classification (NCBI taxonomy): domain Eukaryota; kingdom Metazoa; phylum Arthropoda; class Insecta; order Coleoptera; family Scarabaeidae; genus Oryctes; species Oryctes borbonicus. The sequence goes on from LR736888.1 coordinate 3,014,405, forward strand.
GAACGCCAATTGTTGCACATTTTTTAAGCATTTTAGCATCGGTAGCCTTAAGAGTTCACGTTCTTAAACCCTAATTGTAGATGGTGATGAAATGTTGCATGTGGACCGCCAGTGATTCTCAAAATTGTGAAACTGATCAAACTTTATTTCCACACCACCCTGTTACTCGTATTATTTTGTGCGTATATGAAGTTACAGCTTCCTTGCGAAGTTGCAACTAATCCCGTATATCCTCTAAATATCAGCGGTTGATAAAAACCTTTTGCTCTGAGGCTCTATGCATTCCTTGGTTATTAATTTAATTGAATTTTAGGTTTACGTTATAACGCTCGACAAACAGGAAATATACATATACATAGTATAAATAGAAAGTATTTATGAAAAGAAAAATCTCCTGGCACACATGATTACGAAGGTTTACGTAAATACTGAGATCTTAAAGGGTCAGTAATCATATTGATTTGTTTAGATTCAAGCTGATATGTTGATAAAGACATCACGTTGACCTACTTAATCGTCGACTAGACGAACTGCAACCGTCTAAATGGATTGGAAGATTTTAATACCGACTTGCGACGTAAATTTCCTGACCTAATAACAAAACTTCCGTCACAGTTAGTTCCAATTTGCCGGAATCAATTCTCGAAATCTGAAGTTATGCCGTTGGATCCTCGATCTAATTAATGATGGACGAGCAGTAAGCAGCAGCGAACAGCAGTATGCCAGTCGACTGCGCATCGCAGGTGTCAGCCAATTCGGAAGTTTAAAAGGCTCCCACCGGATTCCAACATGTTACACTAACGAAAACGAATGATTCGAGCAGCAGGAGTGTCTAAATAATCGCGAATGTAATTCGTTAGATATCCGAGTGCCTCAGTCATAAAATGCGAATAAAGCGGAGCTGTCTTCGTTTGTTAGAACTTCTACACGCTTGGATATTGAAAACTAATGTAGGAGGTAATCTGCTTTGAAGATGGTTATTGTAATTAATTCGACTGTTGATCCCGTTGTTAAAGTTCAGTTCATTTTGAACTTGAATTAGTTATGTATAAACGAAGATAAATTTAAATCCACGTTCGTTACTTAGGATTGTTCTAAGGATGAAAATTGTCAACATCCTATTTACGAGAGTAGTCTGAGGTTTTAAGCCTCATTCGTTTAAAATATTCTGTTAATACAATTCCGCATGCGTTGAAAGATACTTTTGAAAATCTCTGCAATGTTTTAGACGATCAGTTGTAACTGACAGTCATCTGTGTTAGTTGATGTTAGTGTTTCTGAAAAAGAGGAAAAAGCGAATATAGAACCATCATTAAATTCTTGCATTTGAAAACAATAAGTTTGGGGAAATTATAACCGACATGGACGCTATTTACGGGAATTGCACCATTATTTGCCACAGTGGAATATTGGACTGCTGAATTTAAATATATTCGCACTAGCTTGATGATGAACATTCGGGATTGCTAAAAACTGCAACCACTACCGGTAACATCGACAAAATTAACCGACTGGTACTAAACGACCGGCGAATTAAGGTTAGAGAGGTAGCAGATCGAAACAATAAGCAAACGGCGCGTTGGTGCCGTACTAGGTTATTCAGGTTCAAAAACGCAAAAGCCCTGCTGAAGCAGTTTAAGTGGGGGTTTTGGCAGTGGCTAATAACTGTAGACATATTCAAAACAGTGGACTGCGAAGGGTCTTGGAAGTGGAAAGACAATAACGGAGGTACAGTACACGTCATTACTTGACAAGCTGAAGGCATTTCTTCTATGATCTTGTTAATTTGAGTAATCTCTTATTGTTATTGGAATTCTGGCATTTTTATATTATTCATTCGTTATTCCAAAAGAAGATTTCATTAAAATCAAGTGTGTTGTGAAGAATAATCAAGGTCACAGCTTATTTCAAGAACTATTTAATAACAATCTTCGTCAAAACACAAAATCATGCGAAACACGATCTACATTCACATGATTATCAATAAACCATTGATATTTAACCTGAATAGTTATCCAGTATTTTATGGACAGGTGATGCCTATTTTTGCACTAATGGCGGAGCCAACATGCAAAACTGCCGAATATGGTAAACAGAAAATCCACCCATTAAGGAAGGTCTTTATGACACGAAAGTTGCCGTCTGATGAGGTTTTACAGCTAATTTCATCATTGGTCCTTATATTTGCGAGGAAATACAGAACTAAGACGTCCTAACTGTTACTTGCTACTTGTGAAGGATAGTTGCAAAACAAGGACACAGTTGGAAACATTTTTTTTTTTATGTATAATAAAGCTCCCACACAAATTTGTCGACCATTTAAAGATTTGTTAACTGTTGCTTTTCAAGATAATGATATAAATAGACATTTTGAAAATTGATGGTCACCAAGACCGCCTGGTCTGAAGCCAGATATTTTTTGGCTTTGGAGTTACTTGAACAATTTAGTGTTTAGAGTACGACCAAACGCTGGAAGAGTTAGAAATATTAGGGAGCAAATTGCTGTTATTCAATTCGAAGTATAAAGCGGGGTATAACTTGGTGATTTTGTCTTGCGAAAATTGAGTTCATATTGAACAGTTCTAGTAAACAATATTGGACATAGGAGATTCTTTTATTCAGTTGGTTTTTGCTGTTGGCTTAATTTGTTGAAGTTGTAAGTTGAAATATATCTTTTACTTTTTGATAACCTTGTATTCAAATTAAATAACATCAGAACAATTTGAAAACCATTTGGAAATAAAAGAAAAGAAACAGTTTAAAGAGGAATTGAAGAGGACGTTGCATCTAGAAATGAATCAAAAAGGGCTTAGAACACTCAGAGAGGGAATAACGAGGGCTTTATAAAGGATTTTGTATATACACATACATTGCACACACGTGGACTTACCTACTTAATTGTAGTTTCTCTAATTCCACATTTGTAACATCTCAATGTACTAAGCTTTACACGATGCCACTGTGCAACTGCCTATGATACAGTTAGATTCTCAATTTGCAATCAACTACATATTTGATTATGAGAAAATTGCTTTCACAAGTAGGACGTCTCCATTAATCCACAGACAGCTCTGCTGCGCGTTATTTATAACTACGATGTAAATTCGACCGAGCACGACACCTTCCAGTTACAACCCTTATTGATGTGTTCGATCATCCATAATTCATGGTGAATACCTGACGTAGAGTGTTGCAAGTACATAAAGAAAACGCAGGGCGTAGTATATTCCACTCCTGAAACTATTACTCGGTTCTACTGGAAATAACAAATATATGTACAAGGCATCTAGAGACTCTGGAGAGACTTCGGAATGTTAGGTGTAGGTGTAAAGTCATATGTAAGTACAATAAAAGAATTTAATAACCGGAGTGTTTGCTAATAAAGGAGGAGATACGTGAATGTAGTGACGTGTATCTCGTCTTTGTGGAATATATTGTAATTAATACAAAATAAAAGGGTCTATTATTGATGGATAAATACAAATAGATAATATAATAAATAATATACCGCAATTACCACGTGCCTAACGCCCGATCCGCTTAAGAAACGGAAACTTTTGACATTACTTTCTGTATGCATCAATACACTGTATTATTGTATACACTTTTTATTTACTTTGTGGTAGTAGAAATAAGTTGTGTTATTATTATTATTATTATTATTATTATTATTATTATTACCATTAATGTTATATTTAACAATAAATAATTTTGCTCCACTATATAAAATATTTTCAAACATGTGTTACTTTCAATGATGTCTCCTATAAATACATAAACAGCATTGAAATATCTTTCATTTACATTTAGCTATGGAATGGTTCGATGTTATATGAAGCTTTTTGAAACTGTCGTTTCTTTAGCAATCGATGATAGCGTATTTCTTTGTAATTATTGATAAATCAAAAAATTTGTATAACAGTAAATGTGTTAGAATAAATAAACACAGGTATATCAAACGAAATTGAAACGTAAATTAAAATTAATTTCAAACATAATATAAAATACTATAAAAAAATACCAATAACAAAACGCAATACATAGAACTAAAAATATATTCGAATGTACATAAACTCAATTAGGTTCTAGAGAAAATTAATAAGAGGTCGAATATCCATTGTTTGGCTCGCCTGCAATATACGCTACATTTCTTTAAAAAATTGCTTACCGATGTAGGTATAACAATCCTCCTTCTTCTGCCAAATGATGAAATGTAGTTTTCGGATTGTTGTCCACAAAATTTACGCTGCGTTTCTATTTTCAGCATCGATTTTAGGTGATCGACCAGGGCGCTGTTTTGTTTTCAAGTCAACGTCTTCATTTTTATTTTGCCGTCTTCTATAACATATATGCAAACGAACTCAATACTTACAGCACCGCAATCGTCTTAAATACGGTATATCTAGAAGATTCAGTGTTTCAATACTAATTACATATTAAAATATTTTGTATTCAATGGAGCAGGTAATTGTAACATGTTCCACAAGGATGAGATACACGCCGCCATGTACACTTATTATTTGCTTTACTCTCAAACACGGCGGTTATTAAATTATTTTACTGTACGTATTATAGCTTTCCTGACAGTTGAAACGATATCACGTATAACAATAAAATTTGTCTACATATAAATACTAATTACCGCAGTCAACTTCAATACGAGACAGGAGAATGTTCTTTATGCTATTTATCGAAAAATGGGAATAAACCGTTGAAAAAGTAAAAGAACTCAGCCCATTGATCATGTATTGAGAGTGCAGTACTCCAATTGATTAGAAAATGACATGAATTATGAAAATATCCTGGACAAATCCTTCTTCTCAGACAAAGCTCGGTTAAACTTTAATGGTTTTAGTAACAAACAAACCATGCGTACATGGTCCAGTGGAAATCCTTGTCATAATTGCATTATGAAAAGGTTGGTGTTTGTATAGCAGCTTCGCTGAGAAGAACTATCGGTCCATATTTTCATGAACTGACTTTTTAAACCAGTTGCATCACGCTGAATTAAAGATTAGATAATAAATACTTTCTAGAAGACAAGTGCAACAACTGAAAAAACATTACAAACAAGGCCCTCTTACGTAAAGTATCATGAAAATTTCCATTAGAACTAACGTGCCCGAACCATTGTCTTATTGCTTGCCGTCTCCTATCTTTAAACTATCTGCCAGTTCTTTTAATTTTCTGAAAATTGCTCAATTTTGATTTTCTTTGTTGCAGTACGAGAATCGTTTGTTCTTGTGTTTTATCGATACAGAAAAACCTTTTGACACTGCCCCAAGAGATATATTATTGGAGATTTTAGAAAGCGGAAATATTGATTGGCAATTAATTCATGCAATTGTGTGTATAAATGGGCAAGGAATAAAGTCAGAACACAATGAACAATACGAATAATTTATTACAAAAACCAGGTGTTAAACATCCTGAGCTCTTTGTTGTTTACAATGCTTATGGTCGAAATTTTGATAGTATGCCGTACAAAATGTAAAAGAGTTGCAGTAGATATAGGTTTCCGAATGGTTATATGCGGATTACTTAATCTAAAGAAAATTTATAAAGGAACGTCGATTTGTGGAATAATAGCTTCGAAAAATTTAACATGGACATTAATGTGGAAAAAATTGAGGTATTGGCGACAGCAAAGGCTGATCGACAGGAAGATTGGGTCCTAAAATAAGCAACAGAATAGTAAGTGCACAGCTTTTGTGCAGAAAAAGGAAGTCAACAAGAATTTTAACGGTATCTACCGATACCTACTTTTAAATCTTAGAACAATGATACTCCAAGGGCACTGCAAAAAAAGAAGTTGAATTTGAGGGAAGGTCAGATGCTCAACTCCTAGCACCCCTAAACCATTAGAAAAGCGCGGATTTAGAAAAAAAATGAATAACCTTAACTTGATATATGGAGTGTATTATTCATAGAGTACATGTAAAATTGATTGCGTATTAATTCTGGTACTAGGAGGTTACCCGTTTTCACAAACGATGGCCAATATTTGAAATTTAAAATACGTTTTTACAGATCCACGATAAAAGCCTGCAGTATTGCAATTTTTTGCACGTATCGGTACGAGCTACGTCTATTTTTTTTTAGAGGGTCCCCATATATTTTTGACGGTAATTAAAAAAAGAGTTCAACGACATTTAAATCTCGAAATGCGAGCATCATTCATTTTCATTTGCGCGAAATGGTCACGCAGCGGGACATTCGTTATTATTCGCTTCGAAACATTTCCCTTTTATCGATTAACGTTGTCAACTGTAATGGTGTATAGCTTGGTTGCGCGCGTGGACAATTTATTCAAGTGTAGATACAGAGGGACATTAAATTAACTCAATCATCCTCTTCACTGTGTTACGAATAAATCACTATGTATATTGTGTGCTCTACGAATACGTATACATGCGCTTATGATGCCTAAACAACGCAAACAATGCCGACGGCCAGTCCGCAAATTGCCGAAGTATTGGGTGGTATGCGTCTGTTGTGCGAACAAACACTACAAACCTAATATGGAGTTCCATCCAAAGCGCCTTAAGAATATCAAAAGCAGCGTAATTTCGCGAAGATTTAGTAACGAAATCACAAAGGCGGCATCTTGATTAAGTTTCGCCCTGAACGTAAAGGCCTCCAAATGTTAATATAAATACGTCCTATTAAAACGATTTTGTTTGAAAAAGAACGAAAAAGCAATATACGAAATGTATTCTCAAACATCCTTCGTATTATTATACCTTTCAATATTCAAGTTTTAATGAAGCAAGGTGAAAATGTAGAACATACTAAGATCACACATCTGCCGAAACACAATAGGAAGAGGGATTTGCGGTTTCTTTCAATGTTACTGCCGAACAAAGAAAGACGTTGTCTAATCAAACTGCTACGGGGGCTGTAGGCGGTAATATTTTAAACAAATTATGCTTATTACCTAATTTTAAAGTAATCCCTTAGCCAAGAAATCATGCAGTGGTACTATCGAGCAGTGATTTTTTCCAACTTCAACCGTAACTTAAGCCGCAAAGAATAAATGTCTTGGGGATAGTGGCACAGTTTTAATGGAAAGTTCAGAGCAGGAACATTTTCGTTCCATTAAACGTGCGCCACTATCCTCAAACAATTTCCAAAAGAAAATTAATCCTACTACTTCAGAGCCGTAAAAAATATTTTAGGGAAATCAATCGAGTATTTGGTGACAAGTCGTGAAGCTTAGCTACCGTAAAGTGGTGGTATAGTGAATTTCAACGTGATCGACTGAGGGACAACCTTTAAGTAACAGTCACCGAAAATATTGGTGTCCTGCGAAACGTGATATGAACATAACGAGGACCCGCGCGTTACTGCCAGGAGTATCCAAGCAACTTTAAAAACTGGTGTGAAGGTAATTGATACAATTTTGCACAAAACACTTGAAGATACGTCAGCGCAGTCCCCGCATTTTGAATCCAGTTCAAAAAGGAAACAGTGTGACATGGTGCAGATCTACACCGGATCGCTTTGATTATGCATCGTCTCATTTGGTGTACATCATTATAAGTGATGAATCTTAGGTGCTGATATGAGCCCGAAAGGAAGCAACAGTCAGAAGTTTGAGTCTCTGAGAACGAATATGCTCTAAGAAAAGCTGCACGTGAAAAAATCGAAACAACCAAATTTTTTAGAATTACAGGACGTTTCCTTTGTAGCACTGAAGGATCGCCATACTGTTAATGCTCAATACTACACTACAGTTTATTTACTTCAGCTTCTTCAAATTGTTCACGACAAATATCTAAGAAGAAGGATCATCTTACACCAAGATAACGCTCGGGCACTCACTGCTGCTCGAACGACTGAATATTTGGATGCCCAAAACTACTTCTTTTTATTTCCCCTGTGTAAAGAATAAGACAAGGTGTACATTTTACAAAGGCCGACGAAGCGGTTGACGTATTTGAAAATGAAATAAAATAACTAACGCGGGAAGAGTGGAGAAAATGTTTTGAAGAATATATTGCCTGTGGGGCGGATACATTGAACAATTAAAAACGGCGAAAAGGGAACAGCCCTCGTAGGTTATTAACCATTAAATTGTAGTTATTAAACGGGTGATGCACCGACAAATAATAATAATTCGGTGTAAATGTTTCCTGTACTAAATAAAACTTGCCGCCGACACGCAGGTCCAAATCTTGTTCTACCATTCTACCATCTTTTCCATCTCATTCTTGGCCTACTCCTTTTGCTATTGCCTTCAGGAACCTTCTATGCTATTATTTTTACCATTCTCTTTTCCTCAATTCTGTGTAAGTGTCCCAGCCATTTCGCAACTTAACGAAGTTACGGACAGTTCGTCATTTGCCCTTCTAGCCTGTCTGCTTTCGATATTTACTATCGATAGTTATTCCGACTGTAATTTGTAATTGGTTTTATTGAATTGTATGGGAAACATGTTTATGCATGATTAAATCTTCGGAATAGGCGGATCGCGATCAAAACTGTAATGCATATGTTAATTTCTAAGGCTACACCTGCGTGAAGTGTATGGAGAAATTTGTTCTTCGTCCTTTCCTGTGCAATTTTAACCGTTCAGTTAATACTGTTGTAAAGAACGTATCTGTATCGGACATTATGTACACGGCTATTGAATTAGTTTTGTTTATTAAGCGGAATATAATAATTAAAGAAACATTGTAAACAAAAGCAAAATGTTTCCCTTCATCATCTAACGAAAAGTTTTTTCCCTCTATTCAGCGTGTACCAACTTAACAGACGAGGTTTGTAAAATGGGAGTACCTATTAAAGCAGTGCCGCTTCTTTTTAAAGGTCGTTGGCGCATTCATGCCTATAGCTCCTGCTGAATAGCAGGTAGGTAATATTTCTGACGATATACTCGCATTTATTATCTTGCCGGAAAGATGGTATCTCTTTATGAATTATTCTTTTGTTGGCTCTGAAGCGCAGTAATACTTTTCTCTTGCTACGTTCCCATTAAAATTGCAACGTTTACAAAGACAGACTGCATAAAGTTTTGAAATATGTTTGGAGTGCTCTACAGTTGATGAATTTTTATTGGTGTGATGATTTCATTGTTTTCCCTGTTGTGATACAAAATTGTAAACAAATTGTTGATGCTTATGTTGATGGTCTATATTCTAACAATGTAATAACTTACAACCAGCACTTTAATGAAACTTGGGTAGTTTGTAAACCTTGCAGGACAATATAAAATATCGGTTTCCGTTTCGGCTGAGAAACGGGGTTTCGGAGGGTGGAATCGAGTATTGAAAATCTCGCAGTTTCTCGATAATTATTTCCTATTAGACTTTCAAAAAAATTAGCAAAGCCATTTAGCAGATATAAGTGATTTAAGACGGAAGTAAAAGTCATAAGGCGTAAATGTCGGTTCTTTGTACGCTAATTGGTACATTCTAATTTTGTATTGTTTTGTACTGCTCGGTAAACGTTTTGTACTGCACATTATAAGTTTTGTACCAAAGCCATTTAGCGAATATAGGCAATTTAAAACGAAGTAGAAGTCATAATGTGTAAATTTCGGTTTTTTGTTATGTTCTAGTTTTATACTGTTTTGTACTGCTCGTTAAACGTTTTGTACTGCAAATTAAAAGCTTTGTACCAAAGCTATTTAGCGGATATAAGCCACTAAAAACAAATACAAAACGGTTAGTGAGCAGTACAAAACGATACAAAATTAGAATATATCAACTAGCAAATAAAGAACCGAAATGTACGCATTATGGCTTCTACTTTCGTTTTAAATTACTTGTATTTCCTAAATGACTTTGGTACAAAACGTTTAACGTTCGGTACAAACCAATACAAATCCAGTATTTAGTACTTGGCACAAAACGATATGAAACTAAAAACTAAACCAAACTTCGTACTCAAAAGCACAGATTTGCCAGTAACTCTGTTAGAACGCCGATTTCGGCATCAATCGCGTGTGTTTTCTAAAGGAGATTGGTACAAAATGTTTGAGTTCTGATATAAAACAGTACAACAAATTAGCGCAAAAAAAAAAATTAAATTTTAATGTGCAGGATCTCCTTCTGCTGGAAATTGTTTATATCGTCTAAACGAAAATAGTACAAAACTTTCTATTTTTGGTACAAAACAGGTACAAAACTTTGACTAATACCCCAAAATGACTGTAGAATTACTCTTTCACGTACCTCTTATACATTATTGTAATTGTAATTACTTCCGTACATTTTATTGTTGAAATGAAGTATGCTGATCTATCTGATTGGCCACTGTTTATCCGTCCCTATTACCCTGTGATTAAAGCGATCGCTTAAATAATAAATTATGCATATAGCAATGTGTGCAGGAGCATCATCTTGTTGATGCCATATATGAACATTTAAGATAAAAGGTAAATCAAAGACTTTTTAATGTTTACCAAATTTCCAAATTTGACTTGCATCTACGTCTTAAAATATTATTCCACCAACCAAATGGTTTCCAAATATGTCACTTTAAATATATGTGTTCCAGCGATTTACTTCGACATTATTTTCTCTTTAATAAATGCAATAAATGTAATTTTTTTGATGTTAAATTTTGAATAAAGACTTTACCGACTTGTGATTCGCTTTGATATTTATGAAATTCTCTAGTAGTAATAGACCTAGCGTCGTGCAGTAGCCATTACATTCTACGTTAGCTAGTGATAAATGCTTTAGGGGTCCTTCCGTTTCATTCTCTTCAGCGCTTTAACAACATGCGAGTAGCAAGGCATGTAAATTTAATTTGGAAAGAAGTGAAGGAGAAGAAAAAGAAGAACTAGAGGAACGGGAACAGCGAAACGTAAGACGGAGAAGAACGAGAAGAAGCAGAAGAATGGGAGGAAGGAAAAGTGTAAGAAGAAGAAGAAGAAGACAGAAAATGAGATAAAGGAGAATCAAAGAATAAAAGAAGAGTAGAAGGGGAGAGAAGAAGACAAAGGGATGATCAACGTGCTTAAATTAGAAGCTAAAATAACAAATGCGCGACCGTCTTTGTGGTCGAACGGTAAGTATACTTATTTTTCGCCCTGAACGAGCAGATTCAAATCTGTATTTTTATACAATTGAAAACAATTAATATTGTTTTAACAAAACGATCTAATAGCGTTTGTGACATGTTACATTGCAAAATTGCTTTTCTTATCTGGCTTGTATCTGCCCGGTTTTAGTCTTCCGCACATCAGTTTTATGCGCATAGATATCGTATTATCCCTTTTAGGAAACATACACTTTACGTAGTTTACCCCGGACTTTACGTTGACGTCTTCGCATGCTTCTTTACCCTTCTCTCTTAAACGAACGCGAATACCTAACGCACCGATGCATTATTAAAGCAAATGCGAAGGCTCTTGCTGGCTGACACTTTCCACTTGCCTGATGTAACCGTGAAACTCCTTTAATCTATCGATTCAGAAGTGGAAAGCGTTCTCGAATTATTAATATCTCGAATTGGATTTCCCAATTAAATTCCATTTGTTTTGCGAAGCATCTTCTTCGCCTGCCGTCGAGATTCGCACCTGCTGATCTTAAATAAAATTTTCGTTTCGGCATTGTCTCGGAAAATTTATTCGGCTTAATTAATTCGAGGGGATTAAATTGATGTAATTCGTCTTTCGAGTCAAAAATGTAACATACCTTTCTCGAGTGAATAAGTGCTATCTAATTTCCTCCAAAATAAACGATGCTCATATACGGCGTACATAGTAAATTACAGCCTATACGTATTCTATTTCAAAGTTAGAATACTTCAAACAAATGCACTTTCATTTGACGAATATTCAATATTCTATATCTGATAAAGAATTTGGGTTTCGGGGTTGAAACCGCGTCGTAATTGCATGAGAATGCCGACGTTTCGCTCTCAATTGTATGGAGCTTCTTCTGGGCTGCTGCATGTTGCGCCGCTGCTATAATTACAATATTACACTGTCCAACATGTCTATTATCGATAAGTTTGCACAAGTCTCGTCATATCCATTCAATCACGCCACTTTTTGTTCTACAACCAAATAAATTAAAGAATTAATAGTTCTGTTATTCAGTATAGAGCGTGAGTCATCCTCGTAGGTTCAAAAGATGTGTCTTTTGACATATTTCAATCCAACTTTTTGCTAACTATGATGTCCGATCCCGGACATTCATAAGGGCGTAGCTACGGAAAACCGAACGTTGTATATCTTCTAAACGGGATATACACCGTTGTACCGTGAGAGAAACCTGCCCCGAGTCGACCTCTCGATGGACCTGCCTTTCTCTGTATGTGCATTATTATTAACATTATCATCACAACGAGGTGGTCCCTACCGATTTCCTGCACTACGGTCGATATAACCTATTGTGCCCTCTGAATCATTTCTTAGCCCCTCTATGTTTAAGAGTTTCCCTGGGTTAATGAGGTGTAGAGGAGTTTTCTCTTCCTTTCCGCATGCTCTACAAACTGGTTCAGCTAGAGTCTTATTTTTTATAAATGCTTATTTTTGAACAGGGACCAGTTATGGTGCCGGTCTACAATCATCATAATTGCTCATTGCCAACAATCCTTCCGATTGTTCTTTTGAGGTTCCCAGGAGAGCCTTCGAATACACGTTTATCGGTTCTTCTCTCCGATGATTTTCGTGACACTGATGTAGCTGTCCTTAAATCTTCGCCTTAGGAATCTTAAAGCAGCCCTCGGGGCCGGCCAGCGGGAGTGCGCTGCCGCTGTTTGCTGGTCTCTTCATTGCGTGGTCTATTGGTATACGAAAGTGCCTGTACCAGTTTCTACTTTTACCTAAAAATGACCTTAAGTAACATGAAACTTTTTTAGCAGAACATTTTCTCCTTTCAAATGAAATTCAGGAATAATCCTTCCTATTGGGAGGTAAAGTTTGTCATCTGATTTCCTTAGACTTTGCTTTCCTTTCTACTAATTTCATATGTATAAGGTATGTTCCAATAGACGATGGAATCGGTTCATCGATTCATTACCGGTTCAAAAACGATGAAAGGTTTCTCTGTTGGAGCAAGGCTATAAGCACTGGGAACTAATCTCTGTACATATATCCACTCAATCACTGGCTTCCATGGCCAGAGTCAGTTAAAACTAAACCTGTTCCGGGTTAGTTTTAAATCACTCATGTGTTCAGAAAAAGTGAGCGTTATTGGCAAATAACCAGAAAACTAGACATTGCAATCAATTATAAAATGATATTTTAAAAAATATACATATTAGAAGTTATCAAATCATGTGATTATGTGAATAAATCGATAGAACTTACGTACACATATCCATCCCTCGCAATGAATTTATCTTTGATATTAAATTCCTGCTTTATATTTGTGTTTTCCTCTTTCAAAATAAAGTTTATCGGCAAACTTTCGATACACCGATGGGAAGTTCTTTTAGTTCTATCGGATTTACTTGTAATAGACCACCTTTTCAAACAGATTTTCTTTCGCTTCGCCTTTAAACTACCACCTTCATACAAAGATGTTGACGATGTTATCTGCTCAATTCCTGCCAACGCTATTCACAACCACGTTGGATGTTCGCAATAGGTTGAACAGGAACACTCTAGTTTACTCTACTCTAGAAGAAATCAGCAATTCTGTACCTTTTTTAGATGGCAAAGCCATTCGTTTGAATAACCAAAATATACTGGAATCGGCAAGCTAAGTCAATATTCTCATTGCATCTATCTTACTAATATGAAATTAAATACCGTCACCGCCTTAAAAAATGCAGGATGGGGCAGGGAATCATCCTTAACTTTGATGACGCATAAGAAAGAAACTAGAAAAGGTTTTATTTCCTTCTTTCAAAAAAGCAACATCGGAAATTTATTTCATTACATTTAAACAGAATATCCTGCAAATGATGGCACTAATTGTTAATACACTATTGCAACCGAATATTGAAGTTCCGTATCACTCTCCGAAGCATGTCTTGTGGTGTAGGGCGTATTTCCAGGCGTATTGCGTCTTTCAAAGCTAGGTCGATGTTCGTAAATCTTGGTTGTGAGATAGCCCCATAGGAAACAGTCGCACGGGGCAAACACGCGGGCCACGAAATGGAACTGGAGATCAAGCGGCCGGGAAACATAACACACCACGGATTGTGTGGTCCCATCTTGTTGAAACCTGGGACGTGCCTCCAGATCCAATGCTTTAAGATGTGACGCAAAGAAATTTTGTATCATACTCACGCTACACTACACTTCTACGCTTCTACGGCTAGTCTATTTGTTTCTACGTTTCTTTGCTCTACCCAATTTTCCATATTTCTCACCATAGTTTTCATCGCACAAATGAAAAATTTCATGATGTATTGACAATAGTTACTCACACAGCTTAATATGTATTATTTTGCGGGATTCCTCTAGACAATGTAACACTGTAGCCGTGCCTCTACACATCTTACTGAATTTAACCACGCTTTAAATTTCAATAATGTTGCAATATTAAATCATCAACTGATTTACCATAAACGATTGCTTCCAGAAATGCTCCATTTAAAATTAATCAATGCTTCTGCAAATTTCAGAATTGACATTAATAACTGGCGTGGTGTGTATAGTATCCTTTATTGATTTCAAATGCAAAGGTCGACTAATAGCTTCGATTTGATTTTCACTTTACTGTTGTAATTCATAACATTTATAACACCGTTCAGTTTGTTGTGAATTCTACTTACGCGAGTTGGTAGCATTGTACTTTATTTAGTACATTAGATGCAAACCTATTCTCTCAATTTTTGTTAACTGTTTTCTAATTTAATATCTTTTTTATTACTTTGACTTATTCATGTTAACTTCAATTCAAAGTACCATAAATTTATTATTAATTTATATAGCTATAATCCTCGATATTGTTTTCCATCTTCAACCTCTTGTTTAATCTTCGAGTAGGCGCGCCTTACTTTATAACACTAGCGGGCGCGTATCTAACATGTACTTTGAACATACCATGACTTCTTTGGTCCTCTTTTTATTATTTAAAATATATTTATTGTTATCTTTGTGAAGGAGTTATTGAGAGAACGGCAATTGAGAGGTTATTAGAACAAAATAAAGCAAATAAAACCTTACTAATTCTATAATACATTTTCTCACGATCTCGCAGTGAACCATGCAAATAAAATTATGACACTGGAAACATTTCATCGTGGAAGAAGTTTTCTTTGGTGAAGGTGCGGACTGCGTTCTGTCTGTGCTTTTTCTACTTGAATGTCTGAGTTAAGTGGAAGCAGAAAGCTCTATGTTTTTACCATATCTAATCTCCAAGGAAGCTTTGATATCTACAAGTAAATTTAGAATTGTAACTCTAGTTAACATATGCTCTAATCCCAATCGATTAAAGTTTATCCTACGCAGCTTTGGCGCGTCCATCGATTTAGCTGCTGAATAAATTATTTGTAAGTTGATCTCAACAATATTTAGTAATAACATAATTTACAATAAATTTCAGAGAACCTTCTCGGGCAAGCCGTTTTCCACTTTGCAACATCAATTCGAAAAATAATAATTTGTCTCGAGATGTGTACCTTAGTGAGCAGCAGTGTACCAACAGACAAACCATCTTTCATGTTTTCTTTTTCACTTAGTAGCGCGCACATGCGTAAGATGGGCCACGCTTCCATCCAAATGTGCCAATCCTTAACCCCTAAGATATTTCTCATGGGATCCGTAAAGTGCAGACGGAAAGAACTTTTAGGCGTCCGCAAATTTATTTGCTTATGAGGGAAATGTGTCGACCTCTTGTATCCATTTTATGTCAAGAGTTCGAACCGTTTCAGGACGTAGCCCTTGGTGGTTTCGAGTAAATTTTTTACGACATATACAAAATGTAAGGAAAAGTTGCTTTATACGTTGTTTTCTAAATATCCTTCAAATATCTGCGTAGTGGATTATAAAAATACCCTAGTTATGCAGAATTCAAAATATATTATTTTAGGACTTGAAGTTCTTTACTAACAACAAGGACGCAAATAGAACGCAATATGTTCATTATCATGTAGGACACATTTAACGTACATACGTGTTCCTTCAGGTTTGTCAATAGTTGTAAAACTTAGCCGCTGTAGGTTATATTTACTCCATTTACGACTCCGTTGTTAGGTATTAAAACTTCCAACTACACGCTCTGAATGTTTAAGTACGACACTATGTTATTTGCACAACTCCTTTTTAAATAGTACGTTTAATTATAGAAGTCTAATATAGATGGCCTGCTTGTTGTGGCTTTTAAACGAATACCGTAATTTATAAACTCATCGGGTGAGGAAATTCCCACCGATGTAGCTCATACACTCTTTATACAGGGTATAGCGTTTAAAACGTCGGTTGGCCGAATGCTGGGAATTATTACAAGTTGAATGCTGAATATTTGTTTCTGAGGATTTTTGATACCTATCCTTAACTGGCAACTATGAATTGCTTTCGATAATAGCGGAAACAAATGTTTCTAATTTCTAATTTTGTTTAATACCCAAATTATCCATTATCTCACTCTTTTGTCTGACGCTTCTATCGGGAAATGCGAATTGTTCCATAGGCTCCTTAAGAAAGTCAATGAAAGGATAAAATACGTTTCTATATTGTGAATTAGATAAATATTTAATTTAAATAAATGTATTAACAATTATTTTTTATCTTTCAGTTTGTTTGCTTATGTTCATATTTCAAATATTTTTGTTTTCTTACTTAATTGTTTATTTAATATTCGAATTTATGCTTAGAAAAACGGTAAAATTTTATTTTCATTAATTCTTATGGAAAATGGTCAGACAAATCATGTGGCTGATAATATACATAGTGTTTCATTTAAAATAAGTGAGTTATTGCGTCTTATTGGTTAATGTAAGCCAATAACCTTTTGTATTAATAATTTTACAATTTTTTAACTTTGTATAGTAGGACTACAAAACAACAACTTATGTAGAAAAATGAAAAATATACAGGAAATTCTATTTAAAATAAGCAAGATAACATTTACTTGCTAATTCAGATTTGCCAATATTTTTATTCGAAGGGTCAGCATTCAAAATCCTTCAAAACACATTTTCAGCATTCAGCTAGTAATAATTCCCATCGTTCGGCTAACCCATGGTTTAAACACCATACCCTATAAACAGTTTTTTTTCTTGTTCTGAGGTTCAATTCTGGACATGATTTAAAATTATATTGAAACTTACAGGGGGAGTCTTATAAGTTTGCAGCTACCCAAAGTTGTCACTTTTTAAGCGGAACACATATATTATACATTTTTGGAATTTTCATTAAATTCTGAGGCACTAAATTAAAGGTACCTAAAAGTAACGGTTTCAGACTTATTAGAGTTTTTTTTATAAAGTCACCATTTACAGAAAGCGTTACTTCTCAGAAAGTAAGTACACATTAGACAGATTACTTCATAGGTCAGGCATACACGTTCGGGTGGTTTTGAATTGTTCATGAAACGCGCGTAACATTGGAGTAAAAAAACGGCTCCCTTGTTAGGACGCAATGACCACGTTACTTTGCGGTTTCAAGCCAACAAGGGATCGAAAGAAAAGCGCAGCGCACGTGCTTTTCAACGGTCTTAGTCCCTTTTGTGGTTTCTAACAGAGCAACATAAACAAGCAATAAAGGCATGGTAGGACAATCCAAGAGCCTCGTAGTTGAAAAGTGTTCCGAGACGAAAACAAGCGAAAGCACCCGTATTGGGCTCGCCAAAAACAGCGAAAGTAACGCTATCGTTCAGCAAATGAGATTTTAGATTACCGACAGGATTTTTGACAGGTCATGTAACCCTAAAATATCACTTATTTAAACTAGGAAAAGCTGAAGACGCTAAGAAGATCTGAAAACGGCAGAACAGATTCTACGCAAGTGCGTTGCCATCAGTCTCACACGACATATTTCTTGCATCTGCTGAAATGAAGGAAGAACATCGTAGAGTAGCACTAAGGTTCGTTAAAAGCTTCTATCTAATTCTAATGCAAGGGCATTTTGCTACAACAGATCTATTAAGGTCGCGGTGACCAAAGGAATCTGTGCCACAGCCCGACTGTAATAGGCTTTTGGGTCTACTATTGCCCAAACGCAATAATTCCTGAGGTTCAAGCTCGGCGAATACGAGACTGTAGAATAAAGCGATGCAGGGCTGCAGCTATGACTGGAAAACTCTTGCCTAATGCTCCTTGTTGGAAGGTCCCGTTGAGATTTTTATCGTGGAAACTAGCGAAACGGGTCACTTTCTTCTCTAAGATCTCTTCCTCGTAGTAATAGGCTTGACCTTAGGATCTACGAAGATGAGGTAAGTCTTGCAATCAACGCAAACTCCAGCCCAAACCATGAGATAAGCAGCACTACGCCGAGAAGCCGTTGGGGTGTTTGGAGCAAGAGTATAGTGATTCTGAGAATTGACGGCCTGTTCAGTGGTGAAGAGCTTGTCATCAGTGCCTCCCTTCGGCTCTTCTAGTAGCTTTCTGTTTCGTTACTGACCTTTTCATGGTGTTGCGATGCATTCCGTTGTGTTTCGCGATGGTGGGAACAGAGTGACCAGCAGTGCAAAGATCAAAGGTAACACCATGAGTCAGATGGGAATACGACATGATCGCAAAAAAAAAAAAATAAGTACATCAAAGTGAAGAGAAAAGACTGCTGCAGTTCATGGTAATAAATACGACCTAATCTCGTATCGCGCGAAAAGTAAACCGTAGAAGCAACTTTTTGCTCTACCCTGTATAACGATCATTCCAAGACCTCTATCCTTATCAATTACAGCGATTTTAACAGTTTCACGCAGGAGATGAGAGTAGGCGATTGGAACTTTATCAGTGACTAATTGCTAATCGTTGAGTTATCCCATTGATACTGTTGCTTCACCAATGAAGTTACCTTCATTCATAATAACAGTCGCAACTTACATCGGCGCCGGTGGTGTTCCGCCGAAGATCACATGCCATTGTCGAGAGCAATCCTCAGCAAATTGTAGCGTGGTACGATAATCAGTTGATTGGTTCAGCAATGTTACCGCATCGTCTTAGAGGGCACGTTTCTCTAAACTTTCTTAAAAACGAGCCTCCACGGCTGTAAGAATGGGTATGTTACTCTAGCATGTCGGAGTCATATTCCTCGGCCACCAAAGCCTCCAGAGTTCACTCCTTTAGATTATTTTCTATTGAGATGTATAAAAGATGACGTCTGCAAGGAATAAGCTATACATGAGACGAACTGCTCGTTCGCATTATGAACAGTGCTACCACCACTGCACGTGATATTGTCAAGAGTGCAAATCAACTTCATTTTATTCAAAATCCTGAAACACCAAGCATATAGTTAACAGCTACCCACACAACTTCGGACACAATATGTTTACCTAGCCTTTAACATTATCTAAGGATAAAATCATGTACTTATATTGAAATACGTTTGCCGTGGAAAATAAGACGAATTACACGCCAAGTTGTCAACACTTTTTCGGAGCGTTGAAGCATGCATATACGCAAAAGAGGGAAAATATTTCGCATGGATATTCTGGAAAAAGTATGACAAAGTAGTATTATCAACGCGTTGGGAGAAGATATAAAAATCATGTAACTTTTGTAACCTTCAAGCGTCAGAGACTGCTAGATCAATACGGTACAGACCTGGAGAGAGACCAACAGGTAGCGTGACAAGAACGCCCGAACGCGAACTTTACCCTCTCCTACCTTCTTCTTCCCCGCGACCCGCTACATCCATCCTACACATTCGACCAGTAGACCAATCGTTTCCAAGTCCGCTACGAATACGAATCGGTTTTTACCTTGCCGAGACTTGTTTGAACATCGTCAACTGTTGCTGTCTTTATTTGAACTCACGACAATTGCCTCATTAAAAAGCCCAGTATGTACGTACCATCGGAAGCAAAAGGGCACGAGTATAATTATCTGGTGTATGCTCGCCTTTTAGCTACGGCTAATTAAGTTGGGAAATGCTCCTGGAAATAAGATCTGCCAATTTTATTGTTAAACAGGAAAACGAATGTAATTCAAAGAAAAGGTCAATTTAGCCATTATAAAAAAATCCAGAATCCTAACAAAATCGAAAAATGGCTACTGAATGAGCGTCATCGAGGAAGAGTAACATTTGGAGTAAGTTCTTGAAAATTACTCATCAAATTGATAAACTAACGAACTCCTGACAAGGAAAGTTAATAACGTATTTGGTTAATGTTAGTAAGACATTAAGTAAGTAACTGATTATTTAGCAATATTTTGCTGAAAAGGAAGGAATATAAGGAGTTTTGAAGCCATCGATGGTACTCACATTAAAATAAATATAACAGTTGTAGATCCACATACATATTGAAAGGTGACCCAGCATTATATTACAACCATAAGAAACAATTTATTAATCTCTACTGTGGGGAAGGGGAGTCTATGCTTAACGCACGGGTATTAAGGAAATCTAAAATCTGCGAAATATGTTAAAACGGGTTTTTAAACAACCAGAACTATTTTACTCTTGGTGATTCTGCTTATCCAAGTCTATCTTGGCTTGTTTCACGCACATAACGGATTTTTGTCGGAGAACCAAAAGGTATTTAATGATAAGCAGTCTGCATCTCGAATATTAATTGAAAATGCGATAGAACTATTGGAGATCTGTTAAATCTATGGTGAAATGTGTTCTGTACTCCACAATCTATAGACTTTAACTTACACCCCCGAAGATGTGATAGAAGACTGAAGGTATTTAACAAGATATTCTGTAGCAATTACTACTTACTTATATATAAGCCAAAAACCTCCAAATAAATTATATTTAAATTAGAGATTTTAAAAGAAAACGACTATTAAGTACAATTAACCAGACTACAACCGGTAAACATAAAACTGACCTATATAAATTAATTGCGCGTGTCCAGAAAACAAAGTCAAATAAACTCATCAAGTTGCCTCCTCTTTACATATGCTTCATCTGTGGTTCTCACAAAAGCTTTGAGGTGAGTGCGTAAAAAGTTTCTCAGAGTCGCTCAGAGTTTTGTTGTAAAAAGAACACGCTTGTAGAATAGATAAAATGCTTGGGATAAATAGTACAAGGGAAAGTCAGTAAGTAGATCACAAAAATCTATTACAAATATAATTAGAGAAATAGTTAGCCAAAAACAAGTTTTATTTTTCAACAAAATCTCCGTCTGTATTAATACACTTATCTTGTTGCTTTATCAATGTCCCAATGCTTGCTGCATAAAAGTGTTTGGGCTGCCGTTGTTCTTCAATTCTCGCCCGGGTTAAATGGACCGAATGCGACCCCTGGCATTATCGTGATGCAGCAATATTCCTCTCGTCAGAAGGCCTGGACGTTTTCGTCGGATTGCATCCCGAAGCAACAACAAAATTCTACAGTATGATTCAGCAGTCACGTTCTCATTTCTATTCTAGAAATGGGCTAGGAGCACTCCTTGAGAATCCCAGAACACGGTAAGCATAACCTTACCAGCTGAGGGCACAACCTTGATTTTCTTTGTTGAGTGTGAAGAAGGATGATTCCATTGCATTGAAGCACGCTTTGTTTCGGGTTGGTAGTTGTGCACCCATAACTCATCACCAGTAACAATCCTGTTAAGCATGTTCTCCCCTTTCTCTGCGTACCAAGAGGTGCTGCAAGGACAAGCCCATTCGAATCCTTCTATGTTACTCGGTCAGTTGTCTAGATACCCACCGTGAGCAAACTTTTCGGAAATTCGTACGATCGTGCATCGTTTCGTAGGCTAAACCATGAGAACACTCTATTGCAGTTGCTATGCTGTCTATAGTTATTCGCCTTCAGTTCGAATCATCTCTTCCACCCGTCTAAGTGTTGCAACTGTCACATTCTGAACGGGGCGGCCACTTCGCTGATCGTCAAGAACATCTGCGCACCCTTGAGAGAATTTCTCGACCCAGTTATACACGGCTTTACGCGACAAACACTTTTCACCGTAAACAGGAGACATTTCCTTATGGATATCTTTTGCAGTGAGTAATTTTGCCCAGAAAAAAACGCACAACAGCACGCCGCTCTTCCACAGTACGCTCTTCGAGCACGATCGCCATTTTAACACTTCCTGCGTACGCGCACGGCAACTGTCACTTGAGTGTCATAAAGCTGGATTGTGCTGACACCTAATGAGAGATAGGAAAATAGCTCATTGCTATTGCCAGCTTTTCCACAGTAGTTCGTGACTTATTTAATGACTTTCCCTCGTATGTTTATTTAGTTTCTTCCAAATGGTGCTAATATTAGGATTCCATAAAGATACGCTCTCTTCTCGCGTTTAATTGCATTACTGACGAAAATACGCAATTGTTTGTAAAAATTGAGAGAGGCTCTGGCACCCACTCTCTTCGCACGTAGCAATGCATTGTTGTTCATCATAAAATGAATGTTAAGTGTCAATCACGGAGCAGCAGCCCTATTAAATCTTTTAGTAATAAGAGTGTATAGTGTTAAAAAATCCAGCGATTTAATCTATGCTGTCAGAATAGTAAATAGCATCCAATTATATATACTGATTGTTGGTTGTCAGGTGCGTACATAGGGATTTAACATGTAATTCAGTTTTAGGCGATTTCCTGCTCTCATATTCATTTTATTGCAAAAACTACAGAGTAAGTTTTTTTTTGTCAGTAGTAATAACCATTGATTTATGAAATAAAAACAAAAGTATTTTATTTTGTCAAATATTTACGTCAAAAAGTAATGAAAGTGGATGTTTACGCGAACGAAGAGTGTATCTTTATTATTAAAAATTATTATGCTGGTAAAACTACAGAAGAGTAAGAGATTTTCGGTAAAACATGAAAACAAACCAATCAACAATTTCGAAATTTGTTAATAAATTTGAACGTAACCAAGAACGAAGACAATGGAGGCAACGAAGCGCATGAAAGTATGGCATTGGGCTGTGATAAACCAACATTTTTTGTATAGCTTAAAGTACATTGGCTCTGAATGTTATTTGCTTTACTCAACAGCTTTCAAAATTAAAAAAAAAAACATACCTATAAACAACGAAAACACTTTTTGTTGAAATTATGCAAACGAAACAAATAGTGCCGTGCTTTTCTTTATCCATTTATTTTACGGATTAATGCATTTAATTTTTTTTTTTTTAATAATGAACGAAATGTTCAAAATACTCGTGCATGCGTTAAATAAAACCCCAATATCTCCAAAAAAATGAATAATTGAGCTGGAATTTTTAACAACAATATGGTCATTTAAAATTGTGGGAAATTTGACTTTACATAGTTATTTAGAGCTTCTGCAAAATAATGTCGGTCCTGCCTTGGAAGATACAGTTCGTCCAAATCAGGCTATTTGGTTACGGGAGTTAGGTTACGGTGTCCGATTCGCTTTGGGTTAAATATGGGAATTATTTGGACTTTGTCTTTCTTAAAGGGTAGAATAGTCGATGTGGGGCTCCTTGCGACTTTTTTTTTGTGGGAATGTCTTAAAAGTAAAATTTTCTCCAGAAGGCACACTAATTTAGATTCGCAATTTAATTACTAGCAGACAGTTAACTAATGTAAGAAGACCTTATTCTAGTTACTGATTCATTAATTTTGCAATTAATCAAACTGAAATCTAAAACTATATAACTGAAGAAATATTCGTAAAGCTTCAAAGTCGATAAATATTGGGGACTAGATCGGAAGAATTTTTCTACTTCCATTCACAAGGATTAGATTAGATAAGGCTCCAATTCTTTAGCTGCCGCTAGAGTAATTTACATCACGTTCCACGCGTTAATTCAATTTCTTCATTCCTCCTACAATTTACTCTTACGCACACAGAGAAATGTTCCTTCAAGTCAAAGAACGATGCACTAAGTTAAGAAGTACCTTTTTTAAATAGTGGCAAAGCAACCTGTTGTTAGAACAAAGAAAATAATAGATGTTTCTTTGAAAAGAAACTGTTTTATTATAAAAACTCGATATATTAACTGAAAGAAATACGGCGCACAAAATATATTTCGTTGACTTATTGTTAGCCAAAAGAAGACCGTTAAATCCATTAAGTTAATATTTATTATAGAACTATGCATCCTTTCAAGATAGTTATTCGCTTTTCGCATGTGTCCCACGAATAATATCGATTAACTGATGCTATTTACACATATAACGACTCATAGATTGACAAAACAACTTCTATAAAAACACTTTTAGGTTCGGAAAAGAAACGATCCGCCGAAAATTGTTTTCCTGGCATGTTTGAAATTCATTAGTTACACTCCATCATTTTTCTAGAAAGGTTCGACTGCCATCGCCTGCTAAAAATATCCTCTCGCGATATCGCTTGTATAGCATTCGGGTGACTATTATTTATGGAGTATAGTGTGTTGACAAGCGTGTTGATTGGATCAGACAGATAATTGCTTATGATTAATGCGCATCTGTAGAATTTTAAAAGTGTTTTGTAAGATTTGAAAACATGCGTACTTCTTTTTTCCAGCCTTTTAACTAGATAGTTTAAATAATTATGCACTTACTGTTTTCTAATCTTTCCTCTGTAAAACTGGACATTTGTGGGGCCTATTCGGTAATTTCACAAAATGTATTTATCGTTTAAAGAAAATCAGAAAAATCACCATTATTTTAGTTCAAATATCTGTTGCAGATAAAGCAAATGTTGAGGTAGAAACCGACTAGAATATCAAAACTATCTTTGTAAGTAGAAAGGTATTCGCTTGACGACTTTCTTGAGCAGGAACACACATAATTAATATTTGAAGGTAGTTGTAGTGCCATATTTTCAAGATGTGCGAACTTGCTTTCTGCGCTGTTCTTATACAGGATGTCTCACGAGGAACTGCATCGAGTACACAGCACACTGCAAAAATTAAAAACTTGGTAATAAACTAAAGCCTATATTTATTTAAGATATCCGGTTATAGCAGAAGCAGCAGTCAACTTTATTTTAAATAGAACAACTACTCGTATATATTGCTTCATATGTTTAAATTTCTAGTTCAATTTTAAGGTTTGATGTAACAACTATGTTTGCTACTTCTAATCATATTTGAAATATTTGCTTCTTTTAAACATTTGTGACAGATAGACGAGGAAAAAATTTCCACAACTCCAAAGACCGCAAATCAAAAATAATCCGTAAAAGTAATCCGTTTCTATACAACTGAAACTCTATTAAAATAATAATCCAACCTCCATGAGACACTGTTTAAACTGAAAACAGATTAGTAAACAACACAAAAGTATTGTTAACCTCCGTACGACACAAGTTTAATAATTAATCCGGGACGCTCGATTCGAGGATACGAATGATTCACATTTTCCTCCATTCTCAACCGAATTCGGTCACCGGTTGAGAATGTTAACAATACTTTCGTGTTGTTTACCATACTACGCCACAGTCCTTGCTATCTCTATTGAACATAGAATATACGAACAAAAATAGTTTTGGGTGAAATATGTATGACTAACCTTATCTTTTAAAGGTCACAATAAATTTAGACGCCTAATTACGTAAATGTTCGTGTAGTAATAAGTTTATTATTTATATCTACTTCTACATTTTTAATACAGGAGATTTATAGAAGCCCTTTTGGTATTTAAAACTAAACGATTTTTTGAACCACATTTCAAATTCGTTTATAACCTTAAAACTTTTACTGTGAAATGCATTATCGTTTCCTGCTCTCAGAACAACCACTCGCCGTCAGCATTGCCCTGAAAAATGTTGTAAACAAGAGATGTGATACTGATCTCCCCATGGCACTAATAGGAACCTGTTACTGTTAAGAGTTTTGGCTAAATCAAAACAACACTCGCTATGAAACATTTTCAATGTTTCCATTAACACGATTTACAAAAGCGACAGCAACCCTTTCCGTTGACAGGCCAGTGTAATAACCATACTATCGCGAGGTTAATATTTTATGTATATGGAAAAGCTTAATAATTCCGTTATTTGAATTGTGGTATTTTGAAGATTTATATCGTTGATCTCGTATACTTAAAGCAAAAGGAGTCGATTGAAGTCAATTTGCAGGAAACAATGAAAGTCATGACTTATTTTCAAGAATTTACCTTGTAAAAACAATTTATTGTCAGAAACACAAAATCGTGCAACATACCATCCATATTGGAATTTAGTCATCAAAATTCATAACGTCATTTATAACAACACAAACGGTCATCGAGAAGTAAAACATTTAAATATCGAAATCACTGGATTCCCGTGGAAGCGAATTAAAAAATAAACATAAAAACTATTGTAGTCAAAAGACAGTTTTTGGAAAGGAGTATTTAGAAAACAAATTAGAAGCAAGCTTTAAAATTACAAGGCTATCATAAAGTAGGGGATATGTTTGAACTTAGTATATAACGTCAATAAATTAGGAAAACAATAAAAATCAATAGAAACTGAATTTCTTCAATGATAAGATTTCATATGCCTAACATTTCTTACCGCAACCGTAGGCCCAGTGACGCCATCAGTCCCAATTACAGCTTCGATAAATATTATAAAACGATATTATCGGATAGAGAAGAGTGAAGAAAAGCCTGCCTATAAAAACTGAATCCATCTGGTACACAGACGGCTCAAAGACAGAGAATGGAGTGAGAGTCGAGTTTTGTGGCGGTAGACCAAAAATATCTGGATCACTAAGCCTAGTTCAAAGCACCACAGTATTTCAAGCCAAAATAGTAGCAGCACTGGGGAATATTGATGAATTAGACCACCAAGTAGATAACTAGCAGACTGAGACTGAGCAGACTCGTCAACTGCTGAAAATTGTCCAAGGCGCTCTATACGGTAGTTGAAGCAACCACTAAGCAATAGAAAAATAAAAAATCTCAAAAGTGGTGGAAGAGTATTCCAGGACAAAGGCTAAGTAATTTGTGATTGAACACAGGCCTACATTTACAGCGGACCTGCTCAGCAGAGACAGGAAGTCTGTTAGAACAATAGTGGGCCTGCTAACAGGACACCGTATGCTCAAGAAGCACATAAGCAAGCTGGGCCTGTCAGAGGAAACAGCATATAGATTCTGCCCGGCGGGAGAAGAGACTGACGTCCATGTGCTGTGCGACTGTACAGCACTGACAGAGGTACTCATTGTCAGTAGATCTGAAAAGATCGCAGTGGGACAGGTTAAGAATCACCTCGGGTTGTAATCTAATCTAATCTATCGCAACTGTTCAATATAACCTTTCTGTTTTGGAGCCTCACATTATTATACAACATTTCGGGTTGAAATCCAGTAGCTTGCTTTATAATACACAGCGTGGTGTATCACATTCGCGTCGGCTTATATACGAAAGGCGATAAAGTATTTCTAAAATAGTTTAAGTATTGATGAGAATATCTAAACCTAGAAATTCTAATCAATCAAAATTGGGGAAATTAACGCTATATTGACCTCTACAGAATAGAACACAAGTAAATATTCAACAACTATGCGAGGGTAGCAGGCTTTGGCCACCAATGGAAATTAATTAAATCAATAATTAATACGAAACTACCAGCACCGCCAAGGGCTGCGTGTAAGTTCATCGGGGGCAAGTTTTCAAATTGTTTTGATATACACTAGGTGGCCCCAAAAAACGTTACACGCCAAACTTGTGTATAAGTGAAACAACCTGTATATTATTGTTTTTTTTTTGATAATGCAGGTTAAATAAAAGCTATGCGTTACGGTTAGATGTTTATGTGTTAATTTAACTATTCTTAAAAATGTGGACCAAAATTTTGGAGGAGTGCGTTTCTTAGGCATTTACGCTAAATATTTTAAATTTCCAAAGAAAGACATCAGAGGATACTAAAGAAAATTATTATATCGTTACATACACAACAAGGGTGAATACTGTAAGTAAATTTAGTAAAAACGATACTTAAACAAAAAGAGAACCTGTAATTTTCTTAAATTCATATTCAATATATCAATTTGCTTCAGGTGATAAGATATTATAACAAAAGATATTGTAAACGATCGAGGACAATGGCGATCCTTGAGGAATACCTTATAAGGTTTGGAAGGATTCGGACTTGCGGGTGTCGTTCTTCCAGAAATTGTTTAATTAAGTAATTAAGACAATGTAAGTGGTGGAATTTCTTTTTGCCAGTGTCTTGAAGGCTTTGATATCTGATATCTAAGAAAAATGCTGAAATCTTAAACCTTAATATATGTCGGTTGCTTAACCTAAGCTGACGAGAATCTATTTTGTGTTCCATTTCTTCGATTAAAAATAAGGAGTCTTGTGTATACAGTCTACAGTAATCCCTATTATACCCAGTCTACGGAACACTTTGATATTTTATCCGATAGGTCAGGCAATAAATTACTACGGTAGTGAGTTTAGATTCAAAGAAAAAGGCTTCCTCCAATTCCATCTTGATACAATTATCTGCATTATATACGCGCCCCATGATACAGCCACTTAATCTACGTCAGATGCCGTGCGATATTACCTATTCATTGGAGATTAAAGTTGCCATGGATATGCGGGAACGATATTACAGAATTTATTGATGTAAGCACACCACCACTGGTATGAATATATTGTCACTGTATTTTTATACTCGGTAGAAGTCGAAAATTAATACACCCGAACATAGAAAGAGTACTTTTCTCAAAACATTCCCTTGCGTTTCTTTATTAACATAAAGAATGGAATAAAGTACAGGCGCATAAAAATATATATTCGAAATAATGGAATAATAGATAATACGAATAAAACGATATACGTGAATGACGATTAAACTTCATATGATTTATGAAATAATGTGTAAAGAAAACATTAAAATTCAGAATTTTTGCTATTCTTTTGTTAAATTAATTTTCTGTTTCCCTCTTGTGCTCTCCATTTTTATCTCATGTTTTGTGTATTTAGTTCTATTATAACTTAGTCTGTGTTTTTTTTCGCTTATTTATTTACATATCATGCTGTATGCTTTTTAATTCCTCATTCAGTCTTTGCACATTTGCATTTTGCACAGCACATTTCCTGGCTTTAATCTTCAGGTACCTACTTTACAGGTCCAGAAATTTTTCCTAAATTTTTCAGTACCTCATAAAGAAACAGCAGGGGTTCAGAATGCACTCCTGTTTTAATGCAGTATATGTAAATATTTCAGACTGCTCGTTTCTTGTCCTCGCATAACTCTCGGTATCCTTGCTTAGACTTACATAGACAAATACTTTCCGTTGACTCATCTTTTACCCAAATTTTCTAAAAGTCCTTTTTATCTCGCTAATAGCCTTTTGCAACTCTATGAAGCAAATGTATAATATCTTTGTTTATTTTTATGACTTTCAGATTAAGTTGTCGTAGGCAAAATACATGATAGTCTGTCTCCCTATCTTTTCTAAATCCGTTCTGGCTATCTTTTATGGTATGTTTTATTTGCGCTCTGAGTCTTTCTTCTAGTATTATCGAACAAAATGTTCCCACTTTTGTTGGTGTAAATCCTCCATAGTTGCTACACCCTCTACTGTCTCCTGATTTATATGTTGATGTTATAATTCCTATTGTCCGGTCTTTGGAAACTTTCTTTGTTATTAGCTGGTTACAAATTTCTAATAGTTCCGTCTTTCTGTTTTCATTGAGATACTCCACCGTTTCCCCTGTTATTCCGTCGTATCCTGGTGCTTTTCGAAATATTACCTTATGTTTGGCCTTTTCTAACTTCGCTGCAGTTAATGCCTTCCATGTGATCCTGCGGTGAACAGAAACTTATTGTTCTTCTTTTGTTCTTGTATTCACCATCATCTCCTTCTTTTCCGATCTAGTATTCAAAGCTTGTGTTATATTTTCCCATTCTTCCGTTTATGTCATTCATAATTTATATTATTATGATTTATATTCTTTATTTGTTTTTGTAAAGTTTCCCAAATCCTCTTTTGTCCTTCTTTTCTGCATTTTCAATAGGTCCACATAGCACTATAATATCGTATTCCTCTTTCTCTACTTTCGTCTCTGTGGCTAGAATCCTTTCATTTATGCATTTTATTTCTACATTTTTAGTGCTTTGATCGCATACCATTACACTTGCTCCCGCATGCGCTCATATATTTTCCTCAACTCCACTCCAGATTATTATATTTCTTCCTGTTAGGTTATCTGAGCCTTCTTCTTTTGTATTTTTATAATTTCCATCTTTTCTAAAATCTCTTTCTCCATTTTTATTTATTTACATTCATCTTATTATGATTATTGTTTTCTCCCTTTGTTGTTCCTATCCGGTTTTTGTCTTTTATTTGGTCTTCCATATCCCATTTCCTTTTTTATAACCTGGGCTGTCATAAATACATTTTATTTATTCTGAATACAAGAATTTTTTGTCTAACTAATTCGAATTTTGAGCTAATACATCAAAAGAAAAGTATTCTCACTTTAGGTTTATACACTATGTTAATAAAGAGATTGAATACGTGAATTAAAACAGAGTGCCAAGTATGTCCGATTGTATAAATATATTCACATTAAAGTGATCTTTACAAACAAATTCCCTACAAATCACTTCCATTACGTCTCGTAGCCTGGAACTATAACTGTCAGGTCTTTATATTTTTGTTCACATAGCGACGATATGAATATTTTTTCTTGCGTTTTTAACCAAGTTGGTTTGTATATCAACAATACAGTATTTTGAATGACTTTCTATTTTATTTTCCATATTCCACAGTGTTAAGCGTCACGTCGATTTCTTTACAAAAGAATATTTTTAGGTTGTTTTTCATCAGAAATACAAATAGTTCTGGCAGTCATTTAAAAAACTCAATTTTCTTTTTTGTTAGTACAATTGAGTTCAAAAATATCTTAATTTCATTGTTTTACTGGCTTAAGGCGTTAAGTAACTTGTAAACAATAATTCTATACACTATTGGGGAATTTTAAAGTATTCCAAAAGAATTACTCAGGTAATATTTACCAAGCGAACTAGATAATAAATTTTAAGAAATCATAGCTTGTAAATGGCTAGCTTTTGTATTAAAAAGTTTTCTCAATTATTGCGAAGTCAAAAAATATATATAACTTGCATATGTTGCTTTGCCAGCGTACTTTCATCAACAAAGTAAATTAAAAAAGTTTTTCATGAGCCCAACCTCACCAACATTTTAATACGCTGTCCAAAATGACAAATTCAAATTTCGTGACCAGATGCTAATCCCATTTAAACTTTCCTTAACGTAGCCGGATACGTATACCTAACGGTTTAAATACTCTAAATTAAGAAGTAACTGCGTAGGTACATGCAAACTAATTGTAGCGCTGTTCGTTTATTATCACGTAGATAAAGTGAGTGGAATTTTCTAGCAAACTAATTGTAGTTTAAGGTAAGTTTAAATGCCGAGCATTACTTAAAATATGAGCAATGCCTGTGTCACTAGCTTAAAATGTTTTAAATTTGCATATATACTGCGTTGACCGAAAAGTGTCGCAACACAAAAAACCTTTATTACTGATTTATGAAAAAAAAAGTAATACAAATTTGGTACCATATACAGTGGAAACTTAAGACTACATAGACTTGAGTATAGCTTTATATTGTGTAAGATGTGTCTTCGAATACAAATTTTAAAAGCTTTTCTCTAAGTTTTCACGGAAGGAATTATCTTCCACCCACGCTTTAGATGGACACACTATATAAGTAGAGATATTAAAATTTTACGTTAGGAAACTCTGGTTATTTTATTCGGGCGACCAATTATAGTGAAAATCAAACGTTACGCTAATCTACTTTATTTCAAAACACCTAATGATGGAAAGTGTTTTTTTTTTTTGCAAATTAATAGAAACCAAATCAAATGTAAAAGATACACATTATTTACGACTTTAGAAGTAAATACACGAAAAACTACATTGTTAGAATTCCTGAAAAAATTGCTTGCATCTATATAGAAAAATCAGTCTGTTTTTGTATGAGGTTAGCTTCTTTTTCTCCTCCAGGTACACCTACATATTCTTAATTACGTTTTGACCAAATTGTTCTTTAACATTATTGAAAAAATACATCGCTGTTGAAATTAAAGTAGACCAAAATTCCCGAGTACTACGTAACACTAAACGGGTTTAATTTAAGGTTAAAATTTTTATCTAGATCTAGTATCCCATTGTTTTAGTACTTTTATCATTTCCTTAATTTATTTTTACCTTCCTCAGAGTGCTACAAAAGAATAATCCAAATAGTAACTGGTTAATTAAATCATTAAATCACGTACTCGAATACTGTGGCACTGGAACAATGAAACACTTCACTGTACCCTCTACCACAAACACTTCACTTACACTGAACGACGTTTCGATAAAGTAAAAAGTGAACAAAATTATTTTGCATAAAGTATGTTGAAACCGATAATTCTTTAGAATCCAGATACGAAGGGAACCTTAAAAATTTCCAAGAAAAGAAAAAAAGAACACTTTATTGTTTCTCAAAATATCCGCCTTTAGGTTTTAAACTAGTTATTGAAACATTTATTTCAATCTGAACACAGCGCGCAATTTGTTTTTGACAAAAGAGAACAGGAAGAAGTCATTAGGTGAAAAGTCAGGCGAATACGGAGAATGGGTCATTAATTAAATATTATTTTCCTTTAAATAAAAGACTATTCGATGTGCTTTGTGAGAGCTGGCGTTGTGGTAGTGAAGAATGATATGCCGATGTTGCTGTTTTTTTTCTGATTTCATCGAAGACTTGAGAGAAACAAATTGTTGTATACCAATCAGCGTTTACTGTTTTTCGATCCTCAAGAGAAACGGTAGCAACAGACCCAGTTTTACGCAAAAAAAAGCAATCATATTTTTTGAAGCGCTTCCTGAACGAACGTTGGTTTTGGTTTTTTTGCACCAACTCAAAGGAGCCATTTTTTGAGCCTTGATTAAATTGCATGGAACCCAACGACTGCAAAGCTTCTTCACTACTAAATGCTCATCTAAAATCGCACGTACTTGACTTTTACTAATGCCCAATGG
Source organism: Oryctes borbonicus (assembly GCA_902654985.2). Lineage (NCBI taxonomy): Eukaryota > Metazoa > Arthropoda > Insecta > Coleoptera > Scarabaeidae > Oryctes > Oryctes borbonicus. The sequence goes on from LR736888.1 coordinate 3,047,348, forward strand.
TGCTTCTCTCTCTCGATGTCACATGTCGATTCGCTTCAATCATTTCTCGCTCAGCATTGATGTTTGCCGGAACAACAGCAGTTGATGGACGACCTCCGCGAAATTCCTCACTGACAGAAGTACGCCCACGCTTAAATTCTGCAAACCAGTAATAGACTGTAGTTTTGGATGGTGCTTCATCACCGAAAGCAGAATGAAATCGATCGATGCATTGTTGAGCTAAGCCACTTTTGAAATCGTAAAAAATCATCGAACGACAATGTTCACAAGAAATATCAATTTTTTCATTAAATTGATTTCTTTGAAACGCTAACGGTTCCCCCGTATACGTTGTATCGTAAAGTTTTCTGGTCTTCAAAATAAATAAATAGCAAGAGACGGCATTAAGTAATTAAATCTGTATGAATGTCTTTTCTTTAAATTGACAGCGTCTACAATCTTATTGAAATAGGACATTATTTTCAACATTCAGAACCCTGACATTGTCAAAATTGAAAAGGCGACCGGTCTCATTGGCGTGTGCTCTTAACGTGGTACTGTTAGAATGTAATCTAACATTGCTTTTGTGGCTACTAGTTCGGATTCTTAATTTTTGGGAGGTTCGACCAATGTAGCACCCTTTACGTTAAGTATAATAGATTAAGTTATTTTTGTCTAAACTGTTCGCCACGTCCTTGAGCCCGGAGAAAAAGGAATTCATATATTTCTTTATATTATGTTGTTTAAATTAGTGGGGAAATTTGTTGGATAATTGAGGGATATATTGGAGGATAACAAATTCTCTTCTTTGATTAAAATGTTAAAGGGTAGTTTGACCAAAACGTGGATACCTTCTTGAGTTAGTTGGTTTTCTATACCAATCCAGTTTGATAAGATTATCAGTATCTCTATAAGCCATAGTGCCGAAGAACGGGGCCGAAATGTTAGATTCTACTTCACTAGTAAATTGAAGTTTTTCATTTAAACTGTTAACGATACTTAGTGTGTAATCCAGTTTTTTTTTTTGGTAAAGGAGGATATCATCAACATATTGAAATACAAAGCGAAATTGAAAATCTCTATTATCTTTGACTTAACAATTTCAGTTGTGGATTTCAATAAAGTTATCATTCTTAAGATTAATCTGCTTCTTTCCTTTTTAACCCGTTTGTTATCTGATTATTCAAAATTATTTGTCTGAGTATGCCGATTTTTAGTAAAACTACCATTTCACATTGTAACGCTCCATTCTGTCTGGTAGGCAGTGGCGGAGTTGCTGGTGATCTACTGACCAGTCCAGCTTCTTTTAAGTTTTTTGATTGTTTGAGAAGAAATTGAAACTGTTCCGGGAAACCATTTTTTAACACCGAGGTAGTGATCGACCTGATTTTTAAAGTAGAGTGCCCAATGAAACGATTATTTGTTGTACGAGTGCATTGCTTCCGCCCTTGCCCTAGCCTCCAACAATAAGTTCCCATTTCATTAAAACGTCTAAATTGTGGTTTGCTCCAAACAAATTGGTTATATAACCCTGAGAATATCTCTTACCGTGTTACTGCTCACACTCCCTCATGTTTCGTTAAATTGTTTCAATATCTGAAATACACAAATGCCGATAAATACATTGAATTGAAAAGAAAAAGCAATAGATAAACTCCAATAATTTCCAACAGATTGCAACAGAAGTACAAGTTATTTGTATCTTGCCGGAGGTGTATTTGAAAACCATTTATATAATCAGAATATTATGGATAAAACTTTTGAGTATATTGCAGATGACGAGGCCTTTATTTATGTCTATACTGAAAATGACAGCTTCAAAACAACTTAAATATTAAAGTTGTTATTCCATCTAATACTGAAGCATACACGGGTATATCATGTCTTACAGTAGTTCGACAATAATTATTTTAATCGCCGTTAATTAAAATCTTTACTCATTTCCCTATATCATTTTGAATGCGAACTTCGTCGGTAGACCAGTAAAGATACGTAAATTTATGGATCTGTCATTTGCATTTTCAAACTCTCAGGCGTGCAGAGACAAAGTCGGCGAAATTTATTACGCAAAATCTAAAGTCTTCGAAGGAGTTCCGCGACAACAACCACGACGCCGGTAGCATTTCCATAAACAAAACAAATCGACCACTCCTGGGACTCGCTCGAAATTACGCAATAGAAAGGAGTTCATGCCTTCCTTACCCGGTTGCGTCTTCCCTTCTGATTCTTGTCGAAATAACTTCAATAAGGTTGCAATGATTCCAAACACACATATGTTCCGACGAGAGTGGCCTTTGCTTTATTTTTCGCTGTAGGCAGTGTAGAAATCCCCAGACCTTGAACTCTAACTTAACGTTGTGGGAAATCGGTCCGAATTTTATCACTTCTAGTTATACATTTCGATACTCGACATTGTTGTTGATTTTAGAATGTCACTACAGAAACAACTGCATTAAATTTAACATTAAAACAAAATATTTTATTCAACAAATTCATATATCGTCAAACAAATACAGGGCGAGTTATCCCCATTTGCTTTTTTGAATAGACTTTTCTCAACGGTTATAAGATCCATTTTCAGACTGATTTAAAATTACATTGGGACATAGGGGATGTGCTATAGGCTGGGCGTTTTTTCGATTTGTTACAATACTGAGAGTTTCTTTTAAATTATTTTGTTTCATGTGATTCTTACGTGTATGTTTGACCGAATAAAATTTTCCTTCTCTTAGCGACCTATGTGGCTGTGGATTTAAAAAATAGTTATTAATTTACCTAAATTGGCGAGTACGTTCCAGCTATCCTTTCCTACCACTACCGAAGAGGAATTTAGTAAGGCCGCTACCAAACAGATATTTAGGAGAGACGCTGCCGGAGATCAATTTTACAAATGCTTTGTAATATCAGTTATGATAACCAGAGGTGTCGCGTCACTTGTCTGAATTCATTTCCAATTTATTTACCATTAATTCCTATTATCATTATTATTATCACTATAGTTTAATGAAATAATAATAAAATTTTTATGGAAGTTTCTAGTCAGGTGTTTTTCACATTTTCACAATTCGAAGGGAGGTGCAACAAAGCTTTTCGCCAGTTTCAGTAAAAAAAGATATCCTGACGCCCTTTTCAATAAATGTTTTCACCTCTGCTATACCCCGCCCTAATTCACTAACTGATGGTACACAGTATACCATCCAGGATACCACGATATGACATTTTGCGGAATTAAATGAATTAAAATAATAGTGCCTCTCAAGGAGACAGTTCAGTAAATTGGAACTTTTACCATCTTTGCTTTACTTCTCAAGCATAGTGAAGTGTACTAAATGCTGTGCCTTCCTTTCAAGTGCCATAGTAAATACTCAATGTGATCTTCTTCGATTTCAATACTCGTCGTTTCATGTTAAATGTGTTGACCAGGTGTTGAGGTGTTAATTGTATATGGCATATTTTTAAAAACAATTTTTTTAGCGTGGCAAAGTAAAACAACCTAAAACAGTTAAATCAGGAGAACGTGGGGGAAATTCTACTGCACGGGAGTAAGAGGCCCATTATTTGCAGTGTCTTATAAGTTGTGGCATTGTCTCCATTCCTCAGTTCGTCATGATGCAACTGGTTTAGAAGAGGGTACTATAGGTTATCGAGTTTACCGCTTCATGAAAAAATAGTGGACCAATAATTGCTCTTCGTGAGGCTGCTATTCAAACACAAACCTTTTCAAAATGCAATGGTTTATGTATCGTTACATAAAGGTTTTCACTAGACCATGTACGCATGGTTTGTTTGCTAATAAAAGTATTAAGGTGGAATCAAGCTTGAGTTGGAGAAGAAAGCGAACAATTTCCTGATATAAATCAAGATACGATACTACAAAATGAAACTGAATACGAAATTCGTCCTCTTGTCCAATACGAAAATATCTTCAATGATAAATGTTTAGTTAATTGCAGTTTTTTGAATTGTGAAATTTACCAATAATGGTACTTTTTTACCAATAGGAAAATTCGTAGTCTTCCTTATGTGTTTGTTATCCAAGCACATGCAGTTATATTCTAAGGATAAGCCGGTCCTGAGCATGCACTCTTGCGAGACGAACCATCGTAAGAAAAGGACACATCAGGATTTTCCGGAGTCATGTAGCAAAAATAAATCTTCCGTTAGAGTTCGGTAACAATCTAATTTCGCGCCCCTTTCCGCGTTAAATCACATAGAGGGAAAGAGGGAACGTTGGGCGTGTACGTTGCAAGCGCTTGTATGTGCGCCAGTCTATATTTGTGTGAAGTCAGCTTTACATAATTCGCATTTACTGCCAACGCCTTTCTATGGTAGCTATACCCATATATCTGCCGGTACCGCTCAAAGTGATAGAATCTGCCATGTGCCATGTTTGTGTCCTCTCGATGTCTCATCTGCTCTCTGTCCCATCGCCGCCGCTTCGTGTCAGGGTCTCTCTCCGACATATCATCGAGCAAGTCGTATATACGAGAACTGCTTAAACGTTTCCAAATTGGATTACCGCTGCGGAGTAAATCACACGTGAATGAGGAATGTAACGTTTGGTTTGGGTGGTGTGGATGTGAAAGGCTTTAATTGATTGGATAGCGTTTAGTAAAACTGTTAAAAATACTTAGCGGGATTAGCTTCGTGTAAGCCGATCATAAAGCTATCATAAACGGAAAAGATTACCGGTGCGCGTTTATCTACAGACCTTCCTCCAATGTGATAACATTTACAAGACAAGCCAGGTATTCGTGGTCTAGTTAAAATTTAGTATGTGGACTTTATAAAATTTTACGGGAAATGACAAAAGCTAACGAAACCCGCTAGTTGCAGAATCGTACTAACCATTAGTAAAAAAATAACTAGCTAGACCGTGGAATTCCCAACGGGGGCGATACTGCCACCTGCAGGCGCTGCAGCCTTCCATGGGAGCAGTAGCAGATCCAGAAGCAAGTGGGTGGAGTTGAGACAGTCAAAAGAAGCGGTGTCTTGTCTCCATGGTTCGCAAGCGTGGACGAAATTTATATTTTATCTTCTTCTCACGCATGAACAAGAACAAAAAGACACAAACTGTATGTGTACGAACGTAAGTTGCATATTTCCGAGCTGTGTCCTTGCAAGTTGATAGGCAAACACCCGGTCCATGCAATCAAACATGTTTCGGCAAGAATATGGAAGCTTGAATGACTTGTTTACAGAGCAAGTGCGTCGGCATCCCATGATTTTGTGCGCATGTTAATACGCGCACAAAATAAAATGTATAAAAGGAATAACTCTAGGAATATTTTATTATTTTCATGTGCTTCACCGTGATAAACAGTCCCGAGTGATAAGTGATAAAAATCGCTATAAACATAATTTTTATAACAATCTATTTAAATCTGTTGAGAAGCTAATTTGTATTTCAAAATGTCTGAGTCTATATACAAACCAATCATTAGCTGTGTTTAATTTGACAATAAGTTTTTTCAAATAAAGCTATGAAACTTTCTAGGCTACAAGAGCATTTAAATAAAATGGATGCTAATAAGAAGAACAAAGAATTATCCCTTCAAGGACTAGAAAAGCAATATTTAAAACAACAAACTGTACTAAACCTTTTTGCTTCGTCTTCTAAACAAGATGACGACGGGCTATGAGCCTCATATAACGTTTAATTGTTAATCGCAAAAACAGGAAAACCACACACAATTAGCGAGGAATTAATTTTCCCAGCAGTTGAAGAGATCATAAAAACTATTCATCACAAGATGCCGCCAGCTAACGTCAGAATAGTTTCTCTCGCTAATACTTCAGTGCAAAGAAGAATAGATGAAATTATTGACTTATTGTTAGATTACCACATCAGCCGTTTATTTTTTAAGACACTCATTTGCATGTTTACTGTCAAATATGCCAAACGGTATTTAAAATTTTAAATCTTGATATTACCCAAAAATTAATTCAACAAGAAAACATGGTCCTTTCAATTTAATTTTTTATGATCCTACCCGGTTTTCGTCCATCCTGGTGAAAGACATCATTTTGTGCTTGATTAGCTCGCAACTACTTGAAACTACTCCAATTGCAGAATGGAAAACGATAATAATAGGAAAATTGTGCAACACTTCATTATATTTGAGAAGTAAGACGAAGATGGTAAAACTATACCTACCTACTACAACTCTCTCTGTACGAGGCACTATTTGTCTAATTAAATTCATTTAATTAGACAAAAACGTTCTAGTGTTACATTGGTGAAACGTCAGATGTAAAATTCTGCAACTACAGAATAAGACAATTAGTATAATTAGTACACAATGGAGGTATTCGTGTAATTAGTAAATTGTCAAGCAGGCAAAGTACCTGACAAAACACCCACTAATTACAACCGCAGAACTATACCTATGTACGACAAACGGTTCTATAACTTTCTTGCAATAGGATTTAATTTAATATTAGTGTAGAGTGTCGGTTAGATTTCTCTAACCTCGAAATATTTTTTTTTTTAGTTGATCAATTGGCTATAAATTTTACTTCACTGTTCAGTATTTATAACTTCCCCCTTTTATGCACCTGTGGATACCCGCATTCAATTCACCTGTTAATTAAAAAGCGGATTACACTTCCAACATTGGTTTGCTACTTTTCCGATACTTGATTTATTGCTGCAGGCAATCTCTTGTGAAATATAGGCGAATGAAATTTAAGGCATTTAGATAGAGAATAGTAGTGAACTTTCTTCCTGTGGGAAGCAGTGTTCAATGAATTAATGAACATACTTTCAGCATTAAAAAAATATGACTATTTCTCAGGTTGTGAGCCAATTTACAAAAACACTGTACACACAACAACACACAAATTACGTTTTGAGGTAAGAAAATCCCACATATTTTTTTTTAACATTTGAATATTATTTTCAGATATTTAAGTATTAAATAGATTCAGATCCATGTACTTTAAAGTGACAATAAATAATACATACATACGTTGCATATTATTTACTTCAGTTCTATAAAAACGTATTTCATGTGTCTCAATAACCGTAAAGTAAGCAATTATAAAATTGTTATCTCTAGTTAATATTATCGATAATATATTGTCTTTTCACTTTGATAGATTACTCTGGCAAAATTTGCAATCAGTAGACAATGATTTGATTTTTGTAAGTCAAGAATTACCCCAAACTGACTTTTCATACAGAAACTTTCAATTTCATGTCCGCTTGCAATTCCTAAATGATTATTTATGTTTATCTGTGAAGTTTCACATTCAAGGATGTTGTTTGCAGGGCGAGATATAGCCGAGGACTGCAATATTCGAGACTACAAAAGCACGTGCGGCGTCATATTATATTTTTCCTGCTACCGGCTCAATGTTTGGAAAAGATCAGCATTTTACGAAAATACTTGACATTTGCGTATGTACTTACATAATTGTCACATTTGTCAACTTCCCTAGGGACGCAAAATTCCATTACATCCCGCTGTCTGGGGCAACTTTGATACTAGAAAAAGTGCTGTTCTGGATTTCCTCCCGATCCTTAATTCAAATTTTTAAACTGTTGAATTCACAGTAGAGTAGAAGCGAACAATCAATTTCCGTTCCTGGATAGTTTAGTAATTAGAAACAACAAAAAACTGGAAATAGACATCTATATAAAGGAAACCAACACTAATGGATACATTATAAACGATTTTAACCACTGTAGACAACACAAAATAGCCGTGATTAGTTTCTCAATTAATAGATTTTTGTATATGTATGTATTGTATGTAATGTAGCTATTTGCAACGGTTACTCTTGATCTCAGATGTCGATCATATGCTTAAGACAGTGCAGCATAAAGCAGCAAAAAGTAACAAAAATTTGATGAATAGAGAGTACGGGCCGTTGTCGTATTCAGTTCTATTTGATTTATTGGTGCAAGGCTGCAGATGTGTTATGTTTCGTGCTACAATGGCAATGGACCCTTCCGTCTACCTTCCGTATTTTTTCGCATGTCGTATGTAGGCGTTAAAAATAGGCTTTTGTAAATAATATTTTTCTCGAAAGTAGGGATAGAATAGGCATGCCTAGATTTAGAGGTTTTTCACATCATTCGGTCACCGGTTGAAAATGTGGATCATTCGTATCATTGAGACGGTCGTCCTGGATTTATTAATTAAATTTGTGCCATACTACGCCACAGTTCTTGCTATCATTGTTTTGTCACTAATAATTAAAATAAATATCAAAAGTTTTAAATGAGCAGGCTACAATAGGGAAGTAAATAAGAGGTTAACTTGGATAAAATATTAATATTAAATAAAAGATGAAATAAACAATAATACTACAATAATAATCGTATACAATACAAAATAGAATTGCCACAAATTATAGAAATATGAATGGAGAAAGTTGTATGTACGACGAACTATTCAGGTACCACGCCAATAATATACAAAAACGAAAATATAATATGCAAGAAGAATAATAATAAATTCATTAATTGGTTACACATTTTTAAATTTGAACGTCAATGCGATACGCCTTTATTCAATATCGATGCTGATCAATATGATCAACTTTCGTATCATACAAGGTTAAATATCCCCAATAGCTCTTAAAAAATACACAACAAAATTAGTTTTTTTAACTCATAGATACGAAATAAAAAAGAATAGTATAGAAAACTCGTTTTATAAGGCATTTTGTTGCACCTATCTGTTTGAAAAACTCGCATTCGATTCATTTTAGACGCGTGCGTCTTACAAATCTTGTTTTTGAAAAATAGCATTATACAGTATCATATAATAAAATAACGTCCATAAATTTTGAGACACCTTAAGCATGTTACTCGTCAGAAATTCGTGATTAATGTTTCATATGTAGAGTTATACTTAGCTCTATGGTAAGTTAATTTCCTTCAACAATAAGACGTATGGCAAGTTACATGTTCTAAATTGTCGGCATCTTCTTTACAATTATTTACGACACCAAGGCGTGACTTGATAGAAATACCACTTTATGTTAATTACTATACTTCGGAAGTATGCGTAACGTCGAAGCAAATTACAAAATTCGAACAAACTTCATTCCGAGAGGATTTCATTTAATACGATTTAACAAACAAATTAAACTATCAGAATGTTGTTTATTGACGAACTAATTAAACTTTGCTAAGTAATCCCGCAGAATTGGGAGAAATCTCCGAGTTATCTGAACGCTAATATCCAGGCGGAAATGGTGAAGCTGAAGTAAACGAATTTAATTTAAACCGGCTTGCTTCTGCATTAAAATTTTAACATTTTCATGTGATGTAATGTAATATATTTCCGATTACATTTTCAATGCCTGTTCTACCTTTCAAAGAGATGTACATTAAGTAATTGAATGGACCTCGATGCAGAATAAATCGATTGCACATGGGAACTAATGGATATTGATTTCCTATTTTTATTAACTTTACTCACGTTGCTTCTGCTAAATCGATCAAGGTTGGGAATCTGCGGGAACAGATTATGCATTAGAGTAGCGAAATAAAAAACTGAACATCTTTTTATTACTAAGATATCTACAAAATTAAACCGAACCACCTTTAGATTAGTATATAACATTGTATGTAATAACATTAATCTTACTTGAAATAATAACGTAGGTTTCCACTGCTAGAGTCAGTTAAAACTAAACGTGCTCTGAATTTGAACAGCGCCACTGCCGTTGATTTTCGCCTCTGGCATGGTTCACATGATGAATTAGTTTCGACTCTAGCATGGTTTACATGTTGAGTTACCGTGCTAACTGTGGCCTACTACCTTTCCCTTTCCTGAAGCAGACCGATATGATTGTGGGCGAAACGTTGAGTTTTCAATTAACCATGACACAGTCCAAACCCGGTACACGTTTAGTTTTAATTGATTCTACTTACCTAATATTCTAGCTCAACTTTCTTCATCTCGTCTGCCCCCTTTTACACGCCAACTGTAGCAACTAACATCTGCATATGATCCCTACTTTTACTTCACATCGTATCTCAGTTTTTTAATTTATGTCACTTATTTCATTAACTGAAACACCGAGGGTAGCTAGATTGTACTAGCAATAGGTTTTTCAGCTAATCTGTTCTTGTCTGAACCCCTATTGTTGTTACCTTCTTGGTTATGTGATAAATGTAACATTTTTCAGAATACGCAGGAATTGTAATTAGTTATCTATCTACAAAAAGAATATTGTCAACTATAAAATAATCTCCCGCCTGTTTCCATGTCGTTGAGTATACTCTAGACGTTTTGTTAATCATACATCAGAACATTGGCTAGTGACACTAATCAGAACTACTTACAACTAAATCTAACAAATTAAAATTGACTCTTTTGTTATTAACAAAAGTAATTCGAATAGCTCGCTAGCAAGACTGATCTATTGAACTCAAGTTTGTAAGGAAAACTGTCGGAACGGTTTGAGGGATATTTCGATGACGTGATGTGAATCTGATCTGAAGACAATTGAATGTACTAAACTGTCTAGGTAACTATTATTAGTAAAAAGTAATTTTTTATTAATGCTGTGAACATCACGGTGAGAAAATCAAATCAAAAATTTAATAAAAAAAGTTAAGCTATACTGCTAGACGTACAATGTAGCTTTCGCTCTGGTTACAGCTGCACAACTGCATTACTGTGTGTGATGGATGATAACTTACATCCTACAGATCGTGAACCGATGACTGTTCTTGTGCTTCTGGATTTTTATAGGGCCTTTAATACAGCGTCTCACGGCAAACTATTCGAAATACTGTCGCTGATAAGATATTCGGTTCGGATTCTTTAAATTAATTGATCAGCTACTTGTAAAATAGATCTCAGTGTGTGCACTGTTCCTTTGCATCTTCTGATTGGATTGTCGCTATCTTAAATCTCAACAATGACCTAACGTCCATTTATACGACTTCCTGTCTGTCTCCGTTGACTATTAATGCGGCTAAGTCAAAAGTATTGATCTTTTGGTGGCGGAGGCATTTACGCCACTTTGATTACGCTAATCGCAGGCAGTATTAACCATTCTCCTATTCCAATTGTAAACGGTACTAAAAACCTCGGAGACTTTATTGATAATTGTTTACGATGGTCTTATTATTATTATATTAATTTAAAAGAATTATATCCGCTTCGATCAATTTGGAATCAAAATATAAAAAAAGCTCTTACTGAAGCTTACGTTCACTCCGCATTAATTTTTGTTTGGATTACATGACGTCGTATCGTATCCAGAGGACAGATGTCTACCTTGCGAGGAAATATTAACATATTTCACACAAGTTAACTGACGCCAAATAGCTCAATTGCACATGCAAAAAAGAAATCCAGATTCTAACTCTTTATCACAAGATACTAGTTGGTAGAACTTCGCCATATCTATACAGTAACATTCGCTTTAGGACAGATATCCACAACTCTTTACCCGATTCCGCGATGTGATTTCGTTTCCTCGCCAGAGAATAGCTTTATTTCAAAGATGGTTTTTCATTTGCATATATAGAAAATATAATAATGTTCCAGGAAACCTAAGATCATGTTCTGTTCATACCTTCAAACTTAAGTGCCGTCTCGAGAAATAACTAGTATGCGCTCACAAGCTCAAAAGTTTAGAAGTATAAGTATATCTTTCTTTTGCTTATTTATTTTGCATGTTGGTCTGCTGTGTACTTGGAAAACCACTGTATGAACTTATATGCGGCGGTTTCCTTATATAATTGTAATGTTTATTTTCTTTATATACTTCATTTGGATCAAGCACTGTTACTTCTTTTTTCTTCTCTTTTTCTGTAGAATTAAGACTAGTTTGTAGGTATAAACTTCCGTTTCCTATTTTATCTTTTAATTTTGGGTTGGATTAAAGCAGTACACATCACTTGGATGTAGCTGGACCTCACCGTGAGGTTGTGTAACTCATTTTTATTTTTTTCTCCTTTTTGGTATTTCTTTTTCTACAAATTTAAAATATTTATTACTATTATTATTAAATACGTAAATTTCTAACATTTACTATTCTAACGATATTCAATTTTGTATGGATAGGACCATAAGACCAATGTTACACAAAACCGACACTTTCTGGCAGAAACGTTAATTCATCGTATCAATATAAAATTGAATAACCCTGGGGCACTAGAGATTAAAATTATACGTATTTCTCGCCACACAAATTACTTTCTGCTATCTTTATTAATAGTAATAATAATAATAATGACAATATTATATTTGAACAATTTTTATGTTACAATTTAGTATCAATCGTACTAATCTTTAGCGCTATATATAATACGTTCAACTACCGATGTCCACTCGTTCAACGTCAAAATTCCTCTGACCTCCTTTTCAGTGATTCAAACATCTTTTATAGCTTTCTGTCTTTGTAGTAGGGGTGCTAGGAGATTAGTATAACTCCAGTTAACGGTAATCTTGGGTAGGTTGTCTTCTATGCGTTTCCTTTATATTATAAATGTTCATATTTAGTAAAAGATTTTTCTACAACAATTTACAGTATAAATTCAATTCAGCACGATATCGAAAATTAAAAGTCCTTCGTAATGAATTCGTTGTGTTCGTTGATAAACATAGTTAGCTGAAACCAATTTATCCGTATTAGACTTCTTTGGCTTAATATTATCCTTTTGTGGTTTTAAAATATCATACATATTGAAATATATAGTAAATAGATAAAGTTCTTCGCACACAACAACACAAAAAAATAACAAAAAGAAAACGATCTTTTTCTACGTTAACACGAAAGAACGTTGAAATAGAAGCGACCGAAGAACAGTTAAATTTAAATAAAAATGGCAAATATCCTTTATACCATAATGAAGTTTGTAATTTAGTTTCAACCAATCTACTCACTAGCACGTAGACAACATTTGATATTCAATTTGTCCAAAATATTGCGGTTTTACCGGTAAAAAACGTACTCCCGCTCTTGTTCACGACCGTTGATGCGTTAACGCTGTAGCGAGTACTAATGAATATTTATTTAAAAACCTTCTAGCTAAATTCTGTTCTTCACTTAAACTACTTTTACAAATGAACTGCGTCCATGTAAATATATGATATTATGAAAAACGCCATTGGTTTAAATTACAATAACACTTGCCAAATTGATGTAAAAATAGATTTGTTTGAATGAGCTGACGAATTTTGTAATATTTGCAGAATTTCCCAATTGTTTTGTTTTACTTCAGGATACCAATATCGTTTTACAACGATGCAACAATTACAAATTCAAAAAAGGTATAAAAATTTTTCAACGAATTTTTCCAAATGATTGAAAAACAACAGAAAATTGAAAAAAGCAGGGAAATGCGGTTATTAACTAAATGCTTCTAACTCAGGAATGTTCTTTGATGACAAATAATTTTTTTTATATATGTAGTAGCTCAATGTGTTCCTGTGTATCAGTTGCTTACGCTATTAGACTTATATTCAGTTTCAATTTGTAACATATTAATGTTAGCATCATTGTCTATGTTTGTTTTTCTTTTTATGATATTTTCTTTTCTTCAACCAATTTCATGTCTGTATTGTATTATTCCCATTACTATAAAATTAAGAAAAACTTGTTTTTTCACCTGTACAAAATGATGATGGCCTAAAAATTGAAATCACTGAACCATCACCAAGCGCAGTGACTTTGCTACTTGGGCTTTAGAGCAACTTAAGATGGGCCATAATTTTGCACAGGAAAATGGTTTTCTTAGACGAAGCTCATTTTTGGCCTAGTAGATATGTTGACAAACAAAATTGTGAACATAGTCCACAAGAGATTCACAAGAAGCCCTTGCATCCGCAAAGTCTCGCTGTATGATGTGGTTTATGGCATGGTAGCATCGTCGAACCATATTTTTTTTCGAAACTACGTAGGAGACTCACAGTACCACGGGTGAGCGGTACCGACTGATGCTAACGGATTTTTTGTGCCAAAATTTAGATGAAATTGATATGGAGGACGTGGTTCCAAAAACATGGTGCCACGTGCCACACCGATAATGTTATTATCGACATAATGCAAAAACAGTTTGATGAATGAATAACTTCAAGAAATGCTTGGCTTTCAATGAATTGTGGGGTTATTTAAAATCTATGGTCTGTGCCATGAACTGATGATGCTTTAAGGTTAAACACTGCATTCGTGACTTTAGAGCCAAAGTTAAACTTTATTCATATCATTATTGATAGCTTTAAATACCATAGTCTAGTGACTACCTATATCTTCGCCGAGATCCGAATCAAAACCAGGATCTCGCACGTATTCTAAAAATATTTGGAAACGATGAAATCATGCTACACTTCCATTTTAAACATCGTCCCTCTTTCGGAAAAGTGATTTAAAACAACTCTCGTTAATTTCACGCCACACAGTATATAATTTGCATGTCCCTAAATATATTCCTAAATTCCACCACATTCTGTGATGTACCTGCTCTGTATAAGGAGGAGTATAATACCGACCAAACTCACAAATTTGCGAGAATATACTAGGCTTTGAATTATAAAGTTTTTCCCTTTCTAAACTCCAAATGTCTATGCGTGCAATATTTATCTTCTAAAACACATATGGGTGCCTGTAAAAAAGTCTAAGATAATAGAGTCAGTCTTTAAGATGCGTCCTCGCATGGCTTGCAATATGCTACTTTTAGAATGAGAAAATTAGATCGAAATTTAATATCGGATTGCTACCTTAATTAGCCGTGCCCAAACAATCGCTGTCGCAAAAAAAAGAGAAGGGGAGCTAAACAATTTAGAAATTTAGTACAAACATAATAATACAGTATGGCCCGAAATAAACAATATTGAACTTACAATTCTTTTACTTTTTAAACATGTTTATTACACTTTATTACATGTTCTAAATGTGCACCTCCACTTTCAAGGCAGACTTCATAACGAAGTTGGTCGTCATGTTATAGAATAAGGGTTGTCTCAGTTGTGCAAAGAAGGCTCGAATGGCATCCTTTAATTTATCGATGGTGTTGGGCTATCTACAAGATATGATTATGTGACTCGAACGACCAGTGGATAGCGTTGTGCTGGAGCTAAAACTTTAGCTTGTTGGACTGCAGAAATGATTGCTCCAACACTGTTTTTATTCGGTTATTTGTCGAAGGACCAGCGAGGTATTTGTAGTGATTGAGACCTTTAAGATTTCGGGTAAAACCAATTTATTGCAGGTAAAATTAAAACTTGCTTGTTAATAAGTGTAGCAAAGGTCTTACAATGAGGTAGATGGAAAGCAATAATGTTTTATAACTAAGAGCCATTACCATTGACCCGAAGTTATAAATGACATATTTTTGGAAACTTCGGTAAGTAATTGCATGCGGGCCGCTGTAAAACGTGACTAATGCTAACCCTAATTAAACGTGGGAAATTCCGCGCAAGCACAATCTTTATGATGATTGTTTCTATGATCTTATTCTAAGGGTTTAGTTTACTTTATTATAATAGGAATATATAGTACCTTGAGAAAGAAAACAAATTAAAAATAATTATAGGGAAATTTGGTTTCTTCGACTTTAGAAGACAGTTTGTGGTGACCTTCTGAAAAGCATCTCTGGTCATACCCTAAATGTATACGGCTAGAAAGGTAAGGTCTGGCGAATGTGAAGGATAAGCAAAGTCAGTAAATCGTGAAATGATTTTGGTTTGAAAATGTCCCTGAAGAAATTGACGAACTGCGGCAGCAGTATGGCAAGTTGCCCCGTCATCCTGAGAAATTTGGTCTCGAAATGCCAAATTACGTGCACGGCAAAATCGACGTAAATCAGGGTTAAAGCGTGTTAAAATTTATATGTACTGCTCTTCATTAAGTGTGACTTGCCTATCATTCTCTACGATAAAGTACGAACCAATGATCCCGTGTCCCGAAACCGTACACCACACACTCACTTTTGCACTATATAAAGGAACTTCTTGAACCTCATCGGGTGATGACCCTACTGCAATAATCCCGAGGATGTAACTATTGGTGTACCTGGATCACATTATAAAATGCTCCAGTTCCTCTATAATTCTTTCCAAGGGAGTTCTCTTTACAACAAGTTGCAACGCCGTCCTTCGTTGGCTGACTCTCGGATTTTCTAAGATCTGCTCAAAAACACATTGATGGTTATTGTTAATGTTAACTGTCCTGGGACGGCCCGACTTTCCTTTTCGTTAGCACAATTCGGTATTACTCGGTATTACTCGGAGAACGTTTATTAAACTTGAGTCAGCCGATTCCGTATGAGCGTAAATATTGCTCCACCAAAGAAACATTGACCTCTGTACTTAACACAATTTTTAACAATTAGGCACTACTAATTAATTGCTTGACGTTTCCTTGACAAGTCTATGCTCCCTATCACCGCCAATTTAGTTTCAGTTTTGTTTATTTTGGGCAATACTGTAATAATAATAATAATCTTTAATGCGGCAGTTCACTTTCAGTATAAAAATAAAGTACAAACATCCGTCCAGGTAACGCCTATTTAACTAACTGTTCTCTGTGTTTAGTGTTTAGCGGGTAAATTTATCTTTCAAGACGAAATGAAAGTGAAGTTTGATAGTTTAAAAATACGCAGGGTTTGAGTTTATATTGAAACGTCACAATTATATGTTAATTGCCATAGCAACCAAAGAACCGCAGGTAATATAACACATTATAAATTATAAATATAATATTATAAATACCCTTAGTTACTTTCTCGTCCCTTTGTGTATTTTCTATCTCGTCAACTCATCAAAGATCTATTACTGAAAATGAAGCACTAAAACTGATACTGCGAATAAACGCTTATAAGCTCCATTTCATTTTAATCCTACCTATTTGAATAGAGAGACACAACGTTGAAGTCATAATGCAGTCCAGTAAAAACACGAAGTAAATCTTCCGTTTGCGGAAATAAGTTCCATCTGAATGTTCGCTGATATGAATTTTAGTACGATCATTCGTCATTGTAATATATGTACGTATGTGAACTCCCATTCTATCTCTTCAACCATTATTCGTTAAAAAAATAGAGTGCCACGACTAGACTACATTTGAATTATTCTTAGCTTTTATTCACCTCTAATATTTTTAGACTATTATGTCGCTATGAGATATACCACAAGTATGTTACATATCCACGTTTGTTTATACAAAGTATTAAATATAGTCACCTAAGATACAATGAAATTTAACAAAATACGTTGCCTTATAGCTAGGGTTGTAAGGTTATAAGATTTGGGCGGTCATAAACAAATACCCGACTGGGCGAAGCAAATATTAACATCGACCGTCGATCGGAAGTACACAACAAACAGACCGATATACATCTGAAAAAAGGCGGTCGGTGAGTCAGTTTGGAACTTGTTTAACAAAACACCAGTGTTACGGTTTCAAAGAAAAAGCCTACTTAGCGATTTAATTAAATTGGACGATTTTTTCTACTACAGATTGACAGTATAATTCAAATTTGGATAAGAAAGTGGTCTCTTGGCAAATATTTTAAACCCAACCAAAGGCCCTAGGTTTGCAAGAGCTCTCTTTTAGCGAAGTTTGAATACAATTTTCTTCCCATCTAATATTTCTTATCGAGAAATGTTCTCGCTAGGATGCAAAAATGTGTGTTTCCGATACATTCCATTCGCAGTTGGGGTACAATTAACTTGCGCTTAATCTTTTACAGCGAGGAAATGATGTAAGTAGAAGATGATGAAAGTGGTGTAATGCCAAAAAAGTATCGAAAGTGAGCGAAAACGTGTTGTTGGTTTACGACATGTGGGATATGGACCTAAAAAGTCTATAGTGCGCAGCATTACACAAGTAAGTCTTTCTTAAAGATGTAAGAAGTGAAGAATTTATAGCCATAAAAGAGAATACATGTTTACGGACTATCGCTAAACAGTTTATATGAATTACTTTTACATGGTGTAATTACGGGTTGCTTTAATTATAGCCGTTGCAGGTATTTACAGAAGTGACGAACTAACTAAAACGTCCAAAAACTGGAGAAGTACTTTCATATGAGATTATTATGCGTCCGTAACGAGCAAGTAATGAAGCAACAAAATTGGGCATAATACCTCTGGCGATGTGCCTAAAAAATTGCTGAATTGTTAAAGTTATTGTTAGAAAACCCTCATCTCTGTACGGATCGCTGCGTTCACAGAACCTCTGCCACTGCATTTGAGTCACAGGCAGAGTATTAGAATTAAAACGTCACGTCAACGTTGTTAGCGATCCTCCGACGTCGCTGGAGGATTCCTTGGAGAGCAAAAGAAAATTTGCTAAAATGGTGCAAATATCAGAACTGCAACATTCAACGTTTACTCCTTTGGATGTTGCACAAGTTTCTGCTACAACAAACATCTCAGAATTCAAACAACTCAACAACCGAATCAAAGTTTAAAAACGGAGACTACCACAGAAAATCGAACAAACTGCATTTTCAACATAATTAATTAGGTGCCTTCCTAAAAATTACTAAATTTCGATTAATTCCTTAAATTCATTCAGAGTGTGTCGAATGTACTAATGTTGTTTGTCAAAAATATCATTGATCACATCTAACATGTACAGATTTATCACAAAAATCAGATTTCTTACCTTCTTATGCAGATAACAAAATAAAACATTCTTACCTCAAATGAGGTATGGAAGATTTATACCTCATTCTACCCGGCTGGGAAAAGTATATTTTTTTATCACGTGGAGAGTGTATTTATTTATTATTTGGTGGAATTACAAATACTGCAACCGATATTAGAGAAAGACATGAAGCAATCAGGGGAGCAACAGGCGCCTCCTGTTGCTTCCTGCCTTCCTAGATCAAGCATAAAATGTTCAGGGGTGAATGACCATATTTTTTAACATTTATTAAAGGAACGCTATGAAATTTTGTTTATTTGTAATTACATTATAATTTAAAAAAAAAAAAAATGAAAATTGGATAAGAATATATGAGTTTTTTTACATTACTCCCACGTGTGCAATAAATCCTGAAGTTTAGTCCGTTCCTCCCAAGCCACCCTATATACATATCCTATAAAATGGTTTAAGTTAGTTAAGTGGTAGCGATTTTCCCATTTTATCCAGATATAAATTACCTCTAGTAATTAGCGATCCACGCACTACACAATTTAAAATTAATGAAGAAGTATGTGTAGATAGATATACACCTATTTGTTAAAATGAAATGTATATTGCTTTTTTACTTATAAATTTAACGTTATTTATTTTCAAGGAAACACACTAATAGTATACGCTTACTTTATTATATACGTCAGTATATGCACAGAATTAAAACGGTCTCACATTAAATCAAATTTAATTACGTTTATGCACGTTTATAAACGGAAAATACGTATAAAAGAATGAGTTCCTTTTTAATGCGCGCTACGATACAGCAAAATGTTATATTCTATCGGTTTATTAATGAATCTCAATAAATTAGAGGAGTTAATAACGGCGTTTCGTGTCACGGGAAGCTAAATGTGTCGTGGACATGGAGGTACCGTAGGTATATGCGTTAGAAAGCGTTAATCGGTAAACATGTGATTAAGGCTGCGGAGTGATACAATGATATATTCAGAAATGTCGATAATCTCCCTATAATGTAAGCTTTCATTAGTATTCTGCCCATAGTACGCTACTAATTATCGGTACTTCAGTATGTGGAGCTTAAATTTAAGCACGAATTAGATAGTTTCTAGAAGATTCAACTTTTCTTTCTTTTTAGTGTAAATATATAAGAGTACGTTAGTTTCAAATTGTAAATTTCTGCGAATTCGCAAAGAGCTCTTTTATTTTCTTTGGTGCTATTTTGGAATACGGGTTCATGTACTGCCTTCATTCCTCTTCATTCTTGTTGAGTGTAGCAGTAGTGTGTACAAGTTAATTAACTTTTGTCCCTCGCTATGGAGATCGATCTCGTTTATTATTGCAGATAGAGGGTAGGTTTAAACTTGGCAAAGTTGCAAAATTGTTGCGCCCAATTTTTTTGCGGCCATCCTGTATCACGCTTTCCTTACGTATTTTCCCTCCGAGGTGCTTTTAGATTTAATTTTCGGCGGTCTATTATACTTTCTTCGCAATAGAGGTCGTTACATGTTGGATATATTTTTCAAAAATTGCTCCGATTGAGCGACGAAGTATCACAAAAACTATTTTATTGTAGAACGTTAGGTTTGCAATTTTTGAAGCCCTCTTTTCCGTAAGATTCGACACGATTTGGGTGTATTCGAAGTTATCTCTGTGTGAAGTAATTCATTAAGCGCCTTAAGTAAGGTTTATCGCTAAATTTTGCGCCTTAAATCCGCTCAGAGAAGAAGTCTGTTGCGAATACGTGATTATCGATATTTTAGAGCATTAAATCGACGCAAATTTCTACGATTGAGGTATTTAACTTCAACGTGTCAGCCTCATGTTGCTAGCATCTAATTTCTTTTGAGAACTCTAATCATCAATTATACGGTTATCCTCCCCGATCTTAGAGTTCTTTTGGTGGTTTGAAAACCACGTGACAATCACGAAGATCGATCATAGACAACTCTGCAAAGCTTTGTGCCGGTGGAGCTAGAAAAACCAACTACCAAACGACCATCTAGCGTTACCGACAAACAGATAAGTAACACCGTCCATTTGTCTAAATCAAGAAATTATACCATCCATCTTTATCGTAGTTTCTTCTATGTCAAAATTTTAAACTTTTTTCTTATTTCTTTATTTATTTTATTAATTAATTTAAAACTAGTTCTAATAAATTTCACCAGCATCCTTCATTTAATTTGCTTTTAAACAATACGAGATTTTCAAATTATCTTTTACCCGCTTTATATTATTTAACTAAAACTTGTTTTCGATTTCCCGTTTGTTCGGAAGTTTTAACATATATATCGCTAAACACGTCTCAAGATAGGCGTAAATGTATAACACCTCTTTATTTTTTTTTATGCTGGGTAGTAAATAGTGATGACCATCTATGTTTATGAAAAATTGAGAAATTATCTGAGTAGAGTTATGCCCTGGTTTCCCACACCTAAGGCTGCGTACGAACTTTTGTGAATATCTGTGAGTGGCACCTTCCAATAAGGTGGCTTCTGCCGCGGCAGCCGACTGGGCAAAGCGGCCTCAAAAGTTCGTTTATTCTTTCATCGTCACCAGAAGGACGTACGAGCTAGCCAGCAGAACGGTAGGTAGATGCGGCTTAGGTGGATGCGGTTTATTTTGACCTGTGATTTATACCGGAAAGCGTAACAAAATGTTATGTTTGCTATGAAGCCGAAAAGGAAATGAACTTGTGGCAGATGGAGTTCGAGGTTAAAAAGAAAAGCGAAAAGTACTCGTTTCCTTTTTTTTACCTCGAGTACCTTTATTTGGCCTTGCAGAGAGAAACTAAAATCATATTCCCAAGGCCCCTTTCGATCTTCTACCTAGAGGGGTACTTGAAATTTTTATATGACGTTTCGATTCATTCTGACTATTATCAACTTTCTTATTTCTTATCGGGGCCACATTGGATTTTGACACTGTCAGAAAAATTAAAACTAAACATGTTCCGGATTTGGACCGTGTCATGGTCAACTGCAGTTGATTTTCGCTTCTGGCATGGTTCACATGCGATCAACTGCTTCCCGCTCAGTTAGTTTCGCTTCTGATGTGGTTTACACGTTGAGTTACCGTGCTAGCTGTTGCCTACTACTTTTCTGTTTCCTGAAGAAGTTTCATATAAGTATGGGCAAAACGTTGAGCTTTCCTTTAACCATAACACGATCCGAACCAGAACACGTTTAGTTTTAACTGATTCTGGCCGTGGAAGCCTACGTTATTATTACAGTCAGAAAGATATTTTATGACTAAATAAAATAACCATGAAATTTCAATTATCGTTCGCTAGTCACACACATGTCAAACATCAACGAAGAGAAGCGAGACATTTTATTTATTGAACCGAAATATAACAACAGTGAGCACAAGATATTTACTTTGTATCCAGAACTAAACGCTAACAGGAATTTGAATGAAAATCAACGGATATCTTACAAATGGTAAAATGATGTGTGTTTTTGCGAAGTTTATATAAGCCTCATATTTACACATTACAGGCAGCTCCAATTGTGCATTACCGAAAATGGCTGATTATTTGAACATTTACTGTAATCTGTCTTGGCTTATTGTTTTGTTTTCTTTTATTGTTACTGTTCTTGTTATTTTTATTCATTGTTACAAATAAGGTGCAAAATATATACAAACTTTGCAAAAACATTTTTTCAATTTAGCATTTATAACATATCTAGCTGGTTTTTATAGGGAATTTGTATAAAAACTGGAGATTGGGGTGGGGAAAAAGAGAAAAAGAGTAAACTTCCAACAGTGTAAAATAATTTGTAAATAAAGAGGCCATTGTGTTATTAACAAAATGCCCAAGAATTTAAAACCCGGGAAAATCAAATAAGGGTGGTAGGGATAAACATACACCACCATGCATACAAACAATCAACACAGTATAGAATACATGCATATATTAAATAAAAATTCCTTGTTTTATGTAAACACAAACAAATGCATGGATAATTTTATATGTAACATATGAAGAAGATCTGTATAAATGTATAAATAACCCAATCTCAGTACATAATTCAAATAACCAAGTAAGGGAAAAAACTGACAAACAAATGTTGTTGAATTAATATTTCTGTTAATTTAATATTTGTGTTTTTACAATAAAAAAAACTTGTTAAAAATACCTAAGTGCACTTCAAGAGGCCTAAACGGACAAAATAAAGATAATGTTAATAAAACACTAAAACATTTAATTTATTAAGCTAAAAATTAAATCATATGAAATTATGAAACGAAACAAAAATAAAAAGGCGAAAGTATTAAATTGGAAATGCAATACGGTTGAAAATAACAGGTGTGGTTTTGTCGGTAA
Organism: Oryctes borbonicus; assembly: GCA_902654985.2. Taxonomy (NCBI): domain Eukaryota; kingdom Metazoa; phylum Arthropoda; class Insecta; order Coleoptera; family Scarabaeidae; genus Oryctes; species Oryctes borbonicus. The sequence goes on from LR736888.1 coordinate 3,070,242, forward strand.
CTGCCCAATTAGCCGCGTTCAGAAAATAAACACATAGTGTGGGATGAAAACGTAGTGCGACTCAATCTAGGTGCATGTAGTTCTTGTATTAATTGGTCCAGCATCAAATACAACTGATTCCATACCAATTAAAGGTTGTCGCGAACCTCTTTTAAATCATTCCCGTATAAATTAATTCAAAATGTATAAGTTGCCTCTAAATTGATCAATTATGAATTGTTTAAAAGAAAAGAATAAAAGAAAATAAGAATATAATGATGGAAAAAAGGTACGAGTTACGTACCTAATATGGAAGTAGGCAAATGAAGCGTGGACACTGCTATATTTAATAAATCGAACGCTTGGTGGTAAAATGGTAAATGTACACAATGACAATTTTGTAGAAGACATTAATTTGAACTGGCAGTAACCAAATATACTCAAACATTTCACAAATTCCAAATTTTAACCAAACTTCCAGCAAGACACCCAAGCGCTTTCAAGATCCCAACTTATACTGACCAAAGAACGAAGAACGATTTAAACCAAAGCTAATGATGAACCAGAATTATTGTAAAAAGACAACAACAATATATGATAACTCTAATAGTGAAAATAGAAGATAAATAAAGATAATAAATTAATTTGAAGATTCTACTATTAAGAGAAAAAGATGGAGCAACTAACATTGAATCTGAATTAAATAATTACAAATTTAAATTAATTAAAATTTCAGCTATTACAAGATATTCGTTCTTCTTCGTTGGTGTATGACATTTTTCTGCTACTAATGAACAATAATAGCTACTTATTTTCATCTAAAAAAGTATTGTTATTGTATTCTTCTATTAAAATATAATATGAAAAACTTTTGTCAACATATTATCCACGATTGAAATCACCAAGAAAACTGCTTCTGACGGTGTCAAAATCCAATACAGCTCCGATAAGAAATAAGAAAATTGATGGTCAAATGTCATCTGAATATATTGATAGAAAATCGAAAGTGGCTTTCAAAAGGTGTTTCTCGTTTTTCTCTGCAAGTTCAAATAAAGGTGTTACAGGTAAAGGAGGAAAATGAGCTTTTTTCGTTTTTCTAAAAAATCTCAACATCATTTTGCCGCAGAACCATTTTCTCTTTCCGGATACAAAATTTAGTAATTTTGCCGAATCTAAAGCTATCGTGTATCTGCAACAATAAACAAGATCGCAATGGTGAGGATTAAATACGAATCAGTCTGTACAACAATTTATTCGCCAATGAATCCTAAAGAAAGAAGAATTACTGGTTTTGTCTCAGGTATTTAAAATAACGAGCAACATAGTCTTTCGACCTGACTCTCGTCTTAGAGCATTGTCATAAAAACTAGAGCCAATATGATAAAACTGTTAGCAAATATGGAACCAATAACACTAAGTTACCTTGAAATTGCTCTAATAATGGAAACAACAATATCACCGTTGTCCGGTGTAATTAATGTCAATTGCTCTACATACTTGCCTTGATTGTACTTTAACATGCAAAGAAGTTGAAACACGTCACCCTTATTACCACAACACATCGCTAAAAGTGAGCGCCCGTTTCGTTAACCACCAATATTGTTTGACAGATGTTGCAATTGCTCGTTAACAAAACACTTAACGCTTTTGTAAAGCCCAATAAATTCAGCTTTTCTAGTGAATTTTGGATGTTATTTTGATACAGATACTTTAAAAGCAGTTGATTGGCTAATTAAACCTATACTAACCATATACGAAAATACATGCTGTAGGCGGTGATATTTAATATCGAGTTTATCGATTTCTGTTCTGCCTGGATTAAATGGCAACAACGTACACACACAAGTTAACTGCGGCTGTATCATTTTCTGATTAAGGGATGATGAACCTATAATACGGTATTAAAGCAGTAACGCGAGCGTATGAAAGCGGGAAGTGCGTTAATGGGTTCGAACAAGTGGAGCATGAAGCTCGTTCAACAGCGGCAAATTAGATTGCTTAAATTATTTTTCTGACTAAATTATGTCGATCTGCATTTTACTTTTTTATTATTTTTAAGTTTTCAGTTCTTTTCTTTGGTTTCACTTGAAATATTGTCATATTCTTTTAGCACTTGTGATAACACTTTTGTATGTTTTATCTGAATGTTGTTTGTGGTATACGCAGAGTGGATTTCTCAACATTCACATGTGTTATAATCATGACTAGTTTCATGTTTGAATAATAGTTCATTGTAATGCTTCCTTGCAAAGCATACAAACTCGAAGATGTGCAATGCTGGCAGGGTATTGTGTGAAAATACTTTTACAAGATTCTCTTCTTTTCAGGTTGAAAGTACTTCTTAAACGCGATAAATATTCGGTATGCGCCATCGGAGTTGCCACAGATAATGATTACCTCGAACCGATATAAACGTAATATGCAGAGCGTGTTGCGTCTAATGGACTGGGTAGATATTGTTCTTAACGCGTACATCATTCCTGAAATTCTATTCGTTAGTGCACTTATTTGCTCTTTCCAATTCAGGGCACTATCCAGTTGAAAAGCTCCACATGGTTAGTACTTTATTTCTTGACTCTCATAGTTCAAATTTAGGGTGTTACTTTGCGCAAATCTCATTACATTTGTTTTATTTATATTGCATTGTAGGCTGTTTTAAGCAAGCAAATTATCCATTATCATTATATCACCAACTATTTCACCTTAAAGTTCGTTGCTGTTCAGTTTTGAAATTATCGTGGACGGTTGGTTGCTCTTGGTAAATCATTTGCGTATATTAGCGACAGAAATGCTTCTAATACCAAGCCTTGCACGCAATCTTCTCGTATTCTTATACTTTATCATTTGCACTTATACGTACACATTGCATCTGACTTCCTAGATACGATTTTATTAAATTATGAACAATTCCTCTAAAACCTATTAGTTCCAGTTCTTGTAATAGAATTCCATGATCCACACCTGCTACTAAGCTTTTTCCGAATTATTATTGTTATTATTATAGTTGGGTCATAGCACAGCTTCCTTTGGTCACTGCAACCATAATACATCTATTGCCTTTTTTGTATTAGAATAGTTAGAGGTTTTTAATGGAACTTAGGATAATGGCACAAAATGTGTTCCGCCTTCTCTTCTTGGACAACTTCTGAACTTCTTGGCATAGACGACAGATTTGATCTTCAGCTTTTCCTAGCTTAAATAAGTGATAATTTAAAGGTATATGGCCTACCAAAAATCCTGCCAGTAATCTAAGGCTCCCTTCACTGAGCGATAATTCTATTTTTGGTGTCCTTGGCGGGCTTGATATGAGTGCTTTCCCGTGTTTTGGCCTGAAACATTTTGCTAGTACGAGGTTCTCCCATGTCTTTATGTCTTGTTTTATATGGTTCTTTTGGAAACCACCAAAGTGGTTAGGACCAATGAAAGGCATATTCGCTGCTTTGGCCAGCTTGGCTGCCATTTTAATTCTCATAGATATTGAACACATTCGTATATCAAGCCAGGTTCGTATGTGTAGATCTTAATAGCCTTTAGAATTGCTAACTTTCGGTCAATGTATTTATATTTAGGTATCGTATCGTTTCTCGAGATTCTTTTTGGTACACATGTTTACAGCAAAAATCCCTACTCGAAATATATTGGTGGCGAGTCCTGTGAGTCCTGTAAGCACTCTTACCATCATGCCAGGGTGTCGCTTTTACTTTGACGCTCACCGGATGCCCACTCAATGCGGCTTTCCATGATTTTAACCTTATAAGGCTGATCAAAAATATATTGCAGAGGGATGGTATCCCTTGCAATGTACATCGAATAATTTATGTTATAATCTTCCAATGCTTCTAGATGCCCTCTATACTGATACGCTTGCATTATTTTGTTCGTAGAGATATAAGTAGCTCGGGTAGTAGAGCGACCTTGTATATAAGCGTTTTGGGTTATTGTAATGGAGATTTACGCAAATTTTATGGTCGTACTAGAAGTGCATTTTCTACTATTTTTGCAGTTATCGAAATCAAAGCGAGAGTCCTGTCATTTTTAATTCGATGCTTTATCGTAGTTGTTTTGGGGTGGTCAAGTAATATACTTGTTTGGAAAGAGATTTATTAACGTCTCCAATGATGTGAATAAAATATCAGCTTTTTATTCTTTTTATTGGTAGTTCATGCGCCCCACGGCGCTTTCAATAGAATTATTAAATTGAAAATTTCTGCTGGAACACAGATCTATTATTTCGACCCAATGCAGTCAGTCACTGCTTGGAGTATTGGAGTTAGCTAAGCTAATGAAGTAGGAGTTGAATTGATTTACTATTTCACTAGCTGTTGTGCTGTGATGTCTATAGAACTTGTCAATCTGTATATGCTTCTGTTTTCCTTTTCCGGTGATATCTTTAATTACATTTCAAGTCGGCTTTAACTTCCTTTTAGATTGAAGAATACGGTTTGTGTTATCTGTGTTGTTGATCTCTTTTGGCTTTGTGCATGAAGATATTATCGAGAAGTGTAGCTGCTGTTTCATATATGCTGGACGGCTCAGTGACAGTTTGATACAAGCCAGGAGACAACAGCAAGTCTATAAAGCCATTACATTCCTATCGTCTTTTTTTATTACGTTTAAATTAAAATGTTCTCAGAGTACCACTGGTTATTTATTTATTTACTTACTTTTAATCATTGATGGTAGAACATTTTTCAACGTATTTATAAACCTTTGAGTCATTTGATGATGGTCTGTATAAATTTGGCTCCAATATTTATTTTATCGTTTCAGGTAATGCAGATTACTTCAAAGCTTTCAGTATATAAAAATTCGTTTATGTGATCTATCTTATTAGTTATGTATACTATATTTAGATGAAATATAGAAAATTTATTGATGATGGTCTCATTTAAGGCCTTTGTTGCGATTTGAGTCAAATTCGCTAAAAAAAATGATTTACTCTTACGCCGGAAGATCATATATATCGTTTCTTTATTTTTTCAAGGATATCAAGTGGAACAGAAACTTTGTATGACATTTTTTTGTACTGTGGATACCTTTTGTGGCAAGGTACTGACGATATTTCGCTTAAACTAGTTCAACAAGACATTGGAAAAGCTCACTAGAATGCGGTTTTGGTTTTAAATGAACAAGTGCCGAACCCAATACCCAGTTATGCCCAAATATTCGGTCAACATATGCCAAATGCGTTCTTTCGAGATGCCGACTACTATCTTTCTAACCTTAATTCGACGGTCGTCCAGCATCACCCGTTGAACTTTTCCAACGTTATCCATACTGGTTGCAACTTTTGGCCGTGCCGGACGTTTACCGTCAACCAAAGTGATGCAACTATGTTTAAATTTATCTGCCCCAAATTTAACTGTGGCAAATAATGGTGCAGAGTCCCGCAAACGTAAGAATTTAGTGGCGGCTCGAAACTTTACACACTACCCTCGTACCACCCTTTCAGTAGATCGATTTCAGTACTAGACGCAGTCAAGCTTACGGAAGCACTATCTCCTAAGAAAGTGTCTTACATAATCCCAAAGGATGATCGATATTGTTAGGTTTTCGGTTTTTCGGTAATTGAAAGTAAACTACGACGAATTTAGTTATTCATGATGTGGTTACGCTATATTGATCTGCTTTCCATTACCCTCTTGTAAATTTCCGTAGTTCGAGAAATAGAGGGCTGTGGCTTCCGTGAGAGAAAGTAATCATTTTTTCTCAATTATCGCTTATTTATGTACTACCCATAATCACAACTTCTTAGACGAAATATAACATTTCTTTTGTTGCCCGTTACAAGTGCGAACAACGAATTGTTTTAGAAAATATATAAATATGAAATACGACATAAGATAAGAAAAACATTATCACGGAACATAAAATATTCCTTGAGAAGTGTCGGTAAACCAAACGTAGTTAAGGTTGTTTGAAATGTATTCGCGAACATGTTTCGACGTCTCACAGCAGGAATACAGTTTGTGAAACTACCACAAAATGAAAACCAGATGTAACTACTTTAAAATCTGAATAACTTTAGCAGTCACTGCATCTACCTTCAACTTTTCAAATAAAGTTTTATCAGTATGTTCTTATTATTTGCTTTATCGCTAAAAATACTTAGTATTCGATGCTTTAAATAAATCTATCGATTTTACACACGTCAATATTTTCGTAACATCCTGATTTCTGTGGTGATATTCGTAACGTGTTCTGTTGCACATCTATAGTACGTCTAGAAAGTATGTGGATTTAAATAAATGACGGTATATAAACAAATTACATTTATTGAACAAATCTCAATATGTCGTACAAAAGATAACTCACCTTACTTGCTAACACATGGGCCAATGGACCGTGAACCTTTTTTTAAGTCTCTAGAGAATACGGACAAGCAGATAGACGTATAGATACTTCTCAGTAGTAACTTGCTAGGTTTCTAAAACACCTGCCGCTAACTTAACCAATTTTCATTGGTCCCAGATATATTCAATCGGGTTCAGATCTGGAGAGGCTGCTGGCCACTGGATTGTTTCGACTCTGTTCTCTTGGAATCTATTTCTTGCATACCTGGAGGCTTAGCATTTGGCGCCACCTTGCTGTGACCTTCGGCCTTAGTAGAAGCTATTTGATTGTCTGAAGAAGGCTTTAACTTAGAACGGCACAGTAACGTATGCTATATACTGTTCTGGTCCAGGCTACTGCCTAAAAATCATCACAAAATGTGATTCGTTGTTGAATCTGCTCCTCTGTAATAGTTGGTATCTTCCTAGTAAGCCTCCAGAAACGAGTTGCGCTTTACGAAATTAGCGGAGACTAGACATACTCGTGTTTATTCGTCTCATGAGAATGGGTTCGTGTCTACTGGTTTCCCCGAGAGTCGACAAAACACAAGTCTGTCTAGTCTCTGCTAATTTCCTGAAGCGCACGAAAGTGTATTCGTTTCTCCCTAAGCACTCGTGCCTTGTAGCTACTATGTATAAACGCTTGGCGAACTTTATCGCAGCAAACGTATATTCCCGGTTGCCTAGTAAATTTACTAGTCAATTCTTCGGAAACCTAGACGGGGGCTTTTTCCGACCTAGTTGCATCAGAGAAGCCAGACTGCATCCCCGTATCTTGCGCGGTCATCTGGGAACTCGTCCATGTTACATCCCCGCGCCATTCTTTATCCGCTTTAACCAATTGTATACAGCTGACTTAAACAATCCTGTCAAGCTAACAAATTTGGGCGCTTCGCAAACGCCACGAAATCGTATTATTAAGCTTAAAAGTTACCACTAAGCTTTACGAAAGGCAATGCAAAGCTAGGTCGCAATAAGTTTGCTGTTACAGATCCTGACCAATTTAATATTTGTTAGAGAGTGGATGTGTTCAATATATTATCGATTGGGATACTAACAAAATCAAGAAAGAATACCGAAATGAGAAGTTATATCAACAGGAGGGAAGACTTTTGGCAACAGGAGAAACAGGTTATAGCTGATGTTATCTTCGTTTATAAACTGTACAAAAATTTGCAAAGTACATGTATTCCTAAATTCCTATATTCCAGCCTTATATACACCAATTTATAGATTAATGTAATGCGAATCCTCAATATTATTTTTTCGGCTAATTCATTAACCAATTTCTTGATTAATCAATGTAATACTACTCTAAAATCGCAATTTGACAAACAATATATCAGTGAACGTGCTTAAAGTATTATATATCAATAATTAAGGGTTAATAAAGTTTAAGGTTATAGAAAAGTTGCACCGTATATGATCATGACTAACCTGTAATAAAAACCAAAATAGCCTGGTAACACACGCCCGCACAAATATTAAACATTAACAGGCACCGACTTTTACAAAATATTCTTAGTTGCTGATTTCAGCAAAAGTGGTATCTACATAAAATTTTCCTTAATACACCGAAAATCAATGCAATGTATGAAAATCTTTGTGAAAATCTTACGTTTGCTTAACTCGGAGGAGACCTCTATATTAGATTTTCTCTTGCGTCATCTTCCCAAGTATAATTTTTACAATTTCTGGTCATGTAACATAAACGAATACTCCCAGAGCAAAATTGCACCAAGGGTTGAAAATGAAATGCATAATACATTTTAATTAAGTTAAGCTGGGATGTACAAGTGCAAAAAATGTTCACCTTATGACATAATGTTTGCCGATGTTTCGTTCTAAGGTTTGCCAACTGTTTACTTAATGTAAGTTCAGAAATGCGTTTTCTAAATTTTAATCTTGAATGGTGAGATATAAATGTCTGAGCAGTATATGAAGACCCCAATGAAAAGTTACATTAGAGTAGTAAGGAAAACAAGTAGATATAGCAGAAAGTTGAACTTCAATGCGGTTATTGATTGCAGTTTGCGCATTTGCTTTGTGAAAAGATCTTATTTGTTCAACATTTTCGTTAATAAGCATATACTAAAAAAAATGGAATTGCTATTTCAACATCTTTCACATCTTGAACCTTTTCAGCGACAAAATTGAAGAAATCGGTATTTGTTAACCAAAAATAAATTTGATAACCAAAAATAATTCTAATATAGCTCCTGATATTGATGGAACCATTCACGGAAAAAGCAATGTGAACCAACGGACATGTTTCTACCTACCCAGTATCATCGGCGTTCTTCCGAGAGCTCCCATACCTTTCACCGCTATTTGCCTCTTACTTTATATTACTAATCTCCAAACTAGCAAGCAGTATATTTCTTAGCCAAAAGATAATACAAACCATGCTGTTTAGAAAGCGACGACAAAAGCCAGATACAGACGTCAAACCAAGTTCCGAGCAGCTTCTGGGCTACGAGTTCAGCTGAACAACTAGTTATATATCCCTTGACACTAATGGGCTGGCAACTGAAATACGAACTATAAAGAAAACAAATATCAATCACATAACGAAAATTCTTAGTATAAAGAACATCCTAAGAAGTAGTTAAAGGACTTAGGGAACGAAGCACGTCACCGTAATGAACGTTATCACCAAATAATGTGCACGTGTAGCACTAATCAAAAAGTTATAATTATGAACTAATTTCGCAGAGATAAATATTTACCTTATAAAGTCGTAAATTCGCTTCTAACAGGTGTCAAATAGTAGAAACCTATCAATCATCAGACACGCAAAGCAAACAGGACAATAAAACATCTAACGAACCTAAGAGTAAACGATTTAACTAAAAGAAAGACACGATAATCCACGTGTATAATTGAAAATTACTTTCATGTGTAGCGTCCGATAGATTACCACCGACTAATAACTCTTTCCTTACATCGACGTAATTAAATTTAATTGTTAATTGGCCGTTGTTATTAACGCGCACATGGAAGCTACAAGCGGCCACCGTAACAACCTAACGATGATTACCACTTCCGTACCTTCCGTGTCATTATGCCACTTTATCTTTTCTTCGGTCGACATTATCAAAATGGAGAAACTTAAATGACCTCGTGAAAGTTATATCCTTTTTTATGTTTTCGTAGGAGCGAAGTCGACGATTTGGCGCGAAGAAAAGTTGTTACAGCAAGTACTCGCTTAAAATATCAATGTGATCTCTGATTGAAAAGTTTTTCTTTTATGAACGTTTCGCATTCTTCACGATGTGCGGTACATTCTTTTCACATAACATCCCGTATGCGTAAGATATATTTTATGACATATAGATATCATTGATACGTAGTGGATTTCGATCAGAAAAATATCTGTTCATTTGCAAAGAAATCTTTCGAACCCAAGACACCGATATTTGGTAAAACTTGCATCTCATTTAGGCGAAACACAAAAGAACTGCTCGGATATGAGAGTGAGAGTAATGGGGTTATTTTAGAGGAGCACGATAACTGCTTTAAGGTGGATGAAATGTTGATCTCATTACACATTGGCAACGCCGGGTGTCATCGGCTGATAAGGTCTGTTATAAGCAACCATTAATTTTGAAGTTCACTGCGTAGAATTATCCTTCTGACAAGCCCTACTCAACGAAACTCAGGGTTCTAGGTGTTTCGAGGCATTCTCAAATAGGGAAAATTCGATTCTGCAGACGGCAAAATATGTGTTCAACTATTTGCTGCTTTTTCAAGCACTCCCGGACCTCTCCTCCTTTTTAGTAACCTTCATTTTGTGTAGGTGCTTCCTTAATTAGACATGGTTGGTAAGTATTGCAGCCCATAATCAATGGGGTCACCCCAGTGTGACTTTAATAGCGCTAATTGATGTAGCAACTGGAAGTTTCTTATCTTCATTAGCTTAAGCTACGACTCTGGAGGAAGCACCCCTTGAGAGCTTTCAACTTGGCTATTAATGGAAAAATGTAAAAATTACATGTGCCTGGTACTTATCCTGCTATCCTTTTTTATATTGCATCATTTCAGCTACTTCTTCAAGCTATATGTATATCAAAACATAAAGCAGGGATCCTGCTAGATTAATAGGTTTCACCTAATTGTGCTTACAATTTATTGTCCTACTATTCGATAAACATGATACCCTTCAATCTCAAATTTTTAAATATCGACTTGACTATCACCGATCTCAATAAACGTTATGAACTTCAAGAAAATTTATCTATCGTTACTTTAAGTGTTCTGGCTCCATGAAAATGTTAGATTTTAGACTCAGCGCTGAGATAGTCTGATCATATTGACGTACGAGTGTAGCGTGAAAAGTTTCATGCCTCAACATGAAAATGGCGTTAACCATAGAGAGTATTCTGGTGATATATCTACGCATGCATTAAAAGATACTTTTGCATTTGAAAGACAGTACGCCTATCCAAATGATAACTGAGGTGGATGCTATCTACGAGGACTTCTCACCATCATTTGCTACAATGTAATTTTAAGCAATAGAACGGTCTAAGATTCAACATGGCGCAGGGCGAAATGCGTAGACGCTTGAATGCAGACCGCTTTTGACGCATAAGTATTTACTTTAGTTAGTTTGTGGACCTCTAACAGCTATCTTCCAGCATTAAAATTTAAGACATAGTTGGCCACGCCATCCCAGCAGAGAGTGTAGGAATCTCGAAAGAACCGTGTTTGTTGCGAATTAACTGAGAAGATATAGGGGTGAAAAGGTTAACTGCGCATTAGGTGCTGCGCTTGCATTTGAATGAACACTTCCAAACCCATTTTAAAGCAGTTTAAGCAAAATAAATAATTGTAAATGAAGCTTGGATACACCAATGCATTACTAAAACCGAGGCACATTCGAAACAGTGGACTGTGAAGGGTTAACTGGCTCCAAATGATGCGAAGAAAAGAGGTCTGTTATTACTTGACAACTTGAAGGCAGAAATTGTGGAGAACCGCCGCATTTGAAAAAAAGGAAAGTTCTGTTTGTTCACCAGATCTGCCATCTCTGTATTTTTTATTTTGTTTAGAAAAACCTTTATTTAACAAAATTTGTATTGATTAACACGGTACTCGACTAAAGGACTACTTGGAGCCAAATATTCATGTCACCGGACTTTATCAAAAAGGTTTAGTCCAAAATGTCTGTAAATTTCTCAATGGACTACTTATTCCATTAAAAATACTCACATTAGCAGTATTTTTAATGGAGTTAAGTAATCCAAATATTTCAAAAGAGAATTCGATCGTTGTAGCTATCACAATTTTTAAATGATGGCTTGGAAGACAATACAATATTTAATTTCTTTAGTTACGTCTTCGCTACACCCTTATGCTCTAATTGACATCTTGTGAGTACCTACATGTTAGTGTGTTCGAGTAGTTAGTGTGTTTTAAGTAAAACAAATGTTTGTCAACATTTGTTTTACTTAAATTCTACAAGGAGTACTACTTCGAAAATAATTACCTTTACCCTTGTGCATTTTCCGTTATTTTAGAACGTTCGGTGGAAATGGAAAAGTTCACTAATGAAAAAAAAAAGTATCAAAGAACGTTTGCTTTAAAATGAAAGTAAGTTTTCTTCGACGCCACAAAACTTCAAGAACTGAATCATCGTCATTTAATTAGTAAATAAAATAACGTTTTTGCGTTGCCGTTTATCTTGCAGAACTTTATTACTTTTTAAAAGTGGAAACAAACAGAAAGCGTAACGGAATGTTCTGAAGTTTCAAGATATTCGCTCGAAATATTTATGTAGTTAACAATGTTGAATGTTGATGTTTTCCTTTTGTAAGCACAGATTTGAATGAAACATGCTGTAAGGTATGCCTTTTAAAAACGAGCAGCAGTGGAATAGGTAAAAATGCTAATTACAAAATTCAAATTTATTATAATTTATTCTGGTCCCAACCGGCGCTTTCACCATTTATGAATTTGCATTTCGTAATACTATATCATGAATATTTCACAAATTATTAGAAAGCATGGTTTACTTTGTAAATTCAGCAGATAACGTTGCAAGCTAAGATCTTTGTTTTGTGGACAAGATTTTCTACATTTTGTGATTTATGGTTCCTTCCATGCATACAAATTGGTTTCTAAAATCCTCCTTGCAATTGCATTTGTTTAATTAAAATCAATTAAATACGAATGCCATCTCCTCAATAAAATGAGGCGAACCCCGGGCTCGTCACCCTCAGAGTAAGATTTTCCGTGGTTTTTCTTGCAAATATAACTACTCTAATTGATTTTCTGATAACGCGTTAAGTTTTGCAAAAAGACTCATACAACATACTATATCAATTGAAGGAAGCAATATAGATATTAAGTGGATGTATGATTGTGACCATTAAATGTTTAAGTAACACGGTTACATAGATACACAGGGCCTTTCAGAACGGTGACCTACTAAAAGTACTTTTGCAAATAAATAAAGTATCTTTTTGAAATTTTGGTCAACGATATTCTGGATAATATCGTTTAATAATGTATTTCCTAAAAATATTTTCAACTTCGTGGTGCTCTTGATTAAACCGGAAAGGGATATCAACTTTCTTATTTCAACTTGTATAGCGTATATATTGCACATCCTCAATAATGACAAACGCAACTTATCTGAAACATCAATATCTTCTATTCGGTATTTCCCATTTTAACCAGCTTTTTATTAAAAACATAATATGCTTTTTATTGCTGTAAATAAATAAAAGAACATTTTGTGTAGGGCGTTCTAAAAACCTAGTCCAAGCATATCCAACCAAAAAAAAATTAATATGCTTAAATAGCAACCTCCATCTTAAGGCTGTCTGTATGTTGTAGAAACACGGGTAAAACATTTTTTACATCCTGTAACTAAATTCGCTACAACAAATATTAACTTATGTTGCCAATAAAAATTGCAAACCTGGTCTACTTATTGGTTAATGTAATTTCGAACGTAATTAAATACTAGAAATAATCTCGCTCGGGTAAGGTATTGAGCTTAACATCCCCTACTAGCCAAACCGGCAGGATTACTACTACGCCAGGTCGTTTTGGTTACTAACTTATTATTTCAGATTGCAATTAGAGACTGTAGTGCTCTTATTTTATGAATATTTATAGTTGCAAAATAGTTTAAACGGTACGTTAAATAATTTAAATTTGTGCCCTCTTTTAGTTAAAACAGTGCTCAAGATGAGTAATGTAAGTACAGCAGTTTATTTTACCATAATTTAAGAGATTATAGAAAATCAGTATTACGCAGAATTTAATTTACAATGGAATTAATAATAATAATTTTGTTCTTGTCTTATATAGGGATATCAAGTTTTTAAACATGCAACTTGTCCAGAAGAAAATGTAACAACGTATTCGTAGAAATGAATACGTTTAACAAGTTAACAATGTACTTCCTTTAAACAAAGTGGACTAGTGAATAAAATATACGACGGTAGAGCTTTTGAAAAAGTAAAGAAGCTTTTGCGGCAATTGTTTTTAGAAAAAAATGGTTATTTGAATATGATGGAAAAAAAGCAAGTTGCCTGTGACCTGGTTATTTTAAAATGGACCCACAAAAAAATAAAGCTACTGAGAATCGTTGGAAGTTGGACTAAGAAAACTGCGAAAACTGCGGCATGAGGATTATTTTTTATTCCAAGAGTATTATAATAAATTTCCTTGCACTGTAACATTTTAAGTTGGATATAAGTAAACAGCGTACTTTCACAACAAATAGGATATAGTAATTAACTCATTTTTTATTCACATAACTACAATTTGTTAAACGTTACTTTTTTTGCATGTTTCATTCAGTTTTAAAACAACAAATTTCCGTTAAATGCGATCTGCTAAAGTTTAAACACTTCGAAAACATCAAGATTGGGAGGAGGAAGTTATATATAAGTAGGATGAAATACTACCCAAACAACTATTATCGATTTCACAAATGGATTTCGATAGTTCCTAATAAAGACAAATACTTTGGACAGTTACCAGTGCAGCAGTATGTTGCCAGCAATACCACTGTTGATTCGGTAATATTAATTGTTGCTGGGCCAGTACCTATAGGTCATTCTGGCTGTTAACTGATATAGTGTTGTTTAATAGTAGTTTCTAGATTCACAACAACATATTTTTAGGAGAAAAATTTGTTATACCTAAAGCGAGGAGCATTTGTAGTGAAAACAGGCACACGTTAATTTGTTGTTAATATGTACATAAGATTGATTTTGAGTTAAGAAATTTCTCTTTCAAAACTAAGCAATTTAGTAATTCAGTTCTAATAATTTTCTATTTTCATTCTTGTAAAGTTATTATTTTTAGTTCTAATAAAGGTGTATTAATTAGGATTTTCCTTGTAGTTCATGATTGGCCCAGTTATAAAACCGAATACTTTCTTCGAAATCTTATCGGTAAGCTCCTCTTGTAACTGAATACGGTAAGGATTTTAATGTAATATTCGTAGAACAGATCGACCACTTACACCTAAGTTCTCGCTTATATTTCTCCGGCATGTATTTGAATCTTCAATAACTCCTAGCAGAATGTTTAACCTCCTTGTTCGTTCAAACGACATTTTCCGTTTCAATAAATGTCATCATTAGTTTTTCTAAAGCTCTCTTTTCTGGATGTCTCCCGTCCGGATATCTTTCACTGTAAATTCTTCTCTGGCTAAAAAAGGATCCCTTTCTGCTTCATCCAGTATGAGAATCATATCCACCACACCATTTTTCGAGTAATTCATCCTTATGTAAAACGAACGCTCATACTTGGCATTTGTTTCATTTCTTATTAGGCTAACTTGATAATGTTTCAGGTTCATTAACGTTATTTGAAGTTTTGATTATTCTGGATTATTGTAGAAATCTGAATGGATTCCACTCACAATATACAGGCTCCTCCATTTGACAAAATCGAGAAAAGTCATTTTGAAATTGATTTTGATTGTCATAATAACATAGGCTTCCACGGCCAGAGTCAGTTAAAACTAAACGTGTTCCATGAAGAAGTCCCATATGATTGTGGGTGAAACTTCGAGTTTTCGTTTAACAAAAAGTGATATGACACGGTCTGAACCGGGAACACGTTTAGTTTCAATTGATAGATTCAATTGACTTTTCTGATGACTAACGTATACATCCAATGATAAAACAATTTATTGACATCCTCACCCAGTCTTAACCAATCCATGCAACGAATTTGGTTGCTAAATTTGAAAACGTTTGGACGTAGGGATATTTTCTTTGAGATATGTGATTTTATATTCTTTTTTTAACAGTTGAATCGAATATCGCAAACCATGTTACTTTCACAATCTAGGGAGAAATACAGTGTAGGTAAGGATCTTTAATAATTTAAAAATATACAGGTCGGTCTATTTAAAAAAGTTAATTATACTGTACCTTGTCCTGTACTGTATCCTTTTTATGAAACAATCAGTACATAGGAGTATGTTCTTAAGATGCACAATTAACATTATATTACATCCCCAAAATATTAAATTGCTATTTAGCATGTAGCTCGACTAGTAAAAGACGGATGTACTATTGCTACGCCCTGTACTTACGTATATACATTCAGTTTTCATTTTAAGAAATATCATTTCGCATCTACCGCAATTGCATATTACCTAGAATTAAATCTCAAACTATTACAGATACTCAAACTTCCTCTTTAATGTAACTAATTTAAACATCTCCGCTCGTTGAACTTTTTAAATATGGAAAATGTAAATTATTCACACTACCCTTAAAGCTTCCTGTAATGCTAGCGGCAACATAATTACTTATCCTAGAAATTTTGCAATTACACGAAGTAACAACAGCCAACATTCCCGGAATAGTCTTCACATGACCACCATTGCGGAGAATATGCGATCCAGACGTTCATCTTTTATATATAACATGCACATTACACATTTGGAGCCCTTTGAAAAGCTCAACGCGACGTCGGATTTTTACGAGCAGCTCTCAAATTACATAATGCATGGAGTGGAATACCTAAGTGACCGTTTCCGAGAACGGAAGAATGTATAGTGATGTGACTGCACTTGGGGTTTACGTAAGCCTCACAATTTGACATGGCTTCTATTTAAGAGCAAGATAACATATATTGCCGCAAGAAACTGGTAAATTACGTTTTGCATCATGAATATGCAATATCTCTAGAGTATACAGGGGCAAAATAATAGAAAGAATAACTTTTTGAAATTTTAGTCGGCGATGTAGATGGACACGTTGCAACGGTGCTAATTGCAAACTAAATGAAATATAATGAAAAGGCGACTATTTTCATTTAAAATGCTTATTTTGACAGTTTAATTAAGACTATTTTTAAATAATTTAGCTCCTCCGCTTCTCAGATCGTGTGGTTCTTGAGTAATGAATAATTATGCACCAACAAATATTAAATATGCATTACTACTGAGCGTCGCGCTTCCAAAAATACAACAAATCAATTAATCAAAAAATTAGTTTTATTTTAAACTACCAAAATTTATGACAAAAGAATATATAAATTAAAATATTCGGAGCAACAAGTTTGAAATAAATATGAATATAAAAATAAACAAAAAATGTATTTGGGACGTACCGTGATGATGGGCGCGGTCCGCTAGCTTTCTCTAAATAATTCAGGTTATAATTTGAAGAGATTACATTTTAGTTGCACACTCATAATACGGGAGAAATAAAAATAAGAATAATGTTTCGATAATACACAGTGAAATTCTAAAATATCTCACCCCACTACTCATTAATCTTTAAGAGACAAAAGCCAACGTTTAAAAAAAAAAAGCCGACGATTTCTATCTTTTTTTAGGGACAGTCCACATATTTTGGTGTTTATTTTGTTTTTTTAATTTTAAAATGATTGGCCAACATAATAATTTCTGCTACTTATAGTAGTTTTCAAATAAGTTTACATTATTTAATGTATTTATTTATAATGTAAGTTAGTACATTACTATTATTGCAGGTTTCGTGCTGGAAATGGAATTGATACCGAGGCGTTCCCCATAACTAATAAGGATCGACGCATTTTGAACGATTTTATTCCATGTGTTGGCCAAAATATAAAATTTTTAAATAAATTTGATTTGAGTAACTACTCTCAGTTTATGTGTCTTCTATACTTAGAAGACCGTGAGGACAGTGCAATATTGAACTAATCGAATATTACTTAAATATGTGCATGTACAATGAGACAAAATTAAACTTAGGTGACTAGCAAGCGATAAGGTAGTATCGGCAGATTGCAAGCGATGTTGCACCTTATGCCCACTCATCAATTTCCTTGCTATAAAAACAGAGAGGAAGAATAAATGTTTGCGTGAGCGACTTTTATGAAAGAAATTTATTTTTTAAGTCAATCGATTTTCATATAAAATATAATTCATTCCTGAATAATTTCCTTATTACTTTCTAACCAAACTTTTGATACATGCTTTTCTTTTGTTAACAAAACGATGTTTGTTATTGTAATGAATCTCCACCCAGCGTCGCAGGTCGCGAACTAATTTTCGGTTAAAGTTTACTTTCAAAAGGAGAAACAAGAACAACTTAATATGATCACCATCCTGATGTTCAATTAAAAATAATTTCTCTAATTCTGTTAAATGTTTTTTTTTTGCTGGTGAACTCCTCTACTCTATAGAATGGCCCATAGCAACAGAAGTTAAATAACACAGGGTGATTACTTGAAATCGTTCGTTAAAAGTATCATGTGTTGTAGGAAGCCACTTTTAAGAAAATTTGGATTTGATGGTACAATTTAATTCTGCATCATAATATGAAATGAAGAATAGGTGGTTGCATTTAAGAAATTCAACTTGAGTTCCTTGAACTATTTTTACAATTCCTAAAGGTTCTTCTCAAAACAGCGCCCAATTTATCAGCCAGACTTGATGTGCAGGGACAGGTGGACATGTTACACACAGACCTCAATAAAATATTTGGCACGTTAGATCATAGTGTCTTACTTGCCCTATTCTAGCCTATGCAGATGACTTAAAAATGTTTATGCCCATTAAGAATTGGAACAATGTTATTAAGCTACAACGTAACCTTAAAACAATCATCGATTGCTTTATCTGTTTTAAGTTGTCGGTTCGTAAAAAGCTTCCGAACGGGCTATTTTTTTTGTGTTTTTACATTTGTGCTAATAAATACCGCATCCAAACAAAAAATTTTGTTTAATATCGGATTACATTTTTAAAGGCTGACAAAGTAGCAACAAGCTATCCGTCTAAAATGTTGGTCACAAAAGCGAACATTCGAGAAACTCTGGTGTAATGCATATACAAGCCGGCGTAGAATTTATAATTAAGGCTGCTTGTTTGTTATATTGACGATATTTTAACGTGAACGTTTGTTAAAGATTATTTTAAGATTCTCTAACATTACTTGGCACGGTGCAGTATAACCTTATATAAAAGAACCCGAAACTTCCATGCAGTAAAACATTTTGCTATTATGCTAATGTAAAAATGTTTCGGCAAACCAGTACTTTAAAATGAAAATTCAAACTGATATACGTATTTTCTTTTTTAATTAAATCTATATCTTATATAATCAGAACACATCAGAAAATGCCTAGAAACAATAACAAAAAAATATAATGCTAAGATAGCTTAGCTTCCTCATGGTATTAATGGAATAATTCACGGAAACGCAATAAAAGGAGAGAGAAAAAAGAGAAGGTAGAGATGTGAAAAATACTCTCGAAACCACGCTGATGACGCCGGGTAGGCAGAAACATATCCGTGTGTTAGTGTATTTTTTTCTTTCTCCTTTTATTGCGTTTGCCGTGAATTATTCCATCAATACCACGAGGAAGCTAAGCTATCTTAGCATTATATTTTTTGGCTATATTTTATATACTTAAAATTTGTACTGATATATAACCCAACATTAAACGAATGGAACACTAACATGTGTAGATAGTTTTAAATACCAACCAAAATCTGTTGTATTATAGCTATTTTTACCTTTGTGGTACCACCACTGTATCATATATTTAATTATTTTGCAAAATACTGAAAAAAAAAAGCTTTTAATAAGTTTCAGCAAAAATTCAAATATGAGCAGTTTCCCATAACGTAAAAGATAAGTATATGAATGAGTACATATTTGTGTATAACGCAAATTAAATTGTAGGAATCAGTAGCACCTAAATAAAAACAAGACGAATTGTAATAGAAAGTAATGTATAACAGCTCAGTTATACTGAAGAAGTTGCCACGATGACTAACAAATTGTGAAACAAAAATTTTGACATAGCGAATTATGGAAAAAATCCTTGCACGTATCCTGTAATTATACTAATAGTTCATCTGATGGGCTCGAAAAACACAACGTTGATAATACGTAAATAAATTACTCGTTTTAACTACTCTCTTCTAAATAAATTCAAATGTAAATGAGATACAAAGACAAATACCTGACGGGTGAAATGAAATTCCTAAATTGAAATTTTGTTAACTCGCACTATGGAATTCTTTAACTTTAATTTTGGACGTACTACAAAATCCCTAAAAGAGAAAAATAATCCTTAATATCGCGAATTTTTTTTAATGTCGAGGTTCCGCTTGCATGCATCACGCAATTAAAAGATAAAACGCCATTAATAAAACGTAGCGTACCTACCATAATAAATTTTCATAGAACAAGCGAGAAAATATATTCTGTTATTAAAGGTGAGGAAATTTATTTTGTCATGCGGAATGGGAGTTTAAAAAGTTCAGGTGTACAGTCATTTATCATGTTGCTTCGCTTCTGTAACGGAATTATCAATTCATTTGTTTGTTTTAAATTCATATTCTTTCGTTAATGTAACTGTGATCTGCCATAATCTTAGAAGTTTATGGATCATATATCAACAATAATAACATTTTATTTCTTTATTTTCAACAGGAAGAACCCAAGTAGAGAAAATTTTATGAAGATTAAAAGCATGTTAACTAAAAAAAAGAAGAAAGCAAAGAACGCAATTTTGTTCTTAATTTACTACTTCTTTCAGAGATTCACTTATAAAACGATATATCTTAAAGAATCAAATTTTATATTGGCATTGGGAGAAATATAGTCATAATCCATACGCAGAGACGGTTGGTGTAACGTTGGCTTCCGGTCACGGATCGCTTGGGTCGACGTTGGCAGCCATGTCGGCATTACGTGAAAGTGTGAACATTTTCCGCTTTTGGCCGAACATTGGCTCGTAACGTTCTTGCATGCTTACCTGATCTTTGGGCGAACTGAATTAGTTCAACAACGACTTGCTTATGTTACTCAAGTGTTTACTGCCAAGCGTAGCTTAATTATCATTTCCCTTTTGTCGACCAACGCTTAACTGATTTTATGGACCTAGAGCCAGTCGATACCCAACGTTAGAAAAATACTATTGGTTTTGTATACCCTGCTGACTACCGATCGTGGCTAACCGTCACAGATATTGGGCCGCTCATACAACATTGTAGCAAGTGTATAGAACTGAACTTATAGATCAAAAATAAAAATTTTAATTTTCTAAAATATTACGCTCTCAAGCTAGGGCTCATGAAACAAACTTACATAAAGAAAAGGAATGCTTTAAATATATTTCTATATCGTTTCCCAAAGTAAGTTCAGAAATGTTAAAGACTGAAATTGTCGATGGTCCTCATTAGCGACTTGAATTTTCCAAAAGCCGTGACTGATGTTGAAGCTTCTGCTTGGTGCTCTTTTGTTACTAAGCCTAAGAACTGCTTGGGTAACGATAAGGTAGAGCATTATGAAGAACTCATACGCAATATGCTGGTTAATTTTAAAAGAATAGGCGCGAATATGACACTTTCTGCATAACCATTTGGACAGATTTCCGGAAAGCCTCGAACCTAGAAATATGCTTTCAATTTTGTGTTCATTTTATTTTGTATAATTATAATTTGAGGTATTTTTTGCCTGTCTGCCAATAATTTTTTTTTTGTTTTCTCCTTCATACGTTTTCAAAAAAAGCATTATCATAAAAACTAGCGCCAATACAATAAAACTATTTGCAAATATGGAACCAACAGCACTAAGTTACCGTGAAACTGCTCTAATAATGGAAACAATAAAATTACTGTTGGCCAGTGTAAGAATTAGTTAAAAAAAATTGTTTGGTGTTCTTTGCATTAATTTGTTGCATTAAGAATATAGAGGATGAGTATTTCCTGATTACGAGCTCAACTTTACGAGCATTTTGTTTTTTGGAGAAAATGGGCGGTTAACAGTAGACATCTCGACAATTTTATTTTTATTTTATTTTTTATCTCGATCGGTGCCTTAAGAGAAACTTCAAAAGTTGCTTTATTATCTCACTTACGATATAGTTTGCTCAAGAGAACACAAGAATTTGTTTGATAGATATCAGTATATGTATGTTAATTTAACGCTTTAATAATGAAGAGGATGAAGGTTGTTTTTTTTTTTGTTTACGTGTAGTGACAACCCCAAGAGGTATGCAAAGTTCGGATTTGCCAATAAAATCAGAAGCCTTTTTAACTTTTCAATGGCATGTATAAAGTGTTCCATGGCTTTGTCACTGTCACCCGATCACTGTAGAAGGTAAAAGGCAGTTAATTATTTCCAAACACAGAAATGGTGGCTCGAGATTATAACAAACCCAGCAGAAAAGTCTGCCATCAGACTCCGGAAAGACTTGAATGCACACCGAATAACTTTGTCACAATCAGGAGCATGCTCTCCTACCAGTAGATCACAGTTATTCCACGTTCTTCAAAATAACTTCTCAGTGTATTCGGGTTACTGGCACATAATTTTTAGATGGGCGTTTGCAAATCCCTCCTGTATTTTTTCGGTATTTCAGAATAAATTCAGTATTTCATCTGAACAAATACATATAGCACATTCCATTTCACATATATGTAGGGGACAGCCCGTTGGAAGCGTCACATAAAAATTTTCCAAAGCACGCCTCACTTCGTAAATTACCTCGCTACGTTCGGGATAATTTCGAATTAATTAAACATTTCGTGATGTCGATGTATATACATAGTACTCATTTATATCAGTCCCTTTTAAGCGACGGTTTCCCGGTTCCCAATTTAAATCCCCTGCAATTACTGAGAGCTCACGATGACTAGTATTTCTGCGTCTGTTTAAGTTAAATTGCTTGTGTTTGCTTATATGTAGTTTAGTAAATGATGTGTAAGCTTCGAAGAAGAATTCAGTTAGATTAGGTATCCTGTGATATATATATGTAGGTACTCTGAAAAGTTTCCGTGCTGATGAAGAAATAAGTATTTTTTGCCAAATTCAGTTTTACTTCTCCTCATTCGATGAAAATCGCTATCCTGCGAGAGAAACTTTCAGATGGGGAAACAGACAAAAGCTGCTAGAGTCAGATCTTGTGAATAGGATAGTCGATCTATCGATCTGAACTCCAATTTATGAATTTTTGTAATGGCGGCTACTGAAATGCGAAACGGTGCGTTGTCTTAGTGGAACAAAACTTCATTTTTCTTCAATTGCGGCCGTTTTCCACAGTTTCTGCCATCTTTGCGAAGTAACATTGCGTAGTATGCTCTCGACATTGCTTTTCTTTTTTTGAATATAGTCGAGTAACACAGCTACATGATTATTCCAAAAACAGTTGCCATCACTTTCTAAACCTGTTCCATCAACTGTTCTATTTTGAAAACTTATTAAACTTCTGCTTCACCAGGACTTTGAAAACGTCTATGGGAATGTGTGTTTGGTTCTGAATGAGCAAGTGCGAAGCCCAACGCGCAGCCAAATCTTCAGTCAATATACGGCAAACACATGCCCATAGCCTCTGCTATCTCTTACCTTATTGTCAAGATTTTTCGTAACCGTTATTTTAATGCGATTATTTACAGGGTTCTGTCTGGATTGTTATTTCGTGATTCTCTGAATATTTATTCTTTTATTTTCTTTCATTATTTGTTCTCATTTACGTAAATGTGTGAAGATCGTTTCATTCGTTATAATTGCCTAAGTATAATAAAACCCATCTTTCATCGTCGTTTTGACTTGATTGGACGGATAGAGCTATGTATGCTATGCATGTTACTTTTTGACATTTGTCATTTTTCAATACGAAGGCTTTGATTATATATTATATTACTACGTATTTGTTTGCGTTCTGGTCTGCCACCCTATTGCCTTCTAACTTCATACTTCTCTTTATGTGAAATACGCTTCCGGTGCTGGGAACCAAGTGACGCCTTTTCAACAGCTCATCGAACCATCCCATCTTCACTGCAGTTAGTTGGGTCACCATAAGCGAGTTACTCACGGTAAGTCAGGCTAGACAGTCTCAAATCCGATTGATACGAATAATGCAAAAGCTGCATCGTTGTTCGGAATTGGCACGATACATGACGAACGAATGTGCAATTATATTACGAGGATATTTTTGGGTAACACCACTTCTATGTTGCAGTTTGAAACCTCTCAGACTACCCTCGTATCGAGTATTCAACAAAAAAAGCGGACTATACTACAAACTTTTTTAGCTTGGTCTCTACGCGCCTAATTTGTGAAATGTTGTCTAGACGAAAAATATTAGATTATTTATACATGATACAGGAGGGTTATTGACCAAACAGATTGCTGCAGAAGGCTCGCGTCGGCGATTCGTCAGGGGTATCCCGACTAAATGGAATTTTTAAAAATGTTCCCTTCTTTAAAAAAAAAAGTTAGCTAGCTGGAAATAACGACGTCTGAAGAATAAGGAAACTGAAAAGGTAAATATTTTTAGAGGATAATGGCAAGGTAACATCTAATTATGCGTCACATACTCCATAACCTTGCTAAACAAACGAATTTAGATAGACCTTTTTATATCAGGCGCATACTAAAAGTAAGGAGATTCTATTGCAATCCCATTTCTTCCCAATAACCGTGTTATTTTCCGAGTATAATGATATCACGCACTGTGGATCATTTTTTTACCGTTTACAAAATACAAGAGTGTTTTGCTTATCGGTCTATCAACTTCGTTGAGACCATCAAGCAGCGAACGAGTTTGACAAATCGAACGGACTTATCGCGCCCCCCGCCTCTCAAGGCCCGGCCTACCCCTATCTGAAATATTTCAGACCTACTCGGTCCATCTGCATCTCTAGTAGAAACCTAGAACACGGTCTCCTATCATTCCAATCCAAACATTTACTTTGCCTTGACGAAGGCATGTGATGTTTGAATGCAATGAAAATTCTTTTGGTACCAGTCTCTGCAGTTATAACGATTTATTATACAGTTTAGGTAAAAACCAGCTTCATCAGATAATATAATATTGCATAAAAATGCACATTTCAATGATAACATAGCAATTCTTTGCAAAATTGTAGTCGACGATTCTCTTCTTTTGCAGCTCCAGAATGGTGAATATTATAATTTAGTTGAAACTGCCTAATAGAAACTTGTGAATTATCCTGGATTTCCAGCAAATCGTTTAATTTAGTCTTTCCTTCGACTTTTTCCATTTCCATACACTTTTAAACTATCCTACCAACAATAGATCTTAAAATTGGTGCTTCTTTATTAAACAGTTTGCAAATCTCATCGTGGGCCATATCCAATCAGCATCAATACTTCAATTCTTTCCTTTTTAGTTAAATCACCTACATTATTTTACAGTACTTTTAATAAATGCGTTACCAACGGTAATTAATTTTAGTAAAACTCCGAAAACTGTAACAGATAAACTTCAAATGCAAAGTTTCATTAACGGAATTAAATGGTCATGATGCTAATTGTTCAAATTCATTCCTGTTTTATATTAGAACATCTTTTTTTATTTTAGTTTAAATAGGCTTAATTGACATTCACCGTTATTGATAAATTTTGTTCACATGCAGCTCCATTCTTCTTTTTAAAGGACAAAAACACGTCGTGTATTATTAAATTTTCCTCCTGTCCGACCTTGAATTTATGATGTGTGCGGATAAGTATTTAATGTATAAAATTTGCTACGTCTGCTTCAGTTCCAATTCAGGGAACAAATTGAAATTGGCAATTTTTTAGAAAACACTGAAGCGGATATTTAATATTTCACAAACTGCGAAGAAGAGAATTTTCAATTAAGGCATGAAAAATGATTTTTTTCTGTTTAAAGAACGAGATAAGTAAACCTATTGTTGTTTGGTATTGGATCAAATCGCAGTATCTTTTTCAGACTGTTTTTTCTTCTTGTTATAATAGGTCTAATTTGTTGGTCTTTGAAAACGTCGACATTACAGAAACAGTTATTTCGCCAGAAGTGGGCGTTAGACATATGCGATTTTTGGCAAGGAGATGGGATGCGCCTAATATTGTATTAACTTGGTAGAACATACTTTTGTTAAAATGTCCTTTATTTAAGTACAACACCCTGTACACTATTTTAGTCTTAAGTTTTTGGCAAAATTCTAGAGAAAATGTTACTAACTTGTTAATAGTCTAAAATCACCCATTTTCTCATAGGGCAATTGAATAAAAATTAAGCTCTTACTGCAGCTGAAGAGGAAAAGCTATTCCTTTAAGCTTAAACTAAGTTTTTCAGCTGCTGCTATAAATGGTGTGAATAAAGTAAATAAATATTTAATGTCGTTCAATAAAAGCTTGAGTATTTTAAATCTTGCTCTCTCCGTATCTTAAATATTTAGACGGACAATTAGAGCATAAGATCCAGACGCAAATAACTAACCTTTTACCAAGAGTAGTGGCTACAGTGCATAATTGGGTCAAATTTCCAACGGAGAATACTGTTCATGAAACTGCTGAGTGGCGTGCGCGTTAAAGATTCTCATGTGCTATTCGGGCACATATTCCGATTTTGAAGCCTTCACGCAATGGTGACGATTATATAAATCCGAAAAGATGTTACAACATCAATGTACAAGCTACGACAATCGCATTCTAAGATCTTCTGTATTCGTTGAAAAAAGCAATCGTCTTCAAAGTCATGAACTGCTTTTAGGAGATATAGATTATGGGATTACACCATGGATGTTAACACCAATACAAAGAAGTTGGAACTCTAGCAGCAGCTTCATACAACTTACTTAAAAAAAACCGTTATTTTCATTATAGAGCGGTGTTTTGGACAATTTAACGCCGGTTTCCTACCTTGCAACACCCCATATGAGTTCACAAAGTTCTTTTTGTTATTGTAAGTTCTTTGAATCTATATTTATTTAAAGCATAATGTTTCAATTATATACTTTAAAATAAAACACAAATATTTATATTTTATGATTTTGTTAATATTAAAACTTAAGAATATAATATGCATATTTAGAGAACTTTGTAACCTAAACCCTCTTCGTTCTCCATTATTTCATTGTTGTCCATTTCCCCACATCGCAGTCTCTACAGTGTTAATTGATCCATTTCTTTTTGGATTCTACTGCTCCTACAACGGGCCGTTGTAATTTTGTATTGGATAACCCTGACGTTTCTGGCGTCCAGTTAAATTTAGGTTCTTTTGAATATATGATATATTTGAATATAGTGGCGGAGGTGGTCTTACTAAAATTTCTGCGGTAGAAGAAGTGGCCATTTCTATTCTTTTGTTTAGTGCTCTTGAAATAATGCACAGATAGTCAAATATATTTCTACGGTTTACTAGCAACTACTACAAGTTATAACTTCGTACCAATATTTGTTGTGAAAAAAAATGTACGAATTTTTTTCTCTTATTTGCTGTACTTTTTCAAAAACGGGAATGTTTTTCTGTATCTAGTAATTTCAAGATCTTTTCCCAATTCTTGAATGAATGAATTTAGGATTTGTTCAAAGGCATTTTGTGAAATACCGACTAACGACTTCAGTCCATCACTTATTCGTCTTCTAAAGTCCTATTTGACCAACAGAAGCAATTATGTTTTTTTATAATGGATTCAAATCTTTCGAATTTAGTCCGTCTTCAGGTACTCCACAGGGTTCGAATTTGGGTCCATTATTATTCAATCTCTACGTCAATGATTTACTTGCTTCTATATCTTGTCCTGTTCTAGCATATGCAGATGATTTAAAAATATTTATGCCTATTAAGAACTGGAATGACGTTATTGAGCTACAGCGTAACCTTAATACGATCACCGGTTTACCTTTTCAAAGCTGCTGGTCAATTCACAATTCACAAGGAAATTTAACTCAATTCCTTCCACTTACTCCATTAACAGCCAAGCACTTCTGAGAGTTAATGAATTTTGTGATCTTGGAATTATTTTTGATTGTCGTTTGAGCTTTGGGGCGCATATCAACCAGCTTTGTATTTCCGCATCGAAAGTTTTAGGCTTCGTAATGCGCACCTGCAGATACTTTGAGAATATATCCCTTTTCAAAACTTTATTTTATACATTTGTTGTAAGCAAACTCGAATATGCTTCACCTATTTGGTCACTGCACTACATTTATCTACAACTCCAAATTGAGAAGATTCAACGGAGATTTTTCAAATTCTTATCCTTCAAGATTGATGGAATTTATCCAGTGCGGAACATCGATTATGGTGCTCTTCTCGATCGACATGGGATGCACACCGCGGCTTCTCGTCGGGAGCGACAGAATGCACGTTTTGCCTGGAAGTTGGTGCGTGGCGTCCTTGATTGTCCCGACTTGCTTTCTTCCTTGAATTTTCTAGTTCCTCGCACATCTTCATGTTCTTCTCCTATTTTTCCCTTCCCATACCTCAAACAAATCTGTTATCCTTTTCGCCCATTACTTCTATGTGCCGCATAACCGACACACTCTAGTTTGTTGAGTTTTTTTCCTTTTACTGTTTTTTATTTTTCTTCAATTACTTTCTTAATATTGTACGTTTTTTTTTGTATAATGTTGTCCTGTAACTGAAAGCCGTTGGACAATAAACTATTATTATTATTATTAACTTTATGATAGTTGATCCTTATTGGAATGTCTCCATATCATTTTCAACTGAAGACTCACAACTCGTTCTTAATTATTCTTATTAGGTCTCCTTCACTGGACTATTTGAACATAACTACTACTCACAGATGTTACATGCACAAGTATTTCTTTTGTCATATATAAAACGAAAATTAGAAACACAAACACCTTAGTGATAAGTTTTTCTTTTTTGTCATTGTAAAGAACCGCAGGTCATACCATGGACTTAATATTATTTATATTATTTTATTTCTTTGTATGATGATGGTTCAACGTGATGTATAAGCTTTTAAAGCTGGTTATAATCTGTGTTCCGCGGTAAACGATGAGCCCAACTACGAATGGTGACTCACGTGCGTTGATCCTAGCGGCACACACACAGCGCTTGACTCTGCGCAGTCAAGTGCAGGCCCTCTTACAGTTGAACCACCGAGCCATTAACATAACAAATACTTAAATTTTACAGCTATTTCAAATAAGTGAAAGCAAAACGTGTTTTTAGCAAAAGCTTAAACTATCTGGCACTAAGGATAAAACTAAACACTAAAAGTAAAGACTTAATTTTTATTCACTTTACCCATTGCAGGGTTTTTTGAAATGATTGATTGAAATTTATTTATACATTTTCTTAGTGCATTACGTTGGCAAGTCAAAATCGCATAAAGGCGTCTATACCAGGCCCTTCAATGCTTAATGGAGGTACCAAACAACCACATATACTTAATACGCCTTTCCAGGAAATCACCATATCTATAAATGTAGACTTTGTCACAAAGAAAAACTGATAACTCTGAAATCCTTAGTTTTAGAACAATACAACTTGATTGCATTTTGCTCCAGAATGTAACAGGGATTCCAACACTACAATAACGCATAGCAAAGAAATAAAAGTTTGGGTAGCTATGAATTTATGAGACAACCTGTACGTTTCAACACAGGCCCACCATCAGACCTCATAACATAAAAGCACAATCTTCCGAGCATATGAAATCTGTACAACGAACAAAATTTTCTTCTTGTGTTTATATGCTCTATGTTTACTCGGTACAGTTATTTAAGCTGCTTTTATAATGGTGTATACTTAAAAGTCATGCATTTAATCCGAATGTACACAGATGCCACGCATGTCAAGAAACTATAATAATTACATACGAGATTTTCGTACCTGCTCCTATAATTCTCTACGCCTAACGTACTAGGTTATAACCGTTGGCATACAGAAACCCCAAATAAACCCAGCCCTTTGAATGAGCAATGTTATTGTTATTTTCTCTGCGTGCGATGTACACGATCGTTAATGAGAACTCCGAAACACTACATTTCACCAACTAGTGAGCATATTTCATCCTCAGGATAAAAAGCGAGAAGTTTTCGTACATAAAACATTAAATTATTACATTATAAATCTGTATTATAGTGAATTATGCATAGAGATTTAAAATAGCAAGCTAGGAGAATGTAGCAAAGCTTTAGGGGATTACAATTAATTTTTAGTTATTAAGTTCATGTTTAATAATTAATCTGACGGTTAAAAAGCTGAATTTTGCAGCTTTTTATATCCGTCTGTATTTGAAGAGAAATTACATTAAACCTGATATTCAAACTATATCTATTATGCCACATTCCGAATTTGATTTTCCTTTTATATTTCAATATGTGGACGGCCTTTTGGTTGCTTTATTCATTGACAAAACCCAAACTGCTCTGTTACAAACCAGCTGAAATTAAATGTAGAAACAGGAACTGAACAAAGTGTTTCTTTCCTAGACACTAAAGTTATTACAGATCCGAATGGATACATCAAACTAGATTCATATTGCAAAACAAGCAGCTCAAGTCGCTACCTTAATTATAAATCTTGTCGCCCCCTTAAATACAAAATCAACCCAATCCATACATTAAAACACCGTATTTTCAATATTTCACACCCTAATTACCATGATAAGAACTTCAAATTATTCCACAAAATTTTGCGAAACAATAATAATAATTATCCAACTTCGTTTATTACTAATTGTAAGTTACTGCATTCATCTTCCAGTAATAACTTGGGTGACCCTAATTCTGAAGCCACCCCACTGAAACCTTGAGGATACCGCAGTTCAATCAGTTTTTCGGAAACTTCAATATATGCCTAATCGTAGTGGTAGGATTTCTAATTTATTCAAGGAATAACTTATTTAACTTTAACTTAAAAAAAAACTCAATGTATTTTCATCTAAACTTAAAAACATCTAGAATCATTTGGAGAAATCTAATGTCATCTACCGGTCCCATACCGGAACACGTCATTGTTAGCATAGCCGTCCGTTCGTGCTTATCGGTAGGAAATAAGAGTGCACAAGTTCAGTATCGCATAGATAGTGAAAGGTTTCTCAGCGTTCCGAATATTCCGTTATTGTTTCTGGACATTTTCTAACTTGTTCTGTTATATACCTTAAGACCCCTGTGGGAATCTTTTAATGCGCAGTTTCCCAAAGCGCCCCTTGCACATGCCATCTCGTGGTAAGCAGTTCAAGAACGGCTCAAGGTGTATGCTGTTGCTTTCCGAACGGCAGACGTATGTTTCTTAGCACTACAGGCCAGTTTCGAAATGGTGTGTGTTATGTTTGTTTTGAAATTGTTCTTGAAATCCTGTTTTTCTCGCCTTTGACGTTAATAGTCCGAATCCCTTCTAGTTACTTTCTTGAGCTTCTCGAGTTAAGCTTCTTGTTTATTTTCCTCAGAGTACTTTTTTTAATTACTTTTAACAGTTTTAAAAGTTTTAATCGTAAGAATAAAACAAATTCCGGACTTCTTTCAAATGAATGTTGAATGGTAACCAATTACCATTACCAATACTGAAACCTAAGTATTTGAGTTGAATTTCCACATTTTCTCTTCTCTCTTTATGTAAGCGTTTGTTCATGCTGTTTTAAAACTCAGAAACCAACGCTATTAAAAATTCTGTCCTATATTAAGGGGAATTTTTTTGTTCTAACTGGGCTTATAATTTATACAGTTAATCTGCAACCATTTAAAAATGGAAGCGATAAGCGCTACCGTTCCTCAACGTAACCTTCAGCCAACCATGAGTATATAGAGCGATGCCATTCCGTCGCTAATATCCTGGAAATGACAACATTTGTAAAGTCAGGCGACGTCTCCGAGATACCGTAATAATACTAACTGAAAAAGCAACGCCAGAACACCGTAATATTTCCTGACAATCATATTCACGAATATGAAATGCGCAAATGCCGCCATGACATAACAGCGGATCGCAAATCCGGTTTCTGATATGCTGATGTTTACTCCGAAAACACATTCGCGTAAGAGGCTTGGAACTAAGATACCGCTTCTATCAATATTTAACTTAGTGCGTTCTTTATAAGGTTATGTTTAAAAAATTATAGCGAATCACGTTACTTGTCTCATGGTAAATTCTGAGCATTTGTATATGCATTTCCGAACCCCTATAGTGGCCAAAATTTGTATGATTTGGAGCTATAAACTAGATTTGTGGAAGATACCCTTGTTTCTAGAATAAAATAATATCCGTCGACTGGCACGCAGCACCTTAAAATATGTATAGGCACTAGTAGTAAGTAGAAGCCAACAAATATCTACAAGCACACAGATTATCAATAACCTAAAGATCCAAAGACAGGCCCACTCAAAAAACAAAGACCACATATAATATACTACTACAAGTAGGTTTTTCATAACAGAACAAAAATAGAAAAAAACTACTAATGACTTGACAAAGTTGGCGAGAAACGAATACTTTGAACGGGGAAAGTCTCAAAAAGTTAGTTATAATTCGTGAAGATTCCGTTGATTGCGTACACGGTAACCTGAACTGATGAGGGCCGACCTAAAACAGTTCTCCGACGTAACAATGAGGACGTGTCAGTTTGACGCGGAAAATGTCATATGGAAATCAAGAGAGTGCACAATTTTCAGGTGAATTGAAATGAACACGGAAAGTTTTATAAAGCAACAACATACCTGCAATAATACGACGTGAAACCGAAGAAGAACATATTTAACCTTCGAAGACTGACGTGGTGGGATTCTTCACGACGAAGAAATTTGAGAATTAGTTAGGATATAGAATAAATGTTTTCTGTACAAACTGAAATCTGTGTATTTGAAAAATCAATGATAAATCAACGTCAAATCAGGACAGGAATTTGTTCCATCCCATCCTTGCATCTAATTGATGGAGCGCCTCTGAGTGCACTTATCAATCACTTTGTTGGTGTTTAATCAGTCTGGCATAAATTATCTTCGTTAGGGGCAATCATTTAGTGTAAAATATTTGTAGGGTTTAGTAAATCGGTTCTGATAAATTTTCGGATGCTTTCAATACGGTTTCGAGAAAAGTCAATGGATCGTAAATCTTAAGCTGCTTGAAGTAAACAGTTACGAGTTGAGTTTGAAAATAATTTTCTTTATCTTTACTATTTGCGACCTTAAAGAGAACTGAAGAGAAGACATGTATTTCATTTATTAGGAAATAAGAAAAAGTCCTTTGCGGAAATAAAATAAGATTCAGTGTCACATTTAATCTCCGAAATAATATATTTATAATATGGAAAAGAGAAATAAAATGTACAAGTTTTGATAATGTGTAGTTCTATAATTTAGTTACGAATAGGCAAACAAAAGTTTCTTTGGGAAATTAATTGAAGTTAAAGATTCAGCAACTAACTTCGGTAAACTAATTTACGCGGA
The DNA here is from genome assembly GCA_902654985.2 of Oryctes borbonicus. NCBI lineage: Eukaryota > Metazoa > Arthropoda > Insecta > Coleoptera > Scarabaeidae > Oryctes > Oryctes borbonicus. Next base: position 3,103,174 of record LR736888.1, read on the forward strand.
TTTAATTCGAATAGACTGTTCCCTCGTTTAAAAGGCTACAGATCCATCAATACTGATAAAAGCAACGCAACAGTAGTGATGGATCGCGCAGAGTACAACACAAAGATACAGGTACTGCTAAACCCGGACCACTACAAGAAACTGAACAAGGAACCTTCGTGGTTGAGCGAAGGTGGAAAAGCAACCCAGAGACGCTATTAAGGAATCATCAATCCCAAAGGAAGACCAAAGAAGGCTATTACCATCAGAAAGCCGGCCACCACGATTGTATGGGCTACCAAAGATACAGAAACCTGGTAACCCTCTCAGACCGATGGTCAGTACATGCAGCTCACCTACCTATGAGTTAGCCAAGTATGTCGCAAAACAACTGGCACAATACTCCAGGAACACCAAGAGCTTTATGAAGAACTCCGAACATTTCATTGAGACTCTACAACAACACAAAATAACAAAGGAAGATTTACTGGTATCTTTCAACGTCGAATCACTCTTCACTTATGTACCAGTGGAAGAAACACTAGAGATCATCGGGCAACAACTAATACCAAAAGGACTACAACCGGATTTGATTGATTTGGCGACACCGCCATATTTCCTGTGGAACGGAGAATTCTACGAACAAGCAAGTGGTGCTGCAATGAGATCTCCTCTGTCACCTGTGTGACCAAAATCGACCAGCTACTCCCTCCCTACAAGGACGTACTACCGAAACTACAAGCAAAAGGCATATACGAACCGAGATGCCAGTGTGGGAAAAGCCACATCGGTCAAACAAAACGGAGTATTCAGTGCAGAGTGAAGGAACATGAGAGAGATGCACGCCTTAAGTACACTGAAAAATCTCCAGTAGGAGAACACATGCACCAACAAGATCACCGCATAACCTACAGCGACGCTAAGGTATTACCCAGGAGCCAGCCACTACTGCTTGAGGATAATACGCGAATCGATAAAAATAATGAAGAATAGCAACAACTTCAACCGCGAAGACGGATACAAAATCAGTAACACATGGAAGTTAGCATTGCGGAGTCGTCATACAGGGAACGACGCGATTCGTCGGAGCGGAACGGTTATGGATCAGCAAAGCGGAACATAAATGAGGTTATAACGAAGCTTTGCGGCTCTGAGTCATATCCCTTACGATTTTGTCGTTCACTGATTATCACTCGTCAAGGAGTGAACTCTACTTCAGTAGCTTACCATTACCGTTTCCGGGAAAGTTACAGGTATTTATGCATTATATAAATTACAAGTTTTTTTTAGATTGTTGAACACTCCATTCTCATATCTAAGACACTATTGACACTAGTCTATTATACATGTGCATCGACAAATAAAGCAAATATACTCCACCATTCACAAGAAAGCTGTACGGTTTCCAAAAAGCTCGATCACATACGTGAAATAAACATTCAAAGAGATACGATTCAAAGGATTAACATCGTACTATTCAAATATTTTTTCTTTTATTTTTGTAGGTAAAAAATACTTTGAATTCGTGACGCAATGCCTTGAATCCTTCTTCCAACAGAACGCAAAATTGACTTGTCCTTTTACTCTTTCAGAATCCCATCTGCCTAAAACATTGAAATGATTCAACTATTATCAAAATATAAATAAAAACATCAAATTTCTTCTTCGTTTGTTTCGCGGGAAATTTTTAAAAATATCGCAATCACTTATTTGCATTGTTACCAACCTGTATCTGTTTTTAATAAAACGTGTCTCTAAACATTAAACAGAAGCGATTATAGGAAATGGTAGTCATTTCCACAACCTGAGTTAACTTTACAAAGTAATTCGTTCACTATTAGGTGTCAAATTGTCCGTGGCTTCCGTATTCATCACTGAATACCAAGTACTGAACATAAATAATCGGTTAAATTGCTCGACCTGTATCGAATCAACTTGACCTCAAGCGAAAATAGCAAAGCCCATCTATGTAGATGTACCTGTCGACTTGCGGGGAAATGTTAATGTTGTATTGGACTTTACCATTTAGTAGAACTGTAAGACATTAAGGGCCACTCTATTCATATTGATCGCTTTATCTCGTAATACGTACTGGTGGCTCTCCTCAATTCAAGGCAATGATTTCGAGAGTATTGGAAAATGGTATGTGTTCATTTATTCTATCAAAACATTTAGCAGATTCAATTTCAAAAATTATTTATGACAATGAGTGATATATGAATCGTTCATTATCGACAACGCTACAATTAAAGGTACAAATAAACTCGTTTCTCTGGATGTTGTCTCCATGTACACTGCCTTAAATATCACGAAAAAACTGAGATAACTTACAACAAGCCTCTGAACCGCCATTAAAGGAATTGTAACAACATTTAAACAAAATACTAACAAAATTATATCACAGACCTACTTTTTCTGATCGCTATCTAAATTTTCATTTTTGCTTAGCTCTTTTCATCAAACGAAGGTCGTTCCTATCTTAACAGAGCAATAATGTTAACCAATCCAGAATTTAGAAAAAGTAATAAAAAATTGACTTTTATTCTTTTTTCAAACTCTTTTAATTACATCGATAATCGGTTTTTCTATAATAAGAATTACATTTATTTAACTATTTTTGCTTTTTTTAATATGATTTCTTTGGTTTTCGATTTTAATTATTTGTAAAAATTTTACGCAAAAATACTCTTTTTTCGTTGTCTTCAAACACAGAGTACGGTGTGCGTTTAAATTTAATTTAAAACTATTGAAAAACATGCAATTGGAAATAACGAAGTATATTTATCAAAAGACATACACAGAATGTTATTTTAAAATTTTAATGTTGCTTGCGAAGTTATAGTTTATGTTTTCTATTATTTTGTTTTTATATAAAATGTGATCTTTTTAATGCATATATAAGATGGTCACAACCCAAATTGCTCCCTTTGATATTTCACTTTCCTAATATGATATTATTGTAGATGCTACTACGATATTTTGTAGTTTATGATTTCTTATTTGCCGCATATTTTAAATAAAATTTACAAGTAATTAAATAAAAAAAAAACAAAAAAAATCATAAAAAAGAAACAAAAGAAATTAAAGAAATATAATTGTCATTATAGAAAAACCGACTATCGATGTAATTAAAAGAGTCAGAAAGAAAGAAAGAAAATGAACTCTGAAACGTCACGCAATAACACGAAATGGCAGTTTTACCGAAAACCGGTATACCCAAACAAATAATTTTAAAATAAATCAAAAGATAATAATACTAAACCAAACCCAAAATATGTTAGAATCACTCATGCCCTAACATTTCTCAAGAAATGAATAAAATATTAAAAATTCATTATTTCCAAAACAATTTAACTGTCAACAAACTCATATGGAGGTTATAGTAGGTGGATTCAAACTAACCCCCATCTTCTATCCTTTTCGTTCGGAATTATCGTATGTAATTGAATTCGATGCGTATGAACCGTCATGTTTACGCTACTCTCTGTATTTGGAACTAACCAAAGGTACGTGGGAGCACATTCAAATTATGGGCGCAGAGATTAGTGCCCCTTTTACCAACAGGGACTCTAACACAGTTCAGTTTAATTTTCTTTATTTGAATTAGTTTATAGTCCGCAAGACTAAAGGACATTAAAAAGATTACGGTTGAACAATCACAAGCTACAAGCAAAATGAAAATAAACCCAACATCAATTCAATTAACGCATATGTAAAATCTCAATTCAGTTAAATAACCCAACTACGGATTAAATAAGTCAAATTTATTCAAAATCCCATTCGCGAATATAGAATAATATTATTTTAATAGAGAAATTAATTCGACTTACATTTCACATTTACAAATGCACACGCATATTTTCTCTGTCCCTCGAACAAGTACGCCCCACAGACATGAAATTCCAGCTTTCCAACCCCGCCACCACCGACTAAAAGCAGCAATACGTTCCAACAAGAAAGGACAGCCCGTGTATGTGTGAAAGTGAAACGCTGCCGCTTAAGGTCAAACTCGCAGCTTTGCATAAAATATTTGCGTGCGTACCATACCGCACAGTTACCCCTCGCCTCATAAATAATATTCAATAGATAGAAGACACAGTGCCTATATTTACGGATGCACGCTGGTAGCTATGTATTTGGAGAAATTGTTTTAAAATTCGTAGGTAAAGTTGAATACATGTACATTGTTAAATAGGTCTAATTTATTTCCACGGAACTGTGCATTTATTATGCATTTTGGGCTTTCATCTTCTACGAAGTGCTGCAATGCTTAGTTGGTAGAAAGAAAGCGACTTCACGTCAACAGAACGCAATTATTTTTGAAACTTTCTTTGTTGCAGTATTATTCTCGCTTAAGGTTAAGGTTGGCGATTTTAACTTTCGGAAATTTACTTCTAAGAATACCGCATGTATTTACATATATATAACCTGTAATCCTGGAGGTACGAATTTTTTGCATTTTTTTTCAATATCGAAAAAATAAGTGTGGTGACGGTCTAACGAGGTGCATTGTACCGGACCCACAAAAAAATTTTACCCTAGCAAGGCACAAACGCACAGCGCCTGACTCTGCCCAATCGCTAGACTTGATGGGCTTTGTTTGGCTGAGGTGACAATGGATTGCTCTATTGTGACGATAGTGCTTAGTTTCGAAGTCATACCTACACCACGTTTAGCACTCGCGACACGAACTTCGCTGCTATCCTTCTCATGTTTAATTCTTCATAAAATGGGCCATGTACCAGAAGGTAATCCCCAAAAACATATTGCAGTGTAATATTGGTTCATGGTAGTCTCGAGTGTTTATCGTTATCAACTGATGTTCGATCATTTACGAAATGTTTAACCAGTTATAAGTTTGCGTTTGACCCAAATGCTTCCTTTGGCATTTTCTGCATTTCTGCGGTAGTCATATAAGTTTAAAACAAAACTTTATATAGAAACGATATTCCCTCAAATCAGCTATTGAGAAATCATCAACGTTTCTAGTTAGTAGCTCCAATTTTGAAATACAGTGAAAATACCCTGATTTCCTCTTTCATTTAGATTATTCATTTGATTATTTCATCATCAACATTTCTCGAGCGTAATTGTGCTCTTCATTAAGAGGAACTATTGAAAAAATGTCAACATATTTCTAAAGAATCATCGTTTCAAAATTCAGGATGACATGCACCTGTATACAAATACTATCGTTAATAATTTTTAATATTAAATATATTCGCAAAGTATAAAAATGATATTGAAAAGGATGTAAAGAAGAGTTCAAGTTCAAGTTCAAGAGTACAAAGTTCAAAGGTGTACGTTGAAACTATGCACATTACCACATCAATAATTTGCGTCCTTGTCCCTCTTGGTAATCGTTAGGCGCCAAAATTGTGAACTTTAACATAATCATGTTTTTATTTCTCTATCCTATAGTTTTGAGTTGTTTTAGCAATTTCCAAAGCTCATTTTGCTCTCCCCTTCCTCCAGATATTTTTGTAATACCTATATATATATATATTAGTATCATTTGCGATAAATTGATTCAAATGTTTCTTTGAGTCAGATACAATTGTCAATATATGAGGCTTATTTCTTCATACAAAAATAAGAAACGTGTAAGCACTGACGGAGAAGAAAGAAGAAGAGAAGAAATAAGTTTTATAAAGGGACGTAAACACTAACGAATACAATACCCAAACAGGACATAAACATAGTTAAAAGTAATGCAAATGGCAAAATAGGAAGAGAAGACATCTATCGATGTGTAGCAGAATCGAAGAGTAAACATCAAAGCAGCAACGACAATGCTCTGAGACTAATAAAAAATTTCGCGATAGAAATGAAAATGAAACTCATATGAGTACTCACTTTCCTCGGAAGGAAATATATAAAGGATCATGGAGGATTCCAGGATATAATGAAAATAATCAAATCGACCACGTTTCAATACAAGAAAGGCAAGCTCCTTTAATAAATAATGTAAAAACTTATCGAGGGGCTGACCATTTGGTTATCGGAATGAAAGTGAAGGAAATAAGGGTAAAGAGGAAACAAAGAACAAAAAAGCAGAAATAAAATATAACATGGAAGATCTAAAGAACGTATCTGTAGCAATGAAGTTTAGGCAAGAAATAAAGAAATTCAATACATTCAATGTACAAAGTAAATAAAAGAAACTGGAAAAGATCGTAGAAGAGGCAAAAGGCAATAGGTGAAAAGAATGGTTGGATCGAGAGTGCAAAATGGAAATAGTAAAACGGAAAAAGTTATTGAAATCGAACGAAGAAGTACACAAACAAAATATCAATAACAAAAAAAGGTTAAAATATTATATAGACAACGGGAAAAACAAGTTACTGAGAACAAGATAAAGGCAATGAAGGAGAAATATAAAAGAAATAAGGAAATTCTACATGGATTTTAATGAAATTCGGAGAGGTTACAGTGCAAAAACAGTCCACTGCAGAAACGAAAAGGGAAATTAAATTAGCGACGAAAAGGAAGCGGCAGACAAATGGAAAGAACGCTTCGAAAAGTTACTAAACGAAGGCGCATGGGCGATGAACAGAAAAGTATAAACAAAAAGAGAAACATGGGAGAGAAAAATATTACGCTGACTTTTTGGGGACGAACGAATAAGGAAGTATACGACACGTTTAATGAACCAAAGGTCAGTGCCGTGGTTAAAGTAAAACGATTAGAATGAGCAAGACATTTGGAAAAAATAAAAGAGAAAAGGATAATGACAATAATAGGATAGGGAGAACCGGAAGGAGAAAGGAAGAAAGGGAGACCCAGAATGAAATAGAGGGGAGCCATTTCAGATTATTTAAAGAAGAAACAAATAGGTAACAAATTGGTGATAAAGCAAGAGGTGGCAGGCAGTGGAAACAACGGCTAATGGCCCTAAAAATCTTACCTATTTCAAATTTGAGTATGAGAAGTGTAAAATACTAGATTAATTAATAAATAATCCTTAAGAAATATAGAAAAGAACACTCAAACATATGGTTAAATGTTTATTTAACAAAGAAAGACGAATATAAACACTAAATATACGCTACACAATAGAAATAAAAACTGTTCCACCTCGTAATAAAGTGGAACTAAATGCAATGAAGTCTGGAACGTAAGTAAATGAATATCATAACAGTATACTGCCATTTTGCTGGACGTTCTTTGTAATATCTCGGGTAACTAAAACTTTTGAAAACACCTGTATGTGTAATTCTATTGCACCATTCCCAAACGAACATAAATAAAAATAGATGAATTTCGTGTGAAATATTGGAAATCTATAATACCTTCCTGTATGGTCGCAGTATACCTGCAGGTGATGAGGAAAAGTCGGGCGTCGTAAATTTTCTCAGCTAAATATAGTTTGAATTCTCCAAGGACTGGTATAGATTAAGTAGATACCTCGTACCGCGCCTCGAGAATATAAGATACACTCACAGCATGGTAAGCGAAGCATCAAGTATAGAGCAAATAAATTGAAACTCGTACGGTACGGTATGTGAGATAGTTCAGTGGACTCTGTAATCCGACACGCTGCAGCTTGTCCAGAAGATGGGCCAAATCCTCCGGTATTTCTATGCCCGACTTTCTATCTCGAAAACGTATATAATAACGGTCGAAAGTATACGTAGGAACAGAAGCGGAATATTAATAAAACATTGATCTTCCTTCTGGAAAACAATTTCGCGTTAGGAGCTTTGGAAGTGATTATTTATGTAAACTGTGTTGGTCTGGTAATCGCGTACGAAACGTATATACATCTCTCTCTTTTTGAATTCTTAACGACGGAATGTCATGAACTATCGGCCCGACGTTATCAACGTGGATTTGCACGTAAGCCTGGGATATTGCAGATTTTATTACGAAGATAAAAGTTCCAATAAAATGGGATTTCAAGTTAATGTTTCCCTTTTTACCGTCGTTGTAAATCCATCGAATAGGGTTGTCAAAAAAAATTGGGTTACAAATTGAAACAAGTATATAAGAAGGCTTTATTATTGTTTTAGAGTTGGAAACTTGCATATTTCAAGGGGGATGTCTATTTTAAATAATAAGTAAATTCATTCATCAATGGAGAGCTATTTCTTAGGCCTTTTTAAATCTGTCAAGCTCACTTCAAGTGATATACAACCTGTTCACTTAGTACGTCGGTAGAAGATAATTCTTTCCTTGTGTGCCCTTCTTCAATTCATGTCAACCTCCATCAATACTTCTTATCACTATCTATCACAGAGAAAATTGACATAATTTGAGATTTTCGTGATTAGAATGTTTGTTCGATTAAGTATTTCATGGAGTTTTCGACTATAGATCGAAAACTTATTTTTACTAAGCTAACTAACTAACTAGCGTTTATAATAAAATGGTCATGTTTTAATTTTTTTTTATAGAGCATCTTGTATATTTTTCCAGAACCTGATAGAGTAACTATTCTAAAAGTTCCTATCTAAAATGTGCCCTTTTTTAATCAATTAAATATGAAGCTAGTCAGAGAGGTTTTTATTTTATTTAAAAATATAGAGGGCTGCAACGAATTACCAAAAACTTTCTTTTTGCCAAAAAATATTCATTAAAATTAATGTGCAAACGTCTTCTCTAAATGATTGTATAAAATTTTGGATGTGAGATCTACAGCTCTGGACTCTTAATTGCTTTGAGAATGTTTCTTTTTTCTTGGCTGAGAGGGTGGTTGGAATAGAAACTAATGTACCTGCTAAAATAGGTTGGTTTTGCAGTAGCAATAACGAGAAATGTTGATTCAAAGGGAAGTAAACTGATAGAATTATCCCACAAATAATCCAACATCATACAAGCAAGTATCGGGCTGCTGTAGCTACCCATTGGAATCCCGAGTTGTCTGTACAATGTATTTTTTGTTAAAAGTAAGAATCTACTTTTATTAATGGTTGCATCTACCAAAATAGGTTGACTTTGCCTACTAGTCCAGAATGATAACTTAATCTGATCACCTTAGTATTCAAAAAAGTTATGCAGTTGTCAACCTCACATTCAGCAATAGACAACAATTATGAGATCATCCATATATTTAAAGAGAAAGTTGATTCAAAGGAGAGTAAACTGATACAATTATCCAACACACGATCCATCACCATACCAGCAAGTATCGGGTTGTGGGAACCAACCATTGGAATGCCAAGCTGTTGTCTGTGGAATTTATTGCTCAAAGTAAAATCTGAAGAGTTCATTAAAAAAGTCAAAAGTTATAAGAATCTATTTTTTCTGCCAACCCAGAAGGATAGTTTAATCATCGATTCTGGTTAGTATTCATGCAGCTGTCAACCTTGCATTCAACAATAGACGACAGTGATGAGATCATCCATATATTTAAAGAGAAATATTGATTCAAAGAGGAGTAAACTGATAAAACAATTCAATAAATGATCCATCGCCATAGCATTAAGTGTCGGGCTGCTGGAGTGTTGAGTTATTGTCCGTAGAATTTATTATTAAAATCTGAGTAACTCATTAAGAAAGTCAAAAGCTATAAGAATCTATTGTTAGTAATGGTTGTATGTATGGAGTCACATTGTCTTTTCATGTAAATGTATCACATTAATACACACAAAAACACTGTCAACTTTCGAAGTGATATAAACAATTTAAACAACATGTATTCTCATTTATTTGATATTGACTGTAGATCTCATAAAAAATAATTTAACACGGCCATTTTTTCCAATTGGAAAATACTATACAAATAAATTATATCTCTTATTGTTGTTATATTTCTATGAAACTCTTTGTTCGATTTCCCTATTTCGTTGACCAATTTCTTTTGAGCATCCGTGTATATTGCCTGATTCCTCTAGTGGGGTAAGCCTGCAGAAACGAATACACTTTCCGTGCGCTTCAGGAAATTAGCAAAGACTAGACAGACTCGTGTTTTGTCAACCCTCGGGGAAACCAGTAGGCAACACGAACCCATTCTCATGAGTCTCTGCTAATTCCGGACGGAGCGCAACTCGTTTCTGCATGCTTAGTCTGCTAACATTTTGACTTCTAATTGTCACTACGTAGCCTCTCATTCTAGTCGCATAAACATCTTCTCTTCGATTTTAACGTTTTAACTTAATAGTTTTAAAATGCAACTACATTATTTTATAATTGTAGTGTCTTTTTTATTATTTATGAAAATGACCCTCTCACATACAAGTGATCTTGAATTCTCTGGCGAAGCAATAAATTAATTGCGAAAACTTCGAACTGAACAGTTAAGCAGATTGCTTTATTTTTGGCTACACTACGCAATACTTTATCGTTGTAGACCATGTATATTTAAATAAATTAAAGGACCTCAGATAATTAATTATAAGTTAATGTAATTAAATAATACTATTCCATTTGTGTAGACTTATGCTGTAATTCATAAGCAGTACTACTTTATTTGAAATCGTCGTTACAAAATTTGTCCATATGAACATCTAAAGGCTGCAACGTTAATGTTATCCTTGGAATTTTGGAGGTATTGACTTTCTTGACACTCAGACAATGCTCACTCCAAAAATCCAATAACACTTGCAGTTGCAGTTCTTGGTGTTGGCATAAAAGTGTAGACGCATGATCAACAAAACATTAAAATAACAACATCGAAGTTTTGGATTTAATTTCAATAATGTCTTAAGGCAATCGTGAAGGCAAAATGCCAACACCAATAGCTATATCAGATACAATGATAACCTTTAATAATTTAATAGAATTAGAGGGTGAGAAGTTGGCTCCGCGAACTGATAGTAGCTAGGGGAAGACTACTGACGCTAGCGTAAAATAGAAAAATTTCCACAAAGTATTTTTAATATTTTGAAGGAGATCCATTATGTTGCACCGTAATTTACAATGCATCTATGAGATGGTAAAAAAGAAAAAAACAACTTTTTAGATCTTACTTTAACCAAAACTAAAAAACTTGTTGGAATTTAACATTTGGGAAGGGTTAAGCACCCTCGCGTACGAGTAACACAAAAGAGGGATCATTGACTGTAAGTGTAATATAAAAACATATTTGTAAAGATTTGTATCTGCAACATCTCAATCTCAACATATTATAGGCAAAAGAAAATCTACATATATCTCAATTTAAACACTTGAAGTAATAAATACAAAAACAAATTTGCAGTAAATTACTGTTTTATGAAATTAAAGTTAATTTTCTCTCAAAATTAGATTCGTGAGTTCCAATTCAGTATGAGGTTTGTATAACTAAAACATCATGTAACGCAACCCAGTCTAGAATCTTAATTGTTTTCGAGACTATTCTTCATGAGCTGAAGTTGTAGCTGTTAGAACGCCAAGTAAATGACTTGATTACATACGGTAACTATGCAGGCGGATACAAAGAGCAATGCCGTTTACATGAATTTGATCAAAAGGAACATTTTTAGGATGCTTTCTAGTTTTCGCGGCTTCAACAATTAACATAAAGTTAAATGCAGCCTATAATTTGTCGGAACGTTAAGTGAAAAACAATTTCTTGGATTACAGATATTGCATTGATAGAAACAATATGGTCATTTCTATTTTGTACAGGTGAAATATTAAATAATCGATTTTCCTGTGTTTCTTAAGCATTTGCAATGTCAAATATTACGTCAATAATGATGCATTACGAGTACATCCAGTTGTTCCAGTGCAACATTATACTTGTTAGCAGGTGCTATATTCGCTATTTATTTCATCAAGACCAATGATGGAACGTTTTCCTAGTTTAAAAATGAATTTATTTTTCGACGCAATTCTTCTTCACTTAGAGCTACCTTGTCCAGTGTTTCTCCAACTAATGGATTATATCTCTAAAGCGCCCATTCTCTTTATTTGAATGAAAACGGTTTTCAGCCAGAAATTTCTGTAGATTACGATATAGGTGGAATTCAGAGGATGAAGGTGGCCAGGAGAGTTGCTTCAACGATTCGCATTTCATCTCTCTCAGCTTCCCCATTGTCAAAGCACTTTTGTGGTGAGCTTCTCTGATAAAAGCGGATTTCTTCTTTTGCAATTCAGGCCCATCCTCATGCTTGGACTGCTAGAATGAATGAATTCTTCGTACAGCAGCGACGCAACATGCAGCAACCCATACAATTGATAACGAAACGTCGGCATTCTCATGCAATTACAATGCGGTTTCAACCCGGAAATTCTTTAAAAGAAAACAACGACCACGGAAGTCAACAACAACATAAAATATTACAAACATCGTCAATATGAACAATATAAAATTAAGGAAACAAACGAGCGAAAGATATAATAACGTCATGTGAACAAAAAAAGATATGTAGTATACATATCTAGGCACGAAATAAAATAAAATGCAAGAAGAGGAATCAGCGGTATTCGTAACTATTTACGAATTCGTCGGTGCTACAGCATTCGATTTTCAACAGCTGATCTTTTAAAGTGAGTAAGTTTAAGCAAATTGTATAACTTAGTCCCCCCAGAGATCGAACGTGTTTTGCGTATAGCTGTATCTATGATATCTATGATTCAATGTGTATTGGACATAGAGCAATACATTAAAAATATATACGGGTAGCAAGGTAAGTACTTTCTCTTCTTTGATGTGGCTGCTGCATGTCTCGAAATAACGGAGGCTACAATGCCATCGGATAGATTTCTTTTATAGGACAAATAGGATGCTTCAGTGGACAATTCCCAGAATAGCACACCATAGCCCTTCTTCACTCTCCATATAGTATAGCTTCCCATTTAAACTTACTGTCAACGTTTAAACCTGGAAATGTTTGCATCTGTATATCTGTTACTAAGTTTTTTGTTCACCTCCAGTTCATTCGCAGCAAACTAGCTATTTGCTTCGTTGACACCGTTCTCTAATGTTTTCGTAAGGCATGGTGTGGTGAAAGTACGGACAATTAGAGAAGTAATCTGCATATAAGCATATCTTGGCGCTATGGATGTTGCCAGATCAATCTTTGATGAATATATTGAAAAGTAATGGACCTACTATTGCCTCACACCTTTGCTTGTAGCACTTCAACTTGTTAATGAGCAAATCAGGACTTACGGAATTAAATACCTTCGATAAATCCAGAATGTTGACGCGCGCCACCTGCACCCCTACTGCTGTGTGGTTAGGCACCTCCTAATTTTTAGTTGCGAAAGAAAGACTTCTTGTGCATGTGTTAAATAGATACGCCAAAGTTTCACTACCGTCGGTACTTATCGGTTTGAGTAGTGACATCGACATGTTATATTATGTATTGTGTTTGTTTAGATTTCAGACCTTTTATTATCATTTTCTATTTTTCTGGACGTAATAAGGAAGAGGAGAAAGAGTTTTCAGCTTTCAGATTCGAAAGCCGTCGACGATATTAAGGACTGCATCCTGTCCGCTACCAGCTAACCAATCATATAGAAATACTTGTTAATATCTTTAGTGGACATTATGTATTACGTTTCGCATTGCTTTCTGTTTTTTTTATATAAGCTCAGGTGTCAAGGTTATTTTTAAGGTCGTCAATGTTTTGACCAATGTAATTTGCAATGTAGGAATTTTGCCTAAGAATTATGTATTTCTCAGGAAAACACATGTCAGTAACGGTAGTTCTTAAGTAAGCAAAACAATTTTATATTTTTATACATTTCCTTGATAATCTTTCTCTTTTTTAGGTAAGTTGTGGGAACCTGGGTGGTATTCGAGTATTTACCAAGACGATCAAATAAATGTAGATTGATGGCCAATGTCCCGTATTCGATTTCGTTAGTAAACATGTTATCGATAAACGTACTAACCTTTATGGTAATTCCAAAGTGATCAAAAAGGGCTTGCTTTAAATTCAAGCTACCTAGCATATCTAGAATTTTCTACGAATTTCGGATTTACTGCCAAAACCACAATTGCATAAGCGCAAAATAAAGTTGCAGAAATACTTAATTTTTCAGTTTTCAATTTGATCAAAGATCAATGAGCGGTAGTGTACCTGTATCATTTCGTAGTGACCTTAAAATAAACGCTAAAAAAATTAAAACTTGTAAATTTGTACTGTCTTTTGACACAGAAACTGTATGAAAACTCAACAAGTAAATTTTATATTGTTACCGTGGTGTCTGCCAGGACGTAAACCGCAATTTTGTAAGCTTAAAACACCGTTAAGGAAAACTCACAGCCTATCAAAATTGTACTAAGTGTACCATGACATAGCGCTAACGGTGGCGACCTCTATAGCGTTTTATTTTTGCATATTTCCCGCCGGGAAACCTTCTCACATACAAACAAAGAAAAAGAGGAAGCAGAAAGGAGCGGGAGAAACCAGAACTTCCGGCATCTGCCCACCCATTTTGGCCCTCACAACAACAGCAAACACACAGATATGGAAAGGCATTTGCATTCAAAGCAGCGTTGCCGGAAAAATTACCGACACAATGTTATATTTAGGGGAAGTCAAATAACAAAAAAGGGGAAACATATTTTGAGGTTAAGACGGCGGAGGCGGCGGTTCGCCCAGATGGGAAACATTTCTTCAATTCAGCGATTTTTCAATTTCCTCGCGTGTCACGGCCACTCACTCTGTACACTTTCATACGCATTGTTACAGTTCCGGTAAATGACGCAATGGATGACGTTTCTTGTTATAAGATTACGGGGAAGCATCAACATGTGTGTATTCGCGATATAAACTAATTTGTATTCTCTGACTATAGCAGATAGTACCCATTTGCGAATGCTTATAGTCGACGCTCACATCTTTTGTTAGATCTCCTTCCTTAAATCGTCAAGATGTATCGGTAAATATACATTTCACTAAAAATATTCTTGGAATGGAACGCAATAAAGCTATCCAACGGCGAAACCTAGAAATAGCACTTAAGGGGCAATAAATAGAAAACCATTTTAAATTCGTAAGTAAGCATTCGCTGATGTTTATTACGTTTTCAAGGAACGCCAATGCATGGAGAATTGAAGTTTCAGGTTTTCCAGGATCCCTTTTAGCACCGAAATACTATAATTTGTCATCAAATATACAACCATAATAAAAAGTACACAGCGTCAGAATAATTAAAATGAGAAAGTATCAACGCATCGCCCAACATTCTCTTCAATCTGCTACCGTAGGGTACTTTAGGTTTTGCATAAGCCAGCCCCTGCAAAATGTCAACACGTTTCTTAAATTTCAGATCGCCCTCTAGTTAGTTCAACACCCAAAGCTTTTGCTGACTATTAACGGAAATGAGCAATTGTTTAGTAAAAGTTGCACCTGGTTCGGTACGCTTAAATGAGCTATTGGACTAGTACTAGTACTGCTGTCTTTTTAGGATTTAAATTTAATTCATGCTTTAGTGAGGTTTCGGAAACAAGTCTGAGATCTTCATTCATTCTTTGCACCGCTAAATCAATGTCAGATGCTACAAAGCAATAATAAATTTGCACGTCGTCGGCATACATACGATATTCACAGCACTTTAAGTTATTGAAAGGAAACGAGGTGTGGATAATGTTAAGAGACTACTACGCTGCCCTCGTTAGTTTAACACTGTTTAAAACTGCAGCATCATGAAATCTTACTTTCTGTATTCTGTCATGCAGATAGTTTCTAAAAAATGCATCAGCTCCTTTGTCAAAGCAAATGTATTTCAAAGAAACAAAGATTTAATGCCATCCGCACCATAAGCGTTGGATTTTACCGACGACAACTTTTTCCTCTAAAACGGGTCGGAAACAAAAAGGTTCAACAGACATAGAAAACTTTACGGCAAACTTTCTTAAAAATACAAAATTTTTGAAATCACTCCAGACTACAGCGAAGTTATTATATTGAAATCTAAAGTTTAAATAGGATCTTTTTTCGCGTTTGATAGCCCTATTAGTAAGATTGTGCAGTTGCTTATAATTCTCTAGAACCAGTACGTTTTGCGCGACGTAAAGCATTATCCCTTAGGTCCATCATTAGGCGTAATCATAGACGAGATATATTTTTTTAATTTCTTGGATATTAAAGGAGCATAAAAGTCAAATAAGGCCAACAAATGACTATTAAAGAAACCGACAATTATCTGAATATTATTTACTAAGTTAGTCAAATTCAGAATCAAGACAAAAAATAACAAAAAAAAGTGGTCACTGCATCATATAGTATGTAATACAACACTCCAGTATTTGTAATCCTTTACATTTTATCATCAAAAATAAACAATAAAAATGGCAAATGGAAATGTTAGTATTTTATTACATTAACAGAGAGCTGCTACATAATTAATAATGCTTGCTTTTCTCTGCCCATATTTTTTAATAAAAAATACGTATTCCAAAATATAGATAAATAAAATCATTATTTCAGTAAATAGCATGCAATAAAACATAAACGCAATGGGAATTCAATACAAAGTATAACAATAAGCACTGTTTGTATTTCATTCGCAAATTAACACTAAACCGGACAAAGGTTTATTGACGAAAAGCACACATCAAAACTTTTCAACCCACATTCCATGTTTGTTATCTGTCAGAGCTTTCCGTAAATATTGATACGGTTTCCATTTGCACGAATATGTTGATATCAGATCAATATCGCACGTCACGGAACAAATTAAATAAAATAATACTATTATATTGTCCTTCGCAAATTCCTCCCGAAACATTGCTTACTGCCTAATGGAACTGCGTGTTCCTTTAAAACGTTAAATCGAGGAAAAGGACTCATTTTTAAGAATTAAGGTCTGGTGTCTTGAGGTTTACTAGGCACGCCGAATTGTGCCTAGTCAACCTCAAGGCACTAGACCTTAAATCGTTTTCCAAGAATACTTTTACAACTAACTCAACGTTTCAAGACTCTCGATGGATTAAGTTTGAAGGCGGCATAAAATGCCAATATAGAAATCTATGGAGAATTCGAAATTGATTTCTCAAAACTTTCAAATATTGGGATACCCTCTGGGTGTTTTTAATCTGTAAACCTAACCCTTATCAATGTTTATATCAACGGTTAGGAAATTTGCAGATATCCTTTGGCGAATACAAATAAAACAAAAACATCGAGACAATCTAGATTAATCAAGTGCACAAAGAACAGTGTCCTTTTTTATATATAATACGCTGTTATGTATTGATTTTCTACATCTTTAATATACTGTAATGTTACAGTTATCATCTCAGAGGTTATCTGCCATCAGCGTCATCCACAAATCTCGTCTACTAACTCTATTATGTCCACCTATCGAAACTAAAGGGCCCTCTACTGGTAGAAAACTCGATTTCTAAATGAAAATTCCTTTTTCTGGCCTATTACACAGCCCAACAAAAAAAGTTTTCTTTTCGATTGCCAAAGATGTCAATACGATTGCATATTACATTTGAAGCAAGGAATTTTAGAAAAAATTTACTACTAGGGCTCATGAAACAATTTGTTAAAGTCTTACATAAAGAAGGGTAAAGTAAGTTCAGAAAAATTAAAGGCTGAAATTTTTGATGGCCCTCAAATTCGCAAGCTCATTAACGACTTCAATTTTCCAAGACGCATGACTGATGCTGAAGCTTCTGGTTGGTGCTCTTTAGTTACTGTGCTTAAGAACTTCTTGGGTAACAATAATGGAAGGAAAGAGAATGGGTGCTAATATGAGTATCACCCTTAGCAGTCCACTGTTTCGGCCGCGCTTTCGCTTCAAGAGTGCACTGCTGTGCCCAAGATTTATCCGCAGTCCAAAACTACAACTTATTAGCCTTAAACTGCTTCAACACGGGTTTGGAAATGAGTTGTTGGTCCTGAGTGGGCAAGCTCGGCATCCAACGTGCAAATCTTCAACGCATGATAAACACGCTCTTTATTTGGCCTGCATTTGGTACTGGTGAAAAACTTTAAAAAGTTGTCCAAAGTAGTTTTGAATATATCTACTGATTTTACATCAAATTGGTCAATTTAACTCATTTAAATCGACGAGCATCACTTAGGGATGTTCCCTCGTACGTCTAACCAATGAGAAAAAACTACAAGATCCAGAAATCAACAAAGAGGAACGTGCATATTCTCTGACAGCATCGGGAAAAACATGTGTTATTCCGTTCAAAAGCTCTACCTTAGAACTTGAAATTGTTAAGTAAAGGATGCACAAAAAACATTTCCAAAACATGGCTTTATTATTTTCCCGGGAATTCTCTAGGACGCAATAAACACGACAACCAACTCATCAAAACTAGGTAGTAGAGCGTAAAAAGGAGTTAAGACGAATCTCTCGTTCGTCCTAGCGTCTGCAATTGCAATACGTAACATAATTTTCGTAATTCGTTTTACGTTCTACGGCGTTTTAGTAGTCTCAACATTTTACTACTCTCTTTTTCTCCGGTGATCTCACCTGTTTTACGTGACCCGTTGTTTATTATTTCGTCTGGTCGGATACGCGACACGAGATCACTTCCCAAAATATAGAAGAAACAAGAAGCGCGGGCACCAAAGTTTCCGCATTTTATGGCGCCCTGTCGCCGAAATCAAGAAGCGAGCAACTGTCGTAAAGCAAGCTGTTGTCACGATGTTTCGTTCCCTCTTTATCGGAAAGTGTTTACGTTTTTCGATATGGGAAAAACGCGAGGCTCAAGCGAAGAGATTGACTATCTCTGGAACGTTCCGTTACGTAAAGAGAAGATCTCGTGTCGTCTCCTCGTTGGGTATAGTATTACAAAAATTCGACGCTTTTCTTGGTGATACAGCGCAAAATTAAATTACCTTTGCAGTATCTAGGGAACATCACGTAAAACACCTTGCTTAATTACAGCCATAAATATGCACAAATTGTACCTAAACGACATCGGTTATTCGATTAGTAATTTGAGCTTGTCGTACGTCGTTTCGGCGTCTCACTATGTACGGAAAAAGTGCTTTGGTATTTATTACTATAAAATTCTATTTAACAAGGGAACATCGACAACCAGGAAATTCTGATTTCGATGTAACTTTAGGGGCTAAAAGCACGGAGTAAAATAGGTTGTCATCACAACTAAAAATATAGTAAATGGTAAGAGTATTTCTAGTGAAATATGTTGGTATCTACATATTTCACTACCGGTGTTTCGAGCTTCTTTGCCTCTCATCAGTACATAGTATTACAAGTTAGCCTGGACCTACTTTACACTCGTTATATCCCAAAAGACGCCAAAAGGATATTCAAGAGACATCCATTGGCACAATAAACAAGCGCCAATTCTGTTTGAACGCTCTTGTCTGGCACAATCAACACAAGAGAGCGGTTCGTGTCTAAATCATCAAAACTTATAATTACAAATAAATAAATTAAGTAATAAATTATTTGCTTCCGTTGCTTAAAAGCGTACATGTCATTCATTATTTAATTTATTTTTCTGTGGATACTACATCTTATTGCAGTATGAGTTATCTTTATGTAGTGATCTTCTATGATGTGTGGTTAGACTTCAAAATAAACAGATAAGTATTTATCACCCCAACTTCAAATTCTTCAATTCCCACACGCTAACGCAATATCCTGTCAAGACAAACATTTTTTTACTGAAGTAGGTTACACTATATACGTTGTAAACCAAATCGTCTTCTTTTTTCCTTTTTTTTACAATTCGATGTCGTTGAGTGAACAAAAAGTCATCTTCAAATACTATGTTGTAGTTACGAATATCGCCCGATTTAGGAGTGCAGCACTCCTCCAAAAATTTGCACTGTTTTTAAATTTTTGTGAATAGTTCAGAAACTATAAGTTATCATTTCAAAATCCGGCTAATACATGTGTACCGTCTAGCAGATCATCATCTACCACGCTGGGAATTCAACATTTCAATATGATTCCATATGCTTGATGCTACGCCTTCTTGTCGGGAGAGTAGGGGGCAGGAAGACGAGTTCCAAAGTTACTTAACGAATAACTTTCACGCCCTTCTGGAATTGAAGAAACTTACAGGACATTCGTGGCCGCTTTGTCCAGTCGGCGACCGTTGTAGGTCGCGGTATGTAAAAAAAAGATTCTGGCTCCTGCGGCAGGAGCCAACTAATCAGAAAGGCGCCACCCACTCAGAACACTAATGGTCTTCCTCGACCCCGGTCGTGAGCAACCGAGGTTTGCTGGCATAAAGAAAAAAAAACATAAACTAAATAAATAAAAAAAAAAGAGAAATAGATTAAAAAAGTTGGTTTAATTACTCGTCAACACAAACTAGCGACGGGACGTCAGACGTGCTCCGTATTCGGTACTCGGATGTTAGACCGAAATACGCCCTCAAAAGAACAATAATTCGGGTCTTGCGCCCTTCAAAAGCTCATTAAGACAGGTCCTGGATAAAATTCGCCCTCCAATAGAACACTAGGACAGGTCTTGGATAAAATGCGCCCTCCACAAGAACACTAGGACGGGTCTTGGATAAAATGCGCCCTCCAAAAGAACACTAATACAGGATTAGAGTTCTTCCGTACGCAAGGGTTGGGTCAAACGGCGAAGTTTGCACGCTAAGCCGTACAAAAATTATGTCTACAACCACTGTGTTCGAAACTCAAAAAAAACTCAAACTGAGTAAACTGTTCACTTTCTCTGAGTGAATTTAAAGCCGCAATATAAGCGAAAGGCCTTCCTCGAGCCAAAATTAAGTTTCTAGGCCAGAGAGAACTTCGGGACACACCCGACTCGTAAGATGACTTAAGTTCGCAAGATTATCAAAATACAGGATGACTGCAAAAATTGCACGTACATTCACCAACGAGTTCAAGTCAGACCATTGCCTTCCTTCCCTAGATGAATGGCCTCTCGCATCATCCAGTTCAAAAACACACAGTGTTATCAATTCTCTTATCGATAAGGCCACATCTGAACCCAATTCGCTTCATTGAGAATTGAACCACCAAAACCTTCTATAGCAACTCCACTGATCTAATCCTACATTCAAAGTATCATTGATCACATCAATAAGATTCTCTTCAGGAACAACATAAAAACCATCTTGAAATCACATTTCAAACTTTCTCATCAAAGACCGCAATCCACAATCAATTGGATGCCCCGGGTCTCTACAAAAATCCGTGTTCGTACGGTAGCGTGTACATCGGTGAAACAAGCGTTTCGTATGAAGCCAGGTTCGCGCTGGTTGAGCATAAACTGAAAACTGGCCACCAAATTAAATTTAACTATACCCGCATAATGTGTACATGCGTTACATTTACCTGTAAAATTATCGTTTCCATCTTCAAATTATTAGCTTGCAGTATAGATATCCCTAATGCTTTCTAAAGAAGTTAATTCGTTATATAGTTTTAGGAAATTAGCTCCTCTCAAGTTGTAACACTCAAATGATAAAAACCAAGCAACGAAAAATATATTATTCGATTAGTAGCTGCTCTGTTCCAGTTTCTAAATTTAATCTGGAAATTTCAGAGATACTTTTAAGTATATCACTTCTGTAATGGGCTATTATTAGCCGGAGAATGTTTTTACATCTAATCCCAAGATGTATTATAAATTCACTTAAAATTCGCCTCAAATTTTATGGTGGAAGCTTTTCCGTGTAGCATAAAATTTGTACTCGTCAACATTCGCGTTAAGTCTTTGACTTTTCCATTCCTCCTAATTTTCACATTTTATGCAATTTAAAAGACAGCAAAACAGAAATCTCACCGCGTATGCACTACGTATAAACATAACTTAGTTAATTGAAGCAGATTAACTTATAAAATCGGAGTAAATCTAGAATTACCGCGATGTCGCGTGCATACAACATACACCACTACCGATTCAATAACTTTAAACGCCCTTTTCCAATCGAACTAAATTAAATTCTAAAATAGAATGGCCACCTATAAAAGCAGAATAGTCTCACATAGTCACATTATATCTGGGCCAATCACGAGCTGTTCGCTCTACCCTTCAGCTTGTTTAAAATCGTACGTGAAGCCATCTACTTCGACGGAATTCACTGGGTGCTAGATTCAATTGTCCATGAATGACTTGGTTCTCATTCGACGTATTTAGAATTTTAAATTTTTTTCTCGGGCAACTGGGGACGGTACGAGAGTACGCTGCGTGACATATAACAAAGAAGGATAAACCCGCTACTTATTTTAAGGATGACGATGTAAAGCCACCAAGCTACGGCCCGTACATTTGAAAGATAATTAGATTTTTAAATTTAAATTCCCGAGTTTAATTGTAAATTTATTCATTCAGACATCAAACCGAACATTTTGCGATAATAATTGCAATTCCACAATGTCAACTATATTCCTTTTGAAAAGATAATTATAAAACTTTACAAGGAGACCAAGTATGCTTATGTATCCGTATTATGTTTGCCTAAGGGCGTTCTAGAGAAAACAATTCAAAAAATGTTTTCCCTTGAGATCTTCATCTTCAAGTGAAATTACAATTTTTGTTCTCCCCTTAAGTCTCCTAGAATCTACATTTCCGATTCCTAGCTATCTGCCCTACTAACAGTTCCAGAGCGAGCATATTGGCGATTGATAGCTAAATTTTAAATTCGATACATTTTGAGTTTTTTTTTAATACTCTATTAATTAATTCCTCCTACAATCACTTGGCGATGAGTAAGCGAAATCAGTAGCGTCACTACTGCAGATGTTTGAGATTTTAGTAATTTTGCTTTAGTTCTATTTAAAATAAATATAAATTATTGGTCAAAAAAATAATGCTAAAATAGCTTCCTCATGGCATTGATGGAATTGTTCACGACAAGGAGAGAAAAGATACACTACCCACGGATATGTTTCTGCCTACCCGGCGTCATCAGTGTGGTTCCGAGAGTATTTTTAACTCTACCCTGTGTCATTGTTGCCTCACAGTTAATGCCACAACATTTCAAAACCACAAACTAGACAGACAATAGCGAGTAG
Source organism: Oryctes borbonicus (assembly GCA_902654985.2). Taxonomy (NCBI): domain Eukaryota; kingdom Metazoa; phylum Arthropoda; class Insecta; order Coleoptera; family Scarabaeidae; genus Oryctes; species Oryctes borbonicus. The sequence goes on from LR736888.1 coordinate 3,125,973, forward strand.
AGTTAAAAATACTCTCGGAACCACACTGATGACGCCGAGTAGACAGAAACAAGTTCATGGGTAGTGTATTTCTTCGCTCTTCTTGTGTTGCGTTTGCCGGGAATAATTCCATCAATGCCACGAGGAAGCTATTTTAACATTATTTTTTTTGGTTATTATTTCTAAGCATTTTCTAATGTGTTCCGCTATATAAATTATTGGTATTATGAATCTTTTATTATATATACTTACGTTATTGTCTCATTGCCATTCAAATATCGTTTATTTAATTCATTGCAATTTATTTAAAGAATAATAAAATTAGTATTTCATAAACTTTCCTTGGCATTGAATTAACGTCTTCATTATTAGAGTCGAAACTTAAGCTAAGGTAGTTGAGTATAGGCTTTCACGACCGTAATCCATAGTAGAAATGTCTTTCGGGTGTTGTCGCGTACTTGATGTTTGACTTTGTAAAAAAAAAGCTAAGGTAAGCATTTCCGTGAAAAAATCAAATTTAAAATAATTAACATGCATATCTAGGTGACCACTATGGCAACGGATGATAGTATACCCATATACGGTGTTTTATTGTTTTTTAAAGTATTATCAATAAAGACTGATACACTTCTTCACTTTTTTAAACCAAGTATTAAAGCAGTTATGTCATCATTTGGAAAAGCAAAAATTGCCACATTAAAGGCATTGAATGCTTCTCCCGGTAACTGGAACTGTGGACCACGCAGTCGATTCTTGACAAACCGTCGGGACTTACGTCAGAACTCTACGAAGAATGATCTAATAACTCATTTTGCTCTTATTTTAAGTTCAATGTACGCTCGCATTACCGTGATGGAGGATGATTCATCGTGAATTGATTTTTCGGAACGCAGCAATCGCCTCTGGTAAATAAATGATTGCACACCAATCGACATTAACCGTTCTTCAATCTTCTAAAAGAATTGTAGCAAAATGACCCAAAATTGAGACATCTTCTCCTCATCTTGAAACACCGCTGTGTAAACATTGCTGTATGGTTTCAAATTAATAGGAATAAATCAATGATTGGTCACCATCCACGCACCCATTTTTTGAGCTTCCGTTGGTGAGCCGGCTCAAAGATTTTCGATGCCTATTAACGTAAGCCGCCTTTTATTCTTCATTTAGAAATGTGGTATCCAATGGGGAAGTAACTTTCTCAAGGCCAATTCATCATGCAGAATTTTTTGGATTGAAGTCTGAAATATCTAGGGATGTCTCAACCTCGCGATATATCACATGTTAATCTTCTTTGGTCAGTTGTCGGTTATGGTATCGTCGTTGAGGCTGTTGCAACTAAGTTGGACTTCGCAGTACCAATCGTCGACTGATGTGGCGCTTCGCTACCAAAGATGGAAACCAACTGGACGAGACGTTGTTCTTTTCTCTCGGCTTGCGGTTTTAAGAAGTTGCTGTGCAAATAACTTGCCGTATCTTGATGAAAATTTGGATTTAAGTTCACTAAATATTGAAATTAATTTTTACAGAGTGGACTTCGTTGGTGGCGCCCGTTATGCGACTGCATGCAAAACTACAAAGACAGCCCTCGTATGCCTTTTACATACGCTGTTGTTAGAAAACTACAAATAAGTTTTCCGATATTTTTTATAACTTTACTTTATATTATTTACAACTTTACTGCGTAACCTTAAATACACTGCAAATAACTACTGAAATTTAATTTAGTTTCTCGCTGTACTTGATTAGAAAAGAACTAACAATTGAAGATTCCAAGGTGACGCTCACTGATCGAATTCAAACTTGGCAGTGTTGTATAACGCCGCTTAGTGGAACGCGAAACTTCACGTTCACCCCCTGAGAAATTCGACGATTTATAAACTTATAAGAAATTAGATCAAATTATAGGTACGCATACAATTTCATACCATACCTTTATTCTTGTTCGAGGTAGCTAGGGATGAGGGAGTAGGAATCACGCATATAAGCATAAATGGTACTTAAAAGGGATCACTCGTGTGTATATTTTGTTCTTTCCAACCCCACTCAGTATGGGGAGTGAAGAGGGGTGAGAAGGAAATCTCAAGAAAGTCATCGAGATTTCAAACGTAGCTTTCACCCTCTAAACGTGAGATTCCGCAGAAACAGAAAGTGGCGTTTTACAACACTCGGTAGGTCCTGCAAATCTGTTAAGTTTCAATCAAATCAGTAATTTAACTTCATATAGTAATATGGTCTATAAATTGTCTAGAAATTTATTCCCGGATGTGATGCAATTACAAACGATATCGAAGCAAAATTCAGGATTTATGTTCGATACTACTACACGAGGCAAATTGAACGTGATCCGAATAAAATTACTAACGCGCTGCGCGTAATCTACCTAAATTCAATTTCCAACTATAACGTGATCAATTTAATTTTTTAAGACTTTTATAATTAATAAAATATTATATTATCTAATCGCGTATTTCTATGTTATAAATTTACTAAAGCAAAAGGGAATGAACGCATCAATCCATTTTCAGAAATTTTTTACAATGTAAAGAATTTCCGGTTCTCTATATTTCTCGATATTGATTGAATAGTTTCCTACGTGTTTGTATCGTGCAGTTTTACGGTGGCTTTATGTTCACAATCATTTATTCGTAAATAGTCTTCTAAAAATGTGTAGTACCGTAATCTCAATCTAAAATATCTGGACCTGATGATGTGTGTATGATTTAAACACACGAAACTGGTTACTTACTTAAATTAAAGATATTTGTGAGAATTAGTCCTTTTTGTTTATCTAATTTTGAATTAAAATACAGAATTTTAAGTGTGATACTACAAATTAAGAAATGGGCCAAAAGATAATATCACATTTTACCAAAAAAGCAAACGTAATTCAAGGCTCCTGCAGGTCCAGTTTTATTCAGTATGCATCTGTGCATTTTCACCATTTATGTAGACGATATAACAATTCTAATTGATGCGATACTTTTAACCTGACGTAAAACATGTTCAAGTAATTAGGTCAATGGTTTTCTGAGAACAAGCTATTAATGTGTCTAGAAGGAAATAAATGCATCTTGTTTCATACAAGACAAAGACGTTCACATATTAGACAGGTTGAGAAGAAACGATTGAATTCTTAGGGCTTACTTTCAATCGAGACGAGCAGGGCAGACACACAATATCTAGCAAATGTTTTGTAATTTAATGCCCGCAATCAGCAGTATGCATATCCTATTTGATTAGTCTATATCGTGAAAAAAATCCAGTAATGGAACTCATCGTTTCTACATTGCTTATTTAGTTGAGTTAAGCAACTGCAGTTGATCCAACTAAAATAAAACCTAAAATCTTTGTTTTATTATTATGTTGATTTAAAGAAAATATACTTGGATTAACAAAATAAATAGTTCCACAAGCAAATTTCCTTTAATAAAACCAATCTGGTTAGCAGCGATTACCTTTTCGCATCCCGCCTTAGAGGAAAATAATTCGATTAGTAAAGTACGCCCGATCATAGATTAGCAGAGAAGTGCACATCTTAAGTGACCTTACATTGAGCATCGATGGGTAAATGGTATTTAAATGGTATTAGTGCCACCACCACTGCAAACGTATTATGCATACGCGTACACCCGTTCTAAAATTATTTTGTTTGGGATTTTATTAATTTTGTTTTAGTTCTATTTAAAATAACCATTAATTATTTCTGTCATCTATTTTTATTGTATATTGTTTCCATGTTAGCAAAAATGTATTTATTTTAATATCCTGTTCGTCTACGTTTCATATACAGCGTGACCCAGATTAGCCAAACCAAAATTGGGTGATAGGGAGAAATCCACAACTACTATTCGACTATTTACATTGCTATATTAACTACATTCTGTACAACATTTAACCGACTCGACGACTTCCAATATAGGTTACTACTGTAGAAAGCGAAGCATGAAATAGTTATATGGAATTTTGCTCTGCAACAACATTAATATTGCTCTGCATATCTTCACAAATAAAACGTGCAGCTTATAGCTGTACACAAATACAAACCATCATACGATTCCTGGACAAAAAAGGAAATATTTAACATATCATGATTCTCATCTACTTCTTCGCGTGGGTGGGAAATGAGGTGTAATTACAAAGCCTCACACATAATACTGATTAAGTTCCTGTTTTGCATTTTCTGGAAACGGTAAAATTGTAACTTGTAATTAATAACACTGAATATCGTTGCATGCACAACACTCCCAAAGCCATTAGCGAAAATATACACAGGAATATTTCGATTCACAGAATTACACTTTCAGAACGGTACGCATGTTAGGTATTGACTTTTCGCGCAAACAAAAAGCAAACGCTTAAATCAATGGTATTTACTAATAAAAATACAATACCGGTAGGGGAACAGTAGTTATATCCTTGTTTTCCAGGAGAAACATTTTTATAAAAATCATTATTTATCAAACAATTTGCTGTAGTAAATTGTAAAGTAAATGCTTATTTCTTTAATACAATACTGTTACGATTGAAGAAGGGTATATCTCAAGCTTTCAGCCGTTGAATCTTTTAAAAGTTTTCCAATTTCGCACGTGCTTCGGGTTTATTACAGCTTAACCTAAGAATAATGGCCACAAATTAACAAACACGTCGTTATTAAAGCAATAACAAAATCATTACATTAACCAATAATTAAAGCTAGTACAACAATGAACTACATTTATCAAATTGAAACGTGTTTATCAATAAAATAAATACCCATTTATTAGCTTACTTTATGAGTAATACATTAATAAAGGTATATCTTTACATCAAAATGTGTATGATGTAAATGTAGTGTAGATACAAAAGTACTCACTGTTCATCGATACAATAAACATCCATTTATTAAAAAACTCGTTCATTGGACCAATTTGGAAAAATTGTTACATTAACGTAATTTTTTATTGTATCTTGCGGATCTTTTTCGTTCAGCGGAGCTTTATAAAATTTCAAGATATTTGGGGAAAACCAAAATTTGATTTCAATTTTACTTAATATCTCGATAATACTTAATGTGACCGCTTCTAAGATTAGCGATGTTTAGATACTTGTTTAATGACGACCATTTTGTTCCACGCACTTACCCTAACAGAGTTACAAACTCTATGAAGTGTTTCCGTGTAACGATAGCGGATCCAGCACTCCGTGTTCTAAAATTTCCTGGGTTTCTAGCAGTACATTTCAGTGATACCCTTTAATCAAAAATCAAGGAAGATCTCGCAGATCATTGCGCTGGTTCATTATTTGAAGGTACTCTCTAGGTAGAGTGTTCTATCGAAGAATATTACACCTCACGAATATTATGGACCAAGCAACAATCCTGCTGGAACCAGATGCGTTCAGGATTAATAATTTATCTCAAAGCAGGCATTATTTAGGTTGTTGGTAACAAAAATAAAAAACCTATTAAGTGATTATCAACAAACAAAAATTTCAAACCAATCAAACCGCATCAGAGAACTAACTTGAAATCTTCTTTGATTCGCCAAATCTACATTTTCAGTGGACTAATGATGATAGTTATGCCTATTGAATACTCCACAATTAGTAAATAATATTTCACCTGTTCACAGTATTTTCCCAGGAAACTTAGCGCCATCTTCACATTTTTGATACCACCTTCTAAATTGTACTAATCTTCGATGATGATTGTTGGTTTGTAAGGGTTTGGTTTGTTATTCTTCCAGCTTTTGTAAACAGTGAATTTTTAAATTCCAATTTCTCAAGGTACCCGCCGAACTGATGCGCTTGGATCGTAACATTTTGCACAACAATATTTCGACGTATATCAGCGTTGTTAACTTCATAGCTCTTTTTTATCAACTTGTTGTTACTAAAAGTCATTACTTAGTGTATTTCTTCGTTTTCAATTCTCGTTGGTGTTTGATTTCATAGACTACTAATTTCGTATTATTAGAGAAGAATTTTTATGTTAATAAGAAATTTGTCTTAAACAAATGTCTAAACATTGTAAAACTTTAGAAGCGGTCACATAGATGTTATCGAGTTATTAAGGAAGACGGTGAAAATCAAAACGTAGACACAATGTATTGTATATAGAATCCCCGGTATAACATCTGCGCAAATAGGATTGAGAAAGTGCAGCGAACATTTCTAAACCATTTGTCTAGCAAATCCAATTTAAACATTCATAAGGAGAATTACTCTGCTATTTGTTTACATTTCCTAAACAATCCTTATTGAAGAGACGTTTAGCAAATAACAAGAAATGCATCTAAGTGGTGAATAGTTTAGTCGATAGTCGGGAATTGCTGAATATGATGCAAATTGTATTTCCTCCTACTTCAGGCGGATTTCCGACGTACCAATTATTCAGTCAGCACTCCAACTGTTAGAATCGCCTCCATGCAGGGTCGCGCCACCCCCCATTTTAGATATAGTTAAAAAAATGAAACCATTTCTCAAAAATTCTTAACTGTACGTCTGATAGCAGTTATTAAGAACAAATCTTTGTTTGTATTAGGTTTGTTCAATTAAATCAAAATAGTTTAAGCATTAAAGAGCACATTTAACATTTTGTCCAATTACCGACACAAGAGGAAGCATCTTGTGACACTTTTTGTTGAAATATTTGACAAATACAAACTGAACTTAAATGATCCCTGTGGTCAGAGTAGGAAAGGAGTATTTTTTTTTTAATCTAAAGAGGTAAGAAGGCATAGTATTACCACTTTTCTCACATATTTAATATGCAAGAGCAAAAAATATATATTTTATTATATTACGCAAACATATTATATTTTTACATGTTTTGCGTAATAAGCACCAAGTACCTGCCTTACATCTACATTTACATTATCGCGTTGCTTTTTATTTTGCTCACTGTTTATGTACCAGGAGCGCAGCGTTGCCCCCACGGTTAATAGTTGTACAGAGTCCTATCGGAAGGAAAAGACAGAATGTACACACGCCGATCAATTTTAAAGCACTTTTGCTTTAGCTAGCAGTCCCAATTGTATGTGAGATGAAACAGCACACTTTAGCGAAGCCGAAGCCAAATTCCTGGAGCAAATCCCTGTTTGGGGATGATTATTCAAACGTTAACAGGGGAACAGTGAACATCTGCAATAACGGAATTGTTAATGTACTTTGGGACATAGAATCCTTCCAGGAGGACCTAACCCTATGTACAATCGACCCTCTGGAAGTGTCTTTCGGATAGTACAATCTATCATTAGTACCGATTGTTTTCAACATTTTCATAACTCTGTGAAGTCTATTATATTTTTGTTTCTGAACTTTGTTACATTGTCTTCTTCTACAGTTTACATACATACCAAATTCATTGGATAATTGCTCTTATAAATCATATTACAATGTGAATATCAATGCAATATATCATACTGTCCTTGCTTTAAGCGAATGTATATTTGCACAGACAGTACATACCCCACATTCGCATCTAAACGAAGCCTAGAAATTACCTGTCAACTGAAAAATACGCGTTTATCTAGGGGTTGTCGGTGCGAATTTAAGGGTCGAGTAAGTAGATGAGAGGAGTCTGCACGAAGAGGTAAAATGCTAAGGGAGCTTGCAGAAACTTAATTTTCGTCCGTATTAAAGCTATGCTTCAGTGATCCGTTTAACGAAGGCTGGAGTTAGTAATTACTGAACATTTAGTGACCTGTATGATTTGATAAATAATTCCTAAAATAAACGCGTTTTCAACTCCAAATTTTGTCACCTACGCGCTATTGTTGTTTGGAAAGGCAAATGTAGAGAACGAACAAATTATTTTTGGCATTAATATAAAAATTAACGAATTGTATTATTCGTTTGTACGGGGACAGGGCGAAATGTGGCATAAATTAATAGATCGATTACGGCATGTGTCATATTACATATTTTCTTTTCAATTAATTTGTTATATCATTTCCCTTCTAGATATAATTAATTATAAAAGTTGTCATCAACAACAGAACGTGCATCTAATAATGTATTTTCAACCATCGTATGTGATTTTGCGTATCATAATATCAATTTGTTTACAACATTCGTTACAGACAGACCTGGAGCAGTTGTGTGTAAGTGCGCACCGCGGTCCCTCATGGTACCGTAGAGGGTAAACAGGGCCGCGGTGAGGCAGTCCTGCGAACGGGGCCAAACACGGCGGTCTGGAATATTTTAGAATAAGAATTTCGTAACGGCTTCAGAACTAACTTTCTAGAACATCTAGGCTAAATCGTTCCCGTAGCTTGTAGAACTTTCTAGAAAGTTATCGAACGTTCTGGAAGCACAGATTATTCCAGAAAAGTATGGAACTTCGGCAAACCAGTTCAACTCCTAAATAACAATCTAACAAAGAGTAAACATCTGAGAAAAAAGGAAACGGTTTTAAGACGCCTGCTACCAAAAGAGCGCCCGCTTTTCGTCAGTGTGTAATTAATATAAAGTTGCAAATGTTTAAAGGATTGCCTTACTTTAATACAGGATGAACACGTGCTAATTTCCGAACAGATGGGAATGCTGAGCACTTCAGAATAAGATGGTATATCTCATGTAATGGTTTAGCGAATACAGTGGTGCAATTATTAACAATAACACAATTTAAGTGCTAATTCAGTTTCTTGCGAAGTAACAGAGGTAAGGATAATCGTAGTATTCGACACATAATTAAAGACAAATTACTATTCCCGGATTCAATGTAGACGCTATGAAAATATTCCCCAAATGCACTAACTATACCATCAGGTGTAGAATATTCGACCTCGTTAAATGTAATTCGCGGGGATGTTCTCGTATGCCTCTCGTACTCAGAACATAAGAGCAAAATTGCTTAGAATCAACGTAGAGGTTACTCTCCATATTGACAATATACGCTTTATAAGCTAACGAGGTGAGCTTTGGATCTATAATACTTTAATTGATCATAATAAATTCCTTTTTATATTTGGACAGCATTGTAGATTTGGTTTTCAATAATTGAATAATGTTGGTATTATACCATGGAGTGTCCATAGTGTGTCATGTCGCAGTGTAAAAAATTGAAATTTTGGAACTGCTGCATTAAGTACCTCATGCACAATGTCGTAAAAGATGTTGCAAGCTTCATCCACATTACTCACCGTTTCTACAACAGACCAGCCGTTCGTACACAAAAGACATGGTACAGTACAGTAAGGAAAATTGTCTTTTCTAAAATTAAATGCATTAAGACAATTTTTTTATTAAATAAGCAAGTGAAAACGGTCAAGCATTGGCAAGTGGTAGGATAGCAAGTAACGCACTGTTAGCATTTTTAAGGTCGCATACAGAGTGGCGAAGCCCAAAAAACCTCACACCATAGCAGAAAAGCTTATTCTACCGTCTGCTCTTAAAGTAGTTGATATTGTGCTAGGAGAAAATTAATCTCAAAGGTACCTTTGTCCAACAACACTATTAGTCGAGGGATCCACCATATAGAGAAAATGAAAGCCATGGAATTTGGTCCGCAACTTGAAGAGGTTACTAATAGTAACAAACACGCACACCTTATTTGTTTTTGGATATCATCATACCCTTTGCGACAACCTATTTATGCTACGACGGATTTTCAGCTGTAGTTGTAGTAAAAAACAAATGTTACTAAAAAATCAACGTGGAGTGAGAAATGAGAGTGGCAGTGCCAAACCTTATTCCGTGTTTTGCAAAAATGTGCGGCAATTAGCAAGCTCACCCGTTACATTAACTTACTTATCACTGAAGGTTTTCACTATTTATTTCACATTTTTTTATTTCACTTTCATATGGTTCTCATGATTGAACTTTAATGAATGTGAGCTTCACAGTGTGAGATCTATCTTAAGGACTGTTCTTCTGAAACCACAACAATAAATGAAATGTTGATCGGGTTCGGGCGTCGCTATTCCCTTAGCATATACCTGAAAGGAAAGCTTGAAAAATATGGTTTGCAGATAACGTGATTATGTGACTATAAAACACACTATTTAATCAATGCCTTCATATACTGTGCGCAGGTGCGATACACCAAATCTTCAGAAATCCTCCTTGCTTGCAGTCTGTATTATTAGTGGTCAAGTCGATCACAGACAGAGACGGAAATGTCTCGGGAGATAATTGACTTTTCTCAGTGCACCTAATGCAACAACTGTTAGCTTGGTATTGGTATAATGCTTGAAAACAAGCCTGACGTTCCTCCTTTTCATCACATCGAACTTACCCTATACATAAGGTGCAATTTGGCTCTACAGAATATTACACCATAGTACCTTATGCACAAAAGAAACGCAAGTCAGTACTGTTAGTGCCAAGTATGCATCATGATGATAGAATATTATTTATAAATATTGCAGACAGATGAAAATACCAAGATCAAAGTTCATAAAACTTTAGTTGTCCTCAAGATCATTTAAAAAATCGAGCAAATGAATGGTGCCTTCACAGGGGTCTTAATTCCTTAACTTGTCTCTTAAGAGACACTCAACCAAAACATTAAGAAATTGGTAATCCGGATCATCAAAATTTAAACAAAAAAATGAGGTGTGCATTCCGCCCTAGTAGGAATGATAACGAGATTAAAACAAAGTGTGACAAATATGTTCACAGAATGCAGGAACCAATATATCCGAAATATTGTATATTATGTGAACGAATGTGAAACATGCCATTTGCAAGCGGGTAAAATTGCATTTATTTTATGTTCTTGCAAAATTTTTATAATTATTGCCAAAAGAAGTAAATGCATTCTGGCGCTCGTGTTAGGCAGGAGATCTTTAGAGAAAAATTCCTCCTTCTTTTCTGACTTAAAATGGAATTTTCACGGCATTTTAAAAACGACTGCTGTGCCACCATTAATACCTTGAACGCCTGCATTATATTCAGTAATAACACAAAGCGAATAACAAAAACATGGTTTAATAAACAGAATATAGATTATTACTTAATTTACAAAGATTAAGACAATATTTTTATTATACTTCGTAGTTGCTTTGAAAAATTTAGCAAAGGAAAGTATAGCTTCTACTATAGATAGGAAGCATGACGTTAAAAAGAGCAACACAATCGTCTTTTGATAGAAAATAAACAAACTTTGCTCTCACTGATATCTTTCGGCGTTTATCATGGCCGCACTACTTCACCTACGTTTCCTTTTCCAGCGAGTCAAAACAGATTAGGGCGGCCGAAAAAGGCGCGCTCAAAAGAGACGCTCTATGTGTGCGAGTAGACTTTGCGAGAAGGTCTCCAATTCCAATGTACCGTACGGCGGTGGTATCAGTTCCCACCCTTCCGTTTAACGTGAAAGCGACGGTAATCCAAAACTGGGGGCTTCCTATCCTTCCAGATCGCGGAATTCTATTCAATTTTAGGTAATCTGGCGCCGATAAAAGGCTATACGAGGATAGGTATAATTCGGCCGGGTTTCAGCGGTATACCTATGTGTGTATATTAAAGTATGGGTTAGATGTACCTCTAAATTTAAAGTAGGCCATGAAGCCCACAGGAAAGAATAAATTTATAAAGCGAACGGATATACTCTATTTTATTTTCGTAGGAACACCATTTCACTGCTTATTTTTAATATAACTAGTCTTGTGTTTAAATTCTGTGTGTGGCCCAATTAGTAAAAAAAATATTCATTGGAAGGATGCATTTTCAACGGATATTAAATTTTTCCATAAAGAAGTTTTATACTTACTACATTATTTTAACTTATCAACTGTAGTACATAAGAGGCAATACTGCTGTGCAGATCATTACAACTTCTAACTCAATCTAAATTACGTTTCTCTCTTAATCCATATTCCATTTACTTAAAATATCTCCAACGGGGTTTATCGGTTTTCAGAAACCGGATTTTAGAAACCAGCTTCTTTGATGAATTGGTAACATTAGGTTTATATAGTAATTTTAATTCGTAAAAAAACAGTGAATTTAATCAAAATCATTTTTCATATAAATTTTACATAGACCAAGATCGAAAAATTGAAGTCATTGTAAACTTTCTGATAATAAAGTGAAATTCCGAAATGAACACCAGAAAAAATATAAATCACTACCAGAACCGCTCAAACAAATGTTAGATTAATCTGTACGTCATAAAGAACCTCAAGATAGGGATACGAGGCGCAACCATAGCTATATTCCATGACAGTCAGCCAGTTCTAAAGGCTATCAAAGCCTACTCATATGAATCTGGTCTGATTTATGAATGTATACACAATTCAAGGCAATTGGGACACAAAAACCACGTGACATCAAGGGATCGAAGGCAATGAAAAAGTAGACAAGCTGGTTAGAGAAGCAGCGAATATGTTCTCAAATGCCATCAATCGCACTTGACAACAATAATTCAGTAAGCTATTTTTGACATCTACTGAACTGAAAGATGATGATCCCAGAGTGGCAGTAAGGTTTATTAAGAGCCTTCACCTACTGTAACACATACAAGGGTATGTTGTTACAACAGATCTACTAAAGTCGCAGTGACTAAGATTGTGCCATTGCCCAATGATACTAATACCAATTTTAATAATAGATTAATCTACATCCGCAGAAACAGCAAATGTTATGCCCTTCAGAACAAACTCACAACAGATGTTTTTCGCACTAAGAAAGGCCATAATACAACCAGGAAAAGTTGCAACAATTGATATTTCTATGGATCTTAGTAAGATTTTTGATCTGATAATGTACTGTTTCATAGGTTACTTACAGTATAAGAGGAAAAGCTCTACATTGCCTCATGTGATAGAGCACAATTAATGGAAAGAGATGGGAAGTATTTCTCAAGGATCGGTTATTGGTCCATTGATGTTTACTGTTATTGTAAACGATTTGCCTTTCAAGTGATAGTTTGGTTATGTATGCCGATGATAGCATCTTTATTTTATCTGCTGCTAATAACGTGTCTCATTAACACGCTCAGAACATGCTAAATATCTTTTCCAAGTGGTTCACAAACAGTAGATTACGCTTAAATATCAATAAAACTTAGTTTTACACAGAGTATTTAGTACCAGGATTAATGAAGGCCACTTACTCCGAATCCATTCAGCAAATTCCTACAACTATATTTCTAGGACGTTTATTGAATAGCAGCTTAGGTAGGTTAGGTTATATCAAGCAAGCCTAATTATCAAGTTAAGGTAATTTCTGCTAATGTTTCAAAAGATGAAAATCGAAACACCCTTAATTTGACAAATACAAGCTTAATTTAAAGTTATCTATTTGTCAAAATTGCTTCACAAGCTAATCTTAGATAATGTTTGTTATTCAATTTTTGTATTTCTTTCTGGCGTTCATATGCATGTGAATATTACTAAAGATGTTGTTTTAGACTTGCCTATGTCATCTCTCCGTACCAGTAATCTGGATTATTCAAAATATTCAGATCATCGGAACCGCTTGAAATTCTTCTATCTTTTAAGAGGTTCGGAGTACAAGGATGTAAACTGTTTTGCAGTCTTAAACCTTGAAAGGTAACTTTCCACCCAATCACAGGCCAGAAAATCCTAAGTGCGCATGCGCTGGCTTGCGTTGCAAGCTTTTTAGTACTAGTGCCTTATGTACATACATACATGATATGAAACCTACTAATCAGTTTTCAAAAGCAGTTAATATAGAAGAAGAAAATGAGAGTATCATATCAAAAACAGTCTAGAAAATAATTCTGAGAAATGTGTGTTTCGGGCAGCGAGAGAGAACATAAATAACTGTTTCTCGAAAAAAAATTAAACTACCTAAATAGAAGTAAATACAGAGTAGAGAGAATCGGAGTAGGGAAACTCGGCAGCAGTTGGAAGCGATTCTTACTCGTTCTTAATTACTTCTAGATTATTTTTTAAACCTACTTCGTCTAACAATCAGGCCGTTACACTAATTAAAGGAATTTAATTATCAATTTGAATGCATCGTGGTAAGATGGAAGAGCTCACTTTTTCTAAAGACGTGTACATTCAAATATCTTTTGCACATTTACATTAATCGATGAACCATTGTCTAATAGACTATTGAAAATAAATAAATTGAGAAAAATTAAAGAAAGGGCATCTTATAAGCAAAACATATCAAAGATTTTTCGTGATTCCTAGGTAGGAATAAACTGAAGTTATTAAGTATAATTTCTTTGACTATAATGTCTGTAATACGTGTAGTAAGCAAGATATATGTCTTAAATGAGGTTTAACTGTGCGAGAGATCTGTAACAAGATGCTAATGACGGGAATTAATTTTACATCCCTCCATGGTTCGTCACTAAGTAAAAGTTTTGAGAGTTATCTGGCAGCAGATACGAAAAATAAGAATAACAGATTGGATAATGAGCTTATAATGTAACAACGGCATTACACGCGAGGTCGAAACGAAGTTAGGGATAGATATAACTCAGTTTTCACTAGTTAAGGCCAGCTAGACGTTTAGTATTGCAAGAGATTAGGGATAACATTATCCTACTTCCCGCACATTATCTGAAACGCTGAATATGCAGATGGTCCTACTAGTAATAATAACACGTTATAGCATATTCATAAAATAATATACAAAGAAGACTGATTAAAATGCTTTTTCTACTAACTTTCAGTTAAAGAAAAAGTATTAGTTACGTTCTCTATTTATTCGCTTTTGCGAGAAATAACTTCGTGACAGATTATAAATTGTGTAATTTGGAAAATAATTATTTATAAATTGATTCTATATTGATATGTTTATGGGGTAGTCATAGATTATATAACTACCCCATAAACAGACGCAAATAGTAAATGATATGAAATAGATTTAAAAGTATTGATGAGAATATGTAAACCTAGAAATTCTAATAAAATACAAGTAAACATTCAACAACTCTGCGAGAGCAACAGGCTTCTCCTAGTCGGAAATTCAACAATGGAAATCGATTAAATAAAGCAGATTTGCAATTTACAAAAAAAATTTCCCATGGCTAGTTTCCAAGATATCGGCGATCCCTCTTAGTGGGATAATAATGGATAATAATTGTTGCGTGGTTAATGCAGCTTTTAGACTCCGGAATGAATAACATACACCGATCAGAGCAAATAGAAGCTTTTCACGGCAAGTTTTCCTGTTTAAAAGTTCATCTGACCAACGACCTAAAAATTTTGTATTACTTGCAGTACAAAGTTGCTCATTGTTAAATTGAAGATTGAGTTAAAAATTCTGAATTGATTGTAATTGGTATGAATGAAGTCCAATGTAGGTACTTTTAGGGTAGCTAACCGCCACTTTATTTTCAATAGACCAACTATGAATTGTCTTCAATAAATCTTTGCTTTTATCTGATAGTCGGTCACCGTTGTTGTCAGTAATTACTAAGGCAATGTCATCAGCGTCACATGATTTTGCAGTACTTTAAATCAACCATTCACTCCTACATCAGTAGTAGCTTTACTGGAACTGCATTGTGCTATGCTGAAGTTAGTACAGTGCCACATTGTTGTCTGTTCCTTAAGAACAAGACAATCCAGTCTAATTCTATAAGATCTCAGTTTGTCAATTAGGATAACATAATTCACGCATTCGAACGCCTTAATTAAATCGAAAAGCATTGCAACTTGGTATGAACCATTCTCAGCAGCAGTAATTATTCCTACACAATGCGCTGGCAGCTGTTAAAATTCAATGACTTTTCGGAACCATGTTGATTTGGATGCAAAACGTTGATACCAATCAGGAAATCCTCAAGCTCATTAAAACAACAATACTCAATTATTTTGGAGAAGCACGATATGAAGTAACAGGATGATAGTTCTCAATTACACATTTGTTCGCCTATTTATAAAGTGGTACAACCTTAACCGTCTCTAAAAGATCTGGTAACTTACCTTGTTCAAACAACAAATTAATTACACAAGTTTGCTCTGATAACAGATGACGGTATATCCTCAATACTAGACCAATATTCCTATGACGCAATTATTTTTCGGTTGTATATTTGGAACCCTTTCGTGCTTTGTTTGTTTTATTTATTAGTTCAGTCGTTTGCCATTTTAAGACGCTTCAGCTAATTTTTTTATACTGCCTTAGCTTAGAAAAAGTGTTGGCAATATTTCATTTACGTAAAAAACGATTACTCTGGTGTAACATCACGCAACTAAGAATTTCTAGCCATTACGAAGTCATAAATCACTGATGTGAATACAGCATCACATCATGCTTTGATAAATGGATTTCCCTGAAATTCGCTTTTTTACACGAAAACGTTTTAGGTCTAATGAATTTACAACTCATACATTCAAAATAAATATAAATCCAAACGACGGAATGGTATTTAATACGTCCGTTTGATCATAAAATATTGCTCAGATTCAATAGTAAACCTTCTTTTGTAAAATAGCCTTTTATAACGTATATTTTATGAAATTTATCATTTTAAAATTGTCTTATATAAAATTTTTCACAATCGTTAAGGGTTAGTTAATAAACGCCAGTTTTACGGATTAGATTACATTACTATACGACGTGGTCACTGACTTATCCCACTGCCACCACTGCCACCTTTTCAGATCTGTTGTAGTTCCTCTCACATTAGATCGATTACGTTAGCTTTGCTTTCTTCACTAGACAGCAGCCTTGTGAGTGATCCCTCTACCTAGGTTTCGGGTTTTCCATTTCTGAAAGACGTACTCCTGCCAGTGCTATGCAGTCGCGTGTCTCTGTTGCAAATCTACCTTATTCAGAGTAGAAAGGAAGAAGCTGTCCAACATTTTTATGTATGTATGTTCTGATTTACAGTTCCGTCGAAAAAATAAGGGCCAATAATTTTACGCTACATTACCCCACACTAAACATTAACTTTTTCTTGTATCGCCGACTATTTATTAACATTCGAAAATTTGCTTTTCTTCCGACCAGTACCTACAATTTTGGCAGGTAACGATGCCATTTGCTATAAATGTTGCTTCGTCAGAAACAGCAATGTGTTCCTGTAAACGTATCTGTCCATGATAATCTATTCTCTCGTCAACAACAAAATTCTAAACGGAGCTTACCGCCGCCACTTTCAAGTTTATGAACCAATTTGTAAGGATAAATTTCATTTTCCAATAGAAATCTTTGTAATTGGTTTTTACTAACAGACAGATAACATTCCCTTTGTTGTAACGATGTATTCGGGAAAATAAAATTTTTACAGAATCAATGATCAATACAGAATCAGCGATCAATGTAACCGCATATTTTCGTCATGAATATGCTTTTTCTTCATCACATCTGTTACAGTGCCTGTTCATTTCAAACATCTACACAAACAAACTCTAAATCGAAAGCAATAAAAAATCGGAGAATATTCTCTTAGACCATCCAAATGAACGAAGAGGGAATATCTATTTGGTAATGCAGTGGTATCGCCAACACTCCGTAAGAATTTTCCGATAAGTCTCTTTCAATTTTCTCCTCTTTACGTACTCGTATAGAGAAAGGGTCGTTTGTCACTCGAGCTTTGAAACAAATGGCTCCGATTTGAATGTATGGTCGTTCAAAGAAATAAGAGTTTCTGGTGCGTAACTTAATTTAGTACCTCTTAGATGGAAAGCTAAGGAATAAAGTAAATCGGATACCGAATACACCATCCGAGAGGGAACAATATTGTCTGATACGTAAATACTATTTTAGAAAACATTTTCTGCGCAGAAAAAATAAATTAAACTCTTTATTTTCGTATTTAATATTCCAAGTAAACAAAATCGGTCAATATTTTTCTTATTATGATTAGGTAGGGTATATCGCGAAAAAAGTCCAAATAAAAAAATGTCGGCAGTTCTACGTAATTACTGGAAAATAAATAGAAGCGTTGTTGATGCGGTTTGTATACTCCATGAGGCTCAAAATGTTATCTCAGATCCGTCTGCACAAAATTGGTGTAAGAAATTCAGGAATTGTCAAACAAATCTTCGAGAGGAACATCGTTCCTGAAAACCTATCTTTAACCAAGAGGTTCTTCGAGAAACAATAAAATTGAGGTTTCCAGTTCGCGACAATTTTGGCCTTTCGCAGTGGACAATAGGTCGCCACCTTCACAAGCTGAAGAAGGTAAACAGACGGTGCAGAGAAGTATTTTATTGACTTCAGAACAACTGCAGCGATGATTGCAGATCTCTAATCAGCTTCTAACCAATCAACCAAAAACAGGATCTCAATTTCTATCGACAAATTCTAACGTATGACGAGAAGTAGAATCTTAATCCAAACAAATCAAATCAGCGGTTAATTTGTTGCCAATCTCAAGAACCTCTGTTCAAACGCAAAAGCTTTGAAGCAAAGGTAATGTGTGCTTGATGGAATTACGAAGGTATACTGCGAACATTGGATCGAATGTAGGCAATTCTAAGAGAAAAATACTCTGAATTAGTAGATGCGGTTCCTTTAAGATAATGCTAGGCCGTATAGTGCCCAATGGATCTTCAGAAACTAGAAGATTGGTGGGGTGATGTTGCTACCACATCCAGCTTACAATGTAGTTAATGGCACACTTTCCCGCTAGGCGTGTTTCTGCAAATATCGTAGAGGTAGAAGAAAGATGCTCTTCACCAGATCCGGCCTCCGAAAGTTTTTTTCTGTTTTCTAGGCTCAAGGTTTCGCTCGGAGGGCATGCATTTTCATCGAATAAGGAGACCATCACATTCTCAAACAACTTTTTTACAGAACAAGATACCAATTACTATTTGAACAGATTTAGGAGGTGTGAGCACCGCTGGGAAAGATGCATGGACTTACAAGGAGGCTACATATGTGAATTTGACAAAAAAATATTTGCGTCTGTGTTAAAAAGTCAACAGAAGAATAACAGAAAAAGAAAGAAATCGGAAATTTTGACAAACAGCCCATTTAAAACTGAATTAGAAACACGATAGCTTATCACAAATACAAATAGGCCTAAAACAAAAACTAGAAAGTCGTAGTCTGAAATTCGATGTCCCATATGCGATAAAATGTATGCTGATCCACAAGATGCAATGTAAATTCTGTCAGAAATGGCAGCTTAGAGATTGCACTATATACTGAGAACTTGGAGAATTTCGCTGTGATTGATGCTGTGGTGAAACTTAACAGAACTCAAATTTTATGGTTGTAATCTTTACACACATTTCTTCCAAGGTACTCATTTTCAACACATTGTTTCTTTTTTCATTTAAGGTACTATGTATTAATGTTTATTGTCACCATTAAAGCTGTAAAAGACCTACAAGAAAAACAAGCCAAATTTATAAATTAATTAGTATACAAAGTGTTTAATTTGAAAAATGTAAGTTTAATATATCAAATATTCTGTATATTGCAAAAAATATTTAAGTCTGTCTAAAATGAATATGTGCAGCATATTTCGCGAACGAAATTGATACATTCGCTATATGTTGGATCTCTCCACAAGTTATATCTCTACAGGAAGCATCTAAATCTAAAATAATAAAGAAACTGGCGATCGTCTGGAGAATAAAATGAGTAAAGCGTCGGAGGAAAAGAGAACCTGTATCTATATAATCATCCTTCTTCGGAGGAAGACATTTACACACAGAGAATGACGACAAACAAGCCACGAAGAAAATCGACAAAATCCGGTTTATATTTGTATTAATCCTGGGTTTGATTATGGAGCGTTACGGGTGTTAGATCGAAGAAATTCCAGACAAAGAATTGAAAGATTAAGATAGGGAGAGAGAATGCTGAATTCGTATTTTATTTAGCGTAATGGGAGTGGAAAGAATCGACAAAGTGAAACCCAGATGCTAGGGTTTCGACTGAGCATCTATGTTTCTTTTTTCCACTTATCAAAAGGAAATTACGTATTTGCCGAACGAAACGAATCGAAAAGTTGGTGAATTAAAATGCAAGAAATATCCTGCCGTTCGCAGTGTTTGCCTCCCATTTTTTTGTAAGTAGAAAGTATGTGGTTTTACCTCCTGTTAAACAAAATGAACCATCGCCTTTGCATAATATTTATGTCTTTGATAAAATTGGTAAATTTGGTTCCGACAAACAATCAAACAAAGAATTTCGATTACATTCAAAGCTTACTGACCAGGAGAGGTTTGTCAAATTTACATTTTAATGAATTCCAATAGATATTTTTTTACCTCCGGAAATTCATTTGAAGCAGGGAAACACCTCTTCGAGAACTGGCGAGTTTTTGGTTTTCTTAATATAATCGTAGAACAAAGAAAAATACAATGAAATAATAAATATAAAAATCGTACTATACCGGCTACTACGTTCAAGTAACTTTTATGCACCCTACCTTTTGCAAAACGATAGAAAAAAAATGTTTTTAGTAAAAGTTGTCCGTCCCTCATTTTCCCAATATACAGGCTGATTTAAAATAAGTGTAAAACACTTTGGGACATATGTGTATGTCTATGTTATATAATTATAGGTATTATTTTTTATATTTACAGAGCTACAACAAATTTCAATTTTATTTATTTAAGGAAAATGAATCAGTTTAGTGCAGTTTTTTCCAGAAAGTATTGTCGAAGATTCCCTGATAGACGTCAACCTTCTCACAGAAATTTGGGGGTATTTTTCAACAACTTAAAGCAATTGATTCACTTGTTGTACCACGTATTAATCGAGATAATCCCGCTAGAGGAAATAATCTAAACAACGAAGAAATTGTAGTTGATGCAGTACTGGACAACACTGACTACTAAACCTGTAGAAACGAGTTGCATTTACGAAATTAGCAGAGACTAGACAGACTAGTGTTTATTTGCTTCATGAGAATGGGTTCGTGTTGCCTACTGGTTTCTCCGAGAGTCGACAAAACACGAGTCTGTCTAGTCTCTGCCAATTTCGTAAAGCGAAAGTGAAGTTTACTCGTTGCTGCAGGCTCACTGAGCACTAGACGCACTACAGCGCATTTCGTCTCTCTTAAAACCTTGTATGGCTACATTGTGAATAGTTACACCCCTATCATATTCTTCACGACTAAGCATTACAACTGGAAGACTATGATGGTCAGCGTGTAGAATTCTGTACATGGTTGCTACAAAAAGTTGCCAAAGATTCAATACCTTTAATTTGGCAGACGAGACCCAATTTACTAGAGATCGCATTAATAGCACTCACAATTACCATCTTCAGAATTCACATGGTGTTAGACAATCACGATTTCTACACTGCTTTGGCGTGTACTTGGACTGGTATCTTTAACTGGGAACTGCTTAGATTAGAAGTCTTACCACACAAATTAAATGCAGAACACTATATAACTTTTCTAGATGAATGTTCTTTCAGAAGATCGAACATGTTTACTATTGGATGCGAAAGTTTTATTGTTCGGTCCCAACCTAAACCCCTTGAATTTGTTTTTGGGAGGGTCATTTGATTTCCGGTTTTGGTAATAAAGCATCGCATCAGTCTCAACGATGATCCTAAGACAAGGCCAATTCACTCAAAAAGTATCGCTGCTGTACGCCAACTAATCAAGAAAGATCGACATTTGGCATAACACTACAACGGAACATTCTTATGCATTTTAAGGATTTCAATCCAAAATATTCTGCATGACGAATTGGTTTCGAAAATGTTACTTTCCATGTTGGATTCACATCTTTTAACTGAAGAACGAAAGGCGGCTTACGTTAATTGATATGGAAAAGCTTTGAGCCGGTTCAAAAACGGAAGCTCAAAAAATATTTATAGTTTCATGAGCGGTGATGAATATTAAACTTATTCCCATGAATCCAAAACCAAACATCAATCTGTTGTGTGTGTGTTTTAAAATAACAAAAAATTTTGCTACAATTCCTTTGGAAGAACGGCTAATACCAGTTGGTGTACAACCATTACTTTATCAGAAATGGTTATCGTGCTCCAAAAAGCCAACCCACAACGACGAACCATGTGATGATAATGCGTGTTCACATAGAGCTCAAAAGAAGACTGAGTTTTTCGAATAACAAATCATATGGTTATTAGATCATCCTCCGTGATCTGTTTCCCTGAAACCTATGCTTCCATAACAATCCTCAATGCAAATTTGATTGGACGTGCTTTGTACAAAGTTGAGGATGTCAATTTTAAAAGTTTTTCTTCAAGTTATCCCTTTCTTGAAAGAAAGAAAATCTAGTCAAGGTGCAAATCATTTCTTGTAATATGAAGAAGCAAACCATTTCACTTTTCTATCCAGCAACGGTTTTTGAAAGCAATTTACTTTCTCATAGGATATCTAACAATATTGCTAGAGTAAATATATTTTGGAATTCACAATATTTTGACATACCTTTCTAGTAGACAATAATGAATAAAAAGAGATTAATATTTTAACAGTAAGTTCCCCGCTTAACACACGAGCTTTTGAGTTAACGATAGCACATATCAGATTACCATTGTGTTACCCATGTTGTAGCACATCCGCTTATAGGTTTATATGTACATGTATTGGATGTACGTCCTCTATGGAAACAATACCATTGAAGCAGTGTAATTTCTACTTACTAGCGTCCTATTGAGGTATTATAAGAGTGAATTACCATTACAAAATCAACTTAATTTTAAATAATCTGTCAAAACGATTCTAATTTAAGATTGTGTTATTTAATATATGTATAATAATATAACAAGTGACCTTATTTTCCATAATATGAAATTACAAGAAAGAGGACGATCAACATAAGTATACACAAGAAGGAAAGCAATTCATACAGAGAAAGTCTACCGGAGACATCATGCATGTCTCTTTTAAACCCAACCCTACTAATTACAAATTAATACATAACATAAATACCAAAATGATTACATAGCAATCACAATAAACAATTCCAAACATAATAATAGGCATCTGCATACAATTATACGTTTTTTAGCCTTTTTATCACGCAGACAAATCCAGCAAACGCAATATTGTGGACCGTCAAGAGAAGCACGGGCATTAGTAAGAATATCGTTATAAACGTTGACAATATCATAAGTAAAGCTTCGTTGAAGAAAGCAATTTTGTGTGCAGAAGATGTCGACAGTCCCCTATTCCTAACGTTTATATGGTGGACATCAGATCAAAGTGTTATCTTTTTACATACACGTATTGGACATTTGACAGTAATTGTCTTGTGGAACAAGTGCAAAAACCCTCTACCCCTCATATCCGCCCACTTGGTTAGTTATAAGGTGTAAGAAATTCGACAATACTTTCGTATGCCATGAACTAACCGGGGACACGGGTTCCGCACAAGTATTTTTCTCGGAGCAACCACATCCCACAGGGAGCCCGTATACCACGTCACAATAATTAAAATGTGATAAAACTAAACTGTTGCGAAGTTTAACTTTTAATGCTCGCGGGATCCGCGTAATTAGCCTTTAGGTTTAAATATGCGTTACGAACACATCCTGAAATGTGCGACGTAAACCTCAAATCTTTATTTTTAATCAAACCAAAGTTAATTTGCTTCTATAACAAACTGTTCAACACTAGATTAAGATCAATCACATTCAAGTTCTCATAATTAAAAAGAAAGACAATATTTTATGAATAAAGTCGTTGTTAAAAGGTACTACGAATTATGGTAAAGTATTATTACTATGGGAATAGACAATCGCGCAACAAGTCAATTATTCGGGTAGCCACTATTAATTTACACTACAAGGATAATTCGAAAAGTTTCACACCTCAACATGTATATGGCGTCACTTGTCAAAAGTATTCCGGTAATAGAGTTACGCATGCGCTGAAAGATACTTTTGAAAATTTCAGCCGCTACCGATAGCAACGGAAAAGTTCACCAAATATTGGCCGGCCGTGAAATTCATGTTAGAGAGATATTAAAGGCTACGGACAACTCGAAAGTACGTGTTTGTCATATATTGACTGAAGACTTGCGCATGAAAAAGCTAACCGCGCGTTTGCTTCTAGGACCAAGAACGCATTCGAAAAAACTTCTCTAAAGCCCTGTTGAGACAGTTTAGGAGTTTTTAGGTCGACTAATAAACTAATAGATGAAATTTGGATACACTGGTACATACCTGAAGTCGAAGGGTGGACTGCGAAGGGTGGATACGTTCCAAAAAAGTGAAGAGAGTTCCAGCCGACGGTTATTGAGATGTGTTAATCGAGTATCTTGAAAAAGCAGAAACAATAACGAGGTCTTGCTAAGCATCGTTACTTGTCAAGCTGACGGCAGAAATTGCGGAAAACGGCCGCGTTTGAAGAGAAAGGTAATTTTGTTAAACAAAGAATTGGGGTTCGAATTGGTAGACCATCCACCCTATTCACCATCACTGACGCTCGGCGGTTTTTCTCTGTCTGCTAAGCTCAAAATTTCGCTTTGAAGAACAAGGAGGCCATCACATTCGTAACGCCTACTCTGCAGAGTAAGATGCCAACTACTATTTAGACCGATTGAAGGAACAGAAGCATCGTTGGGAAAAGTGGATGACTTACAAGGAGATCATGTTGAAAAATAAAGCTGAATCTAAAAAAAAATACTTGTTTCTGTAGTAGGCTAAACACTTTTCAAATTACCCTCGTAATAACATACCATATCTTTCATGTTAGAGGGTTTCCAAATTTTGAAAAATAGAAAAAATCCTAGCCGTGTATTCAAACATATATATATGATCAAATTTAAATGTGCTAAGGTCACCCTTCAAGCTTGGAGAAATACTTACAAAAGTTTCTCCTCCTTCTTTCTTGAAAGAACATACATTGTGTTCCATTTCAATAAGCTAAACCAACATTAAAATAGCCTACGGTAGCTCTGTGTGAGTAGTACATAATTGGAAATGTAGTAAAAAGGTCAATTTCTCACAAACTCTGTTTAATATCGAGTATGTATGAGTTTCAGTGTGGATTCCCTCTACTCCAGTACTACGACAGTTGTCATTGAAAATAATTGTCGACGGCGTTATTGCTTGAAAACCAGAAGTGCGCAAAGCTTATGATAGATGCAAGAATGTTTATCAAAAGGAAATAAAATTGACCTGCCTGAGCATTTCTTGGAAAAACAAATTGCTTCATATTCCACGAATTTATTCCACGATTTTACCGCACACAATATATAAATGTAACATCAATAAAACAGTTCCGTGATATTACTTGAACGTCCAACAATTCCCTGAAATTACACATCCATAAATCGATAAAGTTGTAGTTTCTATTATTAATGAGAAATATTAGCAATGAGCCTCGCACATGTTTCACACATACATTTCTTTTTAATAAACTCACGTATGTACATCTATTCAGTGAATAAAACAACCAGAATGATGCGGTTGTTTTAACTTTAAATTAATCTCGCTTTAATAATGCAACAGCGAATTTATAATTTGCATCGCAATACCTGTCTTCAAATTTCAATATGCGAGTACTCTAGAAAATATATCTATAAAAAAATATATCTATAAAAAAGATGTTTGGTATCAAAACTTTCGCCGCTCAAATGACATATTTAGAGCTGATAACACTTTCTATCTAACATAATTTTCTTCAAGTTGAATCTCAAGATTGCGTAATGATAAGGGTGTTCTAGTCATTGAGCAGAGGAGATTGTTCAGAACTTGTTCGAAGAACGATTTTTTTACCGGCTCGGAATGTTCCGTGTACCTTTAGGCTCTCTTAAATGTTTTAGTGTATCCCTTCCCGAAGTTTTAATTGTTTCGAAATCCCTTTTGTCTTGATTATTTTCCTTATCTACTTGCTGAATCTTTATACTTGGGAAAAGATTTATAATACTTGATACAACCTCGTTGTTACAATTAATGTTTATTCTTTATCTGTTTAGTACATTCATATACACTATCATGCATTCTAAATCGTGGCGAACTATCCCCGTAGCGAAACCCTGCTGCACCACTAGGTACATACGTGGTGCATTTCTCGAATATTGTTGACAAGCGTTTTGATACGTTCGACAGAAGAAAGAACAATTTGCCGATTAGACGAAACGGCAGCTGTAGTAAATTCTAAACATTTGTAGGTGGAACCATGTGAATTGCGATAGTAGATAATGTGTATTCTTTTGTAACGTATTAAAATTACATTGCCATAATAATGATAGCAAGGACTGTGGCGTAGTATGGTAAACAACACATAA
>LR736888.1:3152387-3191062 GCA_902654985.2 Oryctes borbonicus
TTAAACTTGTGTGGTGCGGAGGGTGCCGATACTTATGTGTTGTTTACATTGCCATATAAACTAATTATTTCCTAACTGATTATAATAACAAGAACACGCAACGAACAGCATTAAATGGCAACCGATCCTCTGAAAGACACGTATAAGAAAGACGTGTTTCTCTTGGTCGATTTGTACAAATTCAAAACGAAATTCATATAAAATTACCCAGACATTTTAATTAATGTTGTCGAAGAAAAATTAACTTCCGGATGTAAATATCGGTATAGTTTACAAACTACACAAAAATGGTACATTACATTATCAATATGCAAGAAGTCACAGCCGATGAGAATGTAAATGTAAATAAAGGAATTTTTACGTAATTACTGCGAAGTGGCACTGAAACAGATGCGTAAATGTAAATTTCCTGGCATTTTTCTCAGTGTACAGGGTGATCGATTTGTTATAGGAAATGCATTTATCTCGTAACATTCGGAAAGAAATTAAATTCTGTTATTATACATTATCCAAGGTGAGTCCGGAGAAACGAACCAAACTCCAGGAGAGTTTTGTAGGCGTAAAAATAACGTAAAGGAACTCATCTGTTATCCTATTTTCGTTTAGTCCGGTCTCGCACAGTCTGTTGAAAATTTTAATTAGAGCATATCTGACTTTCTGTTTTACGTGAGTATCCAAGGCAAGAATGTTTTTATTTTATTTAAAACGTATTAACTTGAAACCAAGCGAAATGTTGGAGTGCCTACAAGAACGCTAGGAAAAATATTTTAATTACGCTATAACATGAAAACAAAAGAAAATCGGATAATAACACACTGGTCTATATTTTAATTCCGAAGAGTAAAATGACATATTATATATATACATTTACATAATGGAATTGATCAAAGCTACTTTTTGGCGCCAGCTTTAAAACTAGTTAAGATTTTATATAAGTTGCAGTTACATAATTAATTATATATTCCTTACAAAAATAAATAATTAATTAATTAAGTATAAAAAACACTGCAGAATAATCTTTATTAATCAAATGCACATCATACTAAATTTCAACTTTATATATGGTACCTTTTTAATGGAAGTTTCTGAATGTTGCTCTATTGTACTATAATTCTTATTTTTATATAATTATTTACAAGCGAACAACAATAGATTAATATCAAATGTAGCGTATACATATTAAGCAATGACTTGACGTTAAATACATGTTAATATATTACATTGCCTTCTAAAATAATTATTCACTATCACTTTCCATTCCACGTGAATTACTGATATAATAAATGGCTCGGTTATGTCATCGATTAATCCATCCAACTCATACATTTTTCTTTGTTCTTTAACCACATGTTCTACACATTTTTTCCAATTGTCTGTAGTGACATTCTGGATTACCTATAGTAAAAATACCCTTACATCTGCTAATTTGAATGAGATATTTCCAGTTGTCACTTTATTTTTTATTTGAGCCGACACTAATTCAATTTAGTTGAGTTCGCAGTGATAAAGTGGTAACCTCAACACAGTTTTGTTGCAACTTCTAGCCATCTCGTCTGTAACATGTGTATTATATTGGTCTTTATTAAGGCGAATTAAATGAAGAAGTTCAGATCGAACTATCTCTTGGTTGAAATCAAAAAATATTTAAATTTCAACCATGCCTACATATCGAGTTTTCTAGATGGGAATATTTTCAATTTCACGAGTATGATATGTAGCATTATCCATAACAATAACAGCATTATCTGGTAACACTGTCAATATTTGATGAAACCACCATTCAAATACCTCAGCATTCATTTCTTCATGATAATCGGATGTTTTATTACCTTCGAAAAGCAATAAGCCATCCTCCACAAAACCAGCCTCAGATCCTATGTGCGTAATAATGAGACGTCTTCCTTTCCTTGCAGGATTACGTAAGTCTGTAGTCAGTCATTAAACGCTTGTCGCCGACTTTTTATATTATCATCTACCTAAACTTTTTGTTTGGTATGACCTTCGTTGGGGTATGTTTCGTCTAAATAATAAATTGGCAGATTTTGACCTTCTCTACCTGATTCATCACGTCCTATCAAAACACTCTTTCGATCTCCCTTCATCTACCTGCAACAATAATTATACTTATTCTAACATATCAAAGTATGTAAAATGTAAATTTGGGTACCTATACTCAAAATTTGTTGCATATTAATCAGAACATCGACACTAATCTGAAGTTTAACATTTTCATAAATCTGTACAATGTTGGACGGCAAATCATCACGCTGCTTTACTTCATTCACCACTTTATCAAGTGTAGAAAGTTCATTTTTATAAAAAAAAACCTATGAATTAATTGTCTTATAGAGTTCTTGACAGTTTCATCGTAATCACCAGAAGTTTGCTTACGCGGGGTAACTTTCTCCTTGTATTCTTTTATGGCACAATAGATAGTAGACTGTGCCACTCCTAAAAATAAGATAACATTATAATATGTATAATGATGGTAATGTATTATAACACCAACCTACCATGCTTGGTATTCTTGCGACAATTGCTGTAATTCTCATCAGTTCGAAATTTTTGGAATATACTCAATATGTTCTGGTTTTTTATCAAAGATAGATGTTCTAAGCTCAGATATTTTCGCCTTCTCGGCGAGGATATTTGAGTTCCAGAAGTAGTTGCTACTTCCTCCATATCCACGAAAAACGCCGTGAAAATGTTTTACACGGAGGATATGTGTATATTATTACAACGCAAAAGGAGAAAATCTCAATACAAACACACTCAGAAAAATACACGATATAAACGCCAATCAGCTGTTGTAATAATAATTTGGCGGCCGGCAATATATCAAATTTCGCAAGTGTGATTTTTGCCGAAAACTGACCAATAGTAAACCTACTTTTTAGCGCTTCAATTTAAAAACACTCTTCGAAAATAAAAGTGGAGCTTTGTTGTTTTGCATTAATTTCCCGTGTACAACATACCCTTAGAGTTTGGTCCATTCCTCCCGACTCACCCTGTATCTGTCTTGATTAGCACCCAAAATGAAAGTGGAAACAAATCTGCAATGCGGTGGACAAAATTATGTTATTAAGTAAGTGATGTATTATTTCAATTCACTAACAATAAGCAAACCAAATCAACAAGAAAGTGTTATGAATGACGACTGAAAGTTCTAGTAACGTCTCTTTTTTTTAAGCCTGCTTTATATTAGAGGGCCTATTACTGACAATGAGAAGGGGCTATTATTTTCAGTATAAAAAATCGGATTTATTAAAAAGGAAATCACATTAGTACTTTAAACCAAAAGATTTTTTCACTTTGACAAGAAAAACAAATTTTTCCTTACTATATTCAAAAAAATGACATTGTTAAACGTGCCTAACTTCTTAAGGAATCAAATTAGGCAATAATTGTATTTATAAGAAAATCTTTAAATTAAAAGATTTTTTCAACAGCATAATAGAAACGATATGTTACTGGAAAAAATAATTTCACGCCGCCCAACTTCGTGCAGATTCCTTGCGTGATTGCAGCTTCATTTTGAGTGCTAATCAAAGCAAATATAACCTTTAATTGAATTCAATTTCCCTCCGAATTTTGCTGTCCCCCTGACAAATCAATCACCCAGTACGTAGTACTTAAGGACCATCTAAACTACTAAGGATCCAACTAAACTTTAGCAACAAATAGAACCAGTGGAAGGTATTTCTAAAATGTAATTTTATATAAAGCAATCCATTAAATACAACTTGCATCTCCTGTGTAGTCAATTTATAATGGAAACGTTACTAATTCATTCGCCTAGTTTGCAAACACCAATAGTTTAGCTCGCAACTATACCAGAAATTTAATTTTAATCATGGACCACGCCACAACTTGGGATTTACAGGTATTTTCCCAGGGCAAAACACGCAGCACATGCGAAAGCTCGGCTTGGTCGAAACGATAGCATAATCGTAATGGGAGCTCCGTCTCTTTCGAACATCGATTTCGTTGTCGTATATTATATCGAATACACGAACCCTACTATCTAATACAAAGTACTAAGGGCGCAGTACGGATTAATACTTAAATGAATATACTTTTAATTATTATTGACATTTAATTTATGCGTAGTGTTTGATTAACCAGGTTGTCTTAGTAGTACATTGGAGAAGCGTTGCTGAATAGAAAAGTACACAGAGGTGAAATTATATCCTCTTTATGATGCTGCGACACTTGTTTCTTTTTTAAAATTTAATTAAATCTTGTTTATTTAGCACGGTAACCAAATCCAATGCAAATACAAATTATAGTTTTTTTTTTAACAAAAAAAGTGCTTTCGTAAGCGAGGTCCGCTCTGTGTAGGTGTTAATCCAGCGTGGCTAGCAAATATTACAGTTAGAACCCTGACAGACTTTTTGTCGATTTCTATAACCTTTCTAACTCTGACTTTGCATTGTATGTGCATTAAGGTGGCTCATCTTTTGCAACCTGCGAATTCCTTCGTTGTCGTCCAATAAAACGGTTTAATTTTATGACAAAATAATCTTAAATCTTCATTTTTGAATTTAGGTAATTAGAAAGGGTGCCGACGAATGTCTTAATTTCAGAAAAGTACATACGACATGCGTCGTTGGCTACTTTTATGTCCAGGAATTTTTTATATTCTTTATTTTTATTTTCATTTTACTGCATCCTAATCAAGAGAATTTACCTGTTTAGTGCCCCCTTGATTAGAATCTTCTTTTTCTAAACCCCGAACCATATCCCGTTTTAGATGATAAGACAATTCGTCATCAAAATAGCAAAGCCGGACACTTCCGTGCTTAAGTACCATACATTATTTTTTTTTATTTATCGCAACCTAAGATGCAGAAGCATCGACTGATTTGTAGCTACTAAGTTTTTTTAACATTATCAAGTCATGATATGGTGCTTTATGAGAGAAAGAAGCTGTAAGCCATGCTTGAATATATATACTTTAATAATAAAAACATACATATCGAAGATGTTCTTTCCTTTTGTTACAGTCATTTTAAAATAATTTTGATACAAAAATATTTTTGAGCTATAAATTACTTTTGCCATCCATTGAAGGAAAGCACCAGGAGTATGAAAAGTCATATGAATAGTTGAGTTTCCCAGGAAAGTATTTATAAATTCTGTAGTCATCACAAAGTTGCATATTAAAAACATTTTCAATAAGTTTAAGAATGTTACATTTACTGCCATGAAGAATTTGCAGGACACAAATTTAGTTCTGTCCAAAGATCCTCTTAAAAGAATTTCAAATACGTGATGCCTACAGAAAAGATACAAGTGATCTTTTTCCAATAGTTGTTGTGAAACAACGCTAGCACCGTTTAAATAACAGTCATTCGCAGCATAAGGCCGTCACCTCCTCAGCCAAATTCCAATCAATGAGTGCTCCATAGACTGCAGAAGCTTATTCTTTCCCAGTTGAACCCCGAAGTTTCAGTACTGCTAAAATCTGCTCGGTATCGCCATTTGTTATGATATCGCCGCATTTGGATCGATTTTTAAGTTTCTCTGCTCTCTGTCTATGCAAATCTTATCCGCAGCGATTAATGGTAGTCCTGTTTATAGAGAAAAATGGAACATCATGTCCTAAAGCTTTAGCAGCTGATGTTAAAATATATTCTGCACATAAGCCTATCTTGCCCAACGCTAGAAAGTGAATCAAATATAGGAGTATTCAGTTGACTTATAACAAATTTCTAGAACCAGAATTAGAGAACTTCTTACGATTTAGAGTGCAGGAGAACACTGATCATGTATTTAAATTAAAATTTAAACTAAATAAAACTTGAACATTTTCACATCTTAGATCGCTATCGGCACATTTTCCTGTTTTACCATATGATGAGACCAAAATCTTACAGTGAACATTTTTTGCGTATAAGGAACCATTCCAAAAAATTAAAACTCAAAAACACCTCAACTTATTTTTCCCCATATAAAGACATGTAGGTACATAATAAACGAATATGCCAGGCTATTATGAGAAAAAATGTACGCCTCTCATCTTCGTCGCAAACCTATTGAAACCACAAATCAGTTAATTTCTTGCTTCATATCACGGAAAGCTTCATGGAAATATCCATATGCATATTCGTTTATGGTTAAGCTAATACTTTCCATGAAATTTATCTATAATCTTAACCACAATCCAGCGAAAGTAGAGAAAATATTCTACGGTAATAGTTTTGTACTGCATAAAACACATGTTGGCATATATAACTTTGCTCGTAAACATCCAATAAATTGGGTACTCAGAATTTCATGTTTTATTCACACAATATTCTCGGCGTTTACATATCAATACACAAGGAGATCTCGGGTAATAAATATTTCAACGCATTGTGATAAAATCTATAACGAGTGTGGTTTAGAACGTTGTCATCTATGAAGTTTACACGGTTCGAAATTATTGTGCGAACTTTTTGTATGTTGAATAGAAATTAGTGATCGAGTTCGAACGTAAATGCTTCCTTTATCGGCAAATTACTACCACCAATGTCTGAATTCACAGTTATCTGCAGTTTAGAATTGCAATAATAATAATATTTATTTATCCAACCATTTACTGGAAAGAAATTAAGAAAAGAAAATAAAAAGGACCAAATACGTACGGGCAAGTTTACAGGTTAGTGATACATATCGCATGCACATAAGCAAAGCAAATCAACAAACAAACATGATTATATACAGGAAAGCAGAATGTCTAACTTGTGTGTGTGTGAACAAAATAAGCGAGTGAGATGAATGTGTGATTCTCCTAACTCAATTCGTCAAATAAGTTATTAATACTTCTGATCAGATGATACACTGGTAATTTCAGATTCGTTCTACTTCTCGATGTTTTGAACGTTGTTGTGAGACGAGTATTGGTACCAGAATTGTTAAAACCGACAAAAGGAAGAAGTGATGAACAATCAATTCTATTAAGGAGCAAGTTTAATAAAAACCTAGTACTGTACCTGCTTCTCTTCTCTGATAAGCTTTGGAATTCGTGAATATTGAGTACATGGAGGTAATTGGTATTGCGTTCAGAAGAGATACCTTTAGCTTGATCAAGCTCCATAGAATTATACAGTGTAATGCATGTCAGATTGGTAACTGTTGATCTGCCAGTCACAAATCGATGTTGATTTACAAATATAGATTCGGTGCGGCGATGTATTCAGATATATAAGATGTACTCAAATAATTTGGAAAGGTGTTAATTAGCCTATAGTTGCTAATGTTCTATTTATTGCCTTTTTTAAAAGCAGCTTTGCTAACTTTCCAAGTGGTTGGAAAAGTAGCAGTGCGTACAATCAAAGAACGACTCCACTGTTTTTTACAGAATCCAAAGTGCATAATGTTGCACAACAATGTTAATTAAATAATGTATTACGTGCTCGTAACTTCATTTATTGATTTCCGCAATATGAAATATTACATACAATTGGACGGTGGCTATAAATGTTTAGAAACATATAACGGCGATATATCATTTAAATTTCAACTGTAACAGATGGAATATTAAATAATCAAACCTACAAAAGCACTTAACCTTTTGAAATCCCTCATTTTAAAATCACCTGCTCATTATCTCTAATGTAACCAACTAGTGCTCATCATTATTCAATACCCATACTCGGCATGAAAACAGTGCAAAATGTATTGCCGCTTGACATTCACATCAAGAGAGAGGCAAGAATAGGAGCGTATAGATTGAAGAAATTCTAGACACTAGGAACGCTCCATAGTGCGGGACACCAGCAGAGAAACAATAGTAACTAACCCTATCCTTGTTAGGAATAGTGACATAACAATCTCCAAAATCTTCTATAAGATGACATAATGTTCTGTAAATTCTAATCTATGAAAGGAAAACTCTATTTACAATGATACCCAAACTCCACCACAGAATTCTACAACTTATTCTAGATATTACAACGCCTATAACTAATATAAATCGAAATAAGATCTTAAGCGATCTTTACAGACGTTGCCAATACGTGAATCCCAATTTAATTCTTCATCAATAATTACATCAAGGATTTTGATCGACTTCGTCATGTTAATGATGCTTTTTTTTTACATAATACACAGTTAGTTTCATCCGAAATACATTATCATTTTGTTGGCCTTTACCTATTTTTATGTGTTAACAGAAAACGGTAGAAGTCAAAGGAAGCAAAGCAGAACTTTCGCTACTCATTACTAAGCTTATATTATCAGCATATGCACAACATTTCTAGGCAATTCAGCAAATCA
Source organism: Oryctes borbonicus (assembly GCA_902654985.2). Lineage (NCBI taxonomy): Eukaryota > Metazoa > Arthropoda > Insecta > Coleoptera > Scarabaeidae > Oryctes > Oryctes borbonicus. The sequence continues at coordinate 3,160,650 of LR736888.1, forward strand.
TTAATAAAATTTAAGAAAAGAGGGCTTGTAGCGCACCAACAGCATTAGTACTTTGTTGTTACGAGACGTTGCTTTAGATATACTCAACCCAAAGAACGAAACTTAACCACTCGATTTTTGTTTTTTGTAAGGACTGGGGGGAAATTTCTCTTGTACATACATCCCGCTGCTAACATTTTGGTGTCCCTTTTCAACCGCGGAAGCTTACTAATTGCAAATTGACTTCTGTAGCACTTTGCTACAGCTAGCTTTGTCCTTATCGATATAATCTTCTGAACTTTTCAGAAGCTTCTTCTCATTTTTCAAACTCTTCTTTGGACAAACTTTATTTGGTGTTATTATTATTTGGTGTGTTATTCCGTCGTCCGTTTTGTGGTTTAAGTCCCTATTATTGCCATGAATGTCTTGATTCAATATTTCATCATGATTACTTTATCAATTTCGCACAAAAAGCAACAACTATATAAAATATTCGCTTCTTTTTGCTCATTCAGACACCTTGTGCAATTCGGGCTGTGTGTACTTTTTCCTGTATAAAAGTTAAATTCTCGCCGATTACTCGCAGCCTAGATGGAATGGCGTGGGATATTTCGAGGTAGTCCTCTTTCCACATTATTCCTTCGATTAGATGTAACGTTCCTGTTCCGCAGTAAGGAAAGTAACCCGAAACTGTAACAGAATTTTGTTGTTTATTTATTGTTGGTACAATACGTTACAAAAGTATTCACTCATTAATCGGTTATGTAGGCGTAGAAATGGTATACTGGATGCCAAGCGACCGTGTAAATTTCCTTCCGCCGGCGTTTGACTGTGGTAACTGAAATCGGTTACTTACGTCCGCGATTGCATTCACTCGCTAATTTTCTGAAATTTCTTTTATTTATTAATCATCTACTGGAGTGGTTATTCGTGATGGAAGTGGACCGTTACGGTCTTCCAAATCGCGTGATTGGTGTCGGCGAATGGTATATTGTATTATCGATGCGATGAATTAATTTTTCACCGATTTGTCTCAAAAATTGGGCTTCTTCGGTTTGAAGTGAACGACTTTCATATGCTGGTACCTACGATTTATATAACTAACCTTTACCATAACGATACGTATAAACATTCTATATAAACTTACCTAAAACGTTAACAATTTCAAGATTAAAATAATTGGAGGCACTTCAAATGTGCAAAAAAACACACATCACATTTATGCCGCAACTTCCATCTCACAAATTATTTTTTAATGTCAAAATTAGAACGTACTTCCTACAGTTAACCGGTAGATCTTAGGCGTAGAAATTCTTCGAGAAAGCCGTAGGAAAAAGGAACTTTCTGGGAGAATTTTATACGAAAGACAAAACTGAATTTAGTAAAGTTTTCCAGCCCGCATCCTTTCCAAATAAAGTTGACTACCACTACTTAGTTGTTTGAAAGCTGTAGCGACATCTGCCTTTATACAGATAACTGTTTGAAACTTCGGATTTAATTCAACAGGATACGACTCATTTTGAATTATAAATAAAGGCAGTGACAAATTCCACATTAAACGGTAGAAAGCTAACGTAGGAAATATCTACAAATAAAGAGCGAACTAGGGATTAGTTAATTCTCAAATCGGGTAAACTTTAAGTCTTCCGCAAGTTTTAACATCTTTATTACCTTTTATTACCATTATCTTCGAAGCGGATAAATTATGGTAAAAACGCCAAAAGGAACGTGCAGAGTGGGTAGTGAGTCTATTGTACACGTGTAAATACACAAATTTTCAAAAAGTCGAGTACGTTCTACATCAAAGGTTCCGTTCGCCTCTTATCACATATGACGTACTAGTTATCTGAATCAATTCTCTCGAGGTTCAAAGTCATTTCGATAATGTTGTTGTTCTAATATGAGTTAATGTCAGTGTATTGTGACAAAGTTTTAACGTTTAGTATTGGGTTTGCACTTTCTTTTGTTAGAAAATACCACAAATGCAAATTTAGAGTATGCAAATATGGTGTCTGTTTATGGTTTTTGTAATGTGAATGCTATGGCCCCTGTTAAAGGATATCGTCAACGGTTTCCACATCAGAGAAGTCTTGCTAAAAACGTATTTATCAGAGATTTCAACTCACTGCCAATCAGGAATGCTTCCCAAAGATGTTAAAATAACATCTGAACGAGTATTGCAGAAGATATTCTAGATTTAGTAGAAGAAGATGCAAAGTGTAGAATTAGTACTCAATTGGAAGGTTATGGCTAAGTGTATGGAAATTTGTCAGTGGGTAAATGATAATCGTTGTATTGTATCGTGGATAATTTTTTGTGATGAAGCAATATTCACCAGTGACGGGATTAATAATACTCAGAGCTCTCATGTATCGTCAGACGAAAATCGCCACGCAACAGTCAAAAGTAATTTTTTGCACAAGTTTCCGATAAACATGTGGTGTGGTATGGTCCAAGGTTATTTAAGCGGTCCTTTCATTTTGGAGAATCGCCTCGTAGGAGAGTCCTATTTATATCTTTTACAAGATGAATTACTAGGACCACTAAACAACGTTTCTCCAAACATAAAAATGCAAACGTGTTGTCGGTATAGTGGAGCTCCTGCACATTTCGTTCAACAGTTTAATCAACGTTTGGTTTCCTCTAGGGAAAATCTCCAGGCCACGCACCACTAGATTATTGCTTATGAAGCTTCAACTCCCTAAATTCATGTACCGAGTCGAAGTACCAAACCTCTAGCGCATCGTCAGAAAGAATTGAGGTAGATTATTGATGTCCAATTTCTTCTTTTTCAATTTCAAAGGTACTACAAACCTTGCCTTGTTCCTATTTCCGTTGTAAATTCATCTGATTCGCAATTATTTGTTTTTAGTATTATTTTTGCTTTTATATAACTGGCACACAATAATAAATTACACAATCAAACAAAAATATAGCCGTGAAGACGCAACTTAATATCCTCTGTATCATAACATGTTGACTTCTACTTTCGCTTCTTTCAATAATTCCTTTAATTTTAACTTTACACCCTTCTACCGGATAATATATCATTTACTTTCTCTAACCTTATCTAAATAGATTAAGTAATTCAAAACAAAACAGAAAACACCACAATTCACAAGTTTGCGATTACCTTAAATAGACTATAAATCTTCCTCCGTAGAGACAAGTGAAAGTGTGTATGTCTTCAAGAATAAAAAAAGGATTACTGAAAGGAACACAAAAGTTACACATGCATATATGTATATGTACGCGAATCGTTCAACTGTCTTTAGTGAAACCGTAGCAGAAGAATTATGTGAAGACCAGACAAACCGTTATTACGTTTCGAAAAGTACGGTGAAGGGATTGAAGAAAGCAAAAGGATAACAAGAGTCGATACTTGATTTATAGTATTCTCAAAGAATGAGCTTTTATTCGTGCTTCCTGACTTAAATAAGAAATATGTGGAGGCACGAAAGATTGATTTTCGTTTCTTATGACAAAATTTATAGGCAAAATTCCTATGGCCATTCTTAGAATAAGAGCTTGCTACTACAAGAGCTTTCATACACAAGAACTGCTTCCTTTCGGCTAAGGCTACTGCAGTAATACACAATTTATTGACAAAACACATTTATTGGTAATTTTTGAAAATATTGCTCTCCACAGGCTATATATTTTTGGATCCGTGAAAACCAATCTTAAAAGCATTCTCTCCAATCTTCTGAAAACTTTAGCACTCGCAAAATGCGAGAAAACAATTTCTTAAATTATATTCTTAATAAACTTACTTCGTATTTGTAGGCAAGATGAAAATAGATTGTTTATTAATTAACAGGAACTCCATATTAGCGGCCTCGGCAATATAAATATCAGCCGTTGCGGTTCTCGCTAACAGATATTGCCACGTGTTCTTTTTATTATTTGTGGAAATTGAATACTAAGTAATATAAAAAGTCTGGTATGATTAAACAAACACTCTCCACGTGGGTAATTTTGTTGTTCACGAACTTAGTAAAGAATGGTTTATGGTAGCGTTAAATTCACCGTTCATCAATGTTCCAACTGGATAGCTTTCGCCCAGTTCTTGGAATGAAACAGTTAAGTTTCCACATTTTAATTTAGAACGGTTTAAAATGGACTAAAACAAAATTCTTAACGCAAACGAAATACAAACTAAATAAAATAAAATTCTACATTTTTCGTCAATGTGATGCATAAAAAATCGGCGGAGATAAAGTAAATTCAACACAGAAAAATATATATACAAGGAAAGAAACGGTAATACCGAAAATGAGTTCTCTCGCGAAGTGAATGTAAACACAAGCCGTCTGCGAGGTAAAGAATTCGGACAAGACAAGCCGGCTGCGAGCTAAGGGATTCGGACAACACAATCCGTTTGCGAGGTAAGGGAATCAGACAATACAGGCCGTCCGCCGGGCAAAGAACAGACAACATCAGCCGTCCACGAAGTAAGTGGTCAAACAGGAAAAAACTACAAAATGAAATTATGCACGGGTTTCATATACATAAAATTAGTATGACGTATTAGTATGATACGGGGTATGACCCATTATATCAATATTTCAGGCATTAAAACAGTCGCTCGCACACCACTGGGCGCTGTTATAGATCGCCGTTGTTTTTTCACTTATCGACTTGAGCTAATTATTTATGGCGGATTTCTTTAAATTTATCGGTTTTTGGTCTGCTTTTTGGGGTTTTTCATATTGTTATTTTTAAAATGGTTTCGGTGCGTGCCATGCAACATTGTACAATTATCATCCTACTTGGCATGGTTGTAAAATAAATTGTCCAGTAATTTCAATCTTACAGATTTTACCCTCTATCCTTCTTTACTTAACGCAAAGTTCTACGAGAATAGCACTCAATATGTTCTACTTCATGCGTAGGCCAAAAAAAAACAATATAAAAAACAGAGAACAAAGAATAAAAATATGAAAAATGCAGAATATAATGACAACAAAGAACAATTTATATTTTTAGTTTTGTGATATGACAATTTTGGAAAATTTATGTTTACATTCTCCAGTAATGAGCTCCTTGGATCAACCTGACGTTACAGAATGTAATGTAATTTGGTGCTCTTTCCTAGCCAATTGTGCATAACAAAAGCAGATTACTAAAACTTTTATCGCTACATATCGTAATATTTGTTAAACTGTGTGTAAACCACCTTTGTGGTATCGTTGGATTCAGGTTTCGTCTGGCTTCAAAAACGTAAACATACACAGAGTATCCCATTAAAAATACAGAAATTGACGTAGTTTCCGGTGATGCCGGAGCTTTAATTGAACTGCCGATAACACCAAAAGTTAGTTCACAAAGAAGTCGGCCAACCTTTCTAAAAGCGTTAGTATCTATCATTTCAAAAATTAGTACGGGAAGGGGTACTTTAGGATCTCACTGTGTATATAGTTACATTATAATTAACAGGATAAACTTGTATTAGCAGGAACTTCGTGACCAAGTCCTTCCCTAAGGCAACACGTACATATTTGGGGCATTAACGCCGAGATATCAAACTAAAAGCCTTTATAGAATTATATGCAACCGTGCTATTTAGTAGTTAGGGAAACTTGGGAGAAATAAGAGCAATAAACAGTCGCAGTGTTTGCTTCAAGCAAGAGAAATCGATACATTACCGCAGGTAGCACACACACTTTCAAATTTTCATTAGTTTGGTATTTCTAGCTCCTATAAACTTACGTAGGCATATGTGTGCGTTTGTTCAAGCGAAAAACGGTCCAAAGGAAGCGTAAGAGAAGTTATGTAAAATATTCATCAACATTGTTTAAGCTCCCCGTGCTAAGCATACAAGAAATCAATACCAACGCACGGCAAGAGGAAGGAATGTCATATACAAAAATTGTTCAGGAACTTGCTAGCAAAGCCCTTATGTTCACCAAAAGAATAGCTAATTCATGATGTAAAGGCGAGTACTACCAATTTGTTGAACTGCCATAATTTTTAGTCAAGCTGCAATTATATTGGTGACCAATTGTTGCAATTGAACCAGTGGATGAATCTAAAATACATATTCTTTTCGGAACACATCAAAAAATTGTTAGAAACAATAGTTAAAAAATCCTGCTAATACGGCTACTCATGGTATTAGCGGAATCACTCACGACACGAGAACGCTAACCAACAGACATGTCATAAACGTGGTTCCGACTGTACCCACTCTACCCATCTCTATGCACATCGTTGTTTGCCTTTCAGCTAACGACAAGCCAAGTGTGTCTCAGACGCCATTTAATGCTAAGTGATATACGCGCCTGTTGTCTATAAAACAGGGACGCTTTTTGTAATGAGAGTTTCGCTCAGAAGATAGAGATTTTCATCGAATGCATTTTACATGAGGTGTCAACTATTATTTGGACGTATTAAAGGGTTGAAAAAAGTATATAAACTTACAAGGAGATTATTTTGAAAAATAAAATTGAATTATACAAAGAAACAAATACTTGTTTTTCTAAGCTTTTCCTCGTCAGGTAAACGAATTCTTCGAGGAATCGTATTTTAAAAGCTATTGTAGCCATCCAATCACTTTCTTTCATTTTTATTAAAGAGATATACGTGATAGACTTGTTAATTATTAGTTAATTATCCTTTCGCTATTTCATACACAATGTGGAGCCTGCAATGATGTCCTGTTTTATTAATAACATGTTAAATCAGTTTCATCACAGTTTTAGGTTTCTTTTGAGTTACAATGGCATGAGGTCACAATTTATTTATTTAGGCTTGAAAACGATGAACATAATTGTTGGTAGCAGCAGGTTAAGGCCGCATGTCACATCCATCTAATGAAACAATGCATTTATTACGCCAGTTTTTTGGCGAGCGTATCATCTCTGAAGGATTATAGCCCTCACGTTCTCCCGATTTAACGTCTCCAGATTATTATCTTTGGGTGCTGCAAGTTCGTGCATCCATTACAAAGCAATTATGCATTACTTGAGCATATGGTATAAAACATGTAAAATGTTAGTAGTGAGTGTATAGTGTACATTTATTTTGATGTGCGTGACTTTTAGATCCCCCTGTACCACATCTTTGAATCTATTCACGGCAGATTTATCAGCAGAAAGATTTTCGCCGCATATACCCTCCGGTTATTCTAAATTCTGTTGGAGCAATAACGGAGTGGAAATGGAATATGTCTAGAGAATCCGTGGAAATTGCATACTGTTCATCATTCAACCGTTCTCCATCAAAAAATGGTTTGATTATTTCTAAAATAGGTAAATACTCTCTGAATGAGCCAAGCGGATGTTTAGAAAAGCTTTAAGTTGAAATTGTTAATGAAATCCTTATAAAAATTTAACGGAACAGTACGGGTACCTTGGAATACACTTTCAGATATCCACTTTTGCATTATTCTACAAGAAATATCTTACCCTCCTTCAGAAGATCGAAAAACATTTAATGTCGATGGGTATACAACAATTTATTTACTAGAAGAGACTACCTTACTCCGGAAACCCAACTGAAAACGACGAATTATCTTCCAGAACGATAATGCAAGTTCACAGAGAGCTCCAAAAGCGACTGAATTTTCTGAGCTGCAAACCATCGAGTTATTAAAGCATCCTCGGTATAGTCCCAACCTAAGCCCCAATGATTTTTTACGTCTCCTAAAATCAAGAATAGGCTGCGTGATCAACAGTTCTGTCGTCGGAAGAAGCAGTCGATGCCTTTAGAATGGCAATTTTGACTGTTTCGACTGATGACTGACAACGGTTGATTTGAAAGAATATAAAAGTGTATGAATTTTTGAGGAGAATAATTTTAAAAACAGTAAAGAGCTTTAAATCGATCTACTATTCGCTGTTATGGCTATATGCGAAACTAAAAACACTACTCTGGTATTAATTGCAACAGCTCAGACCCTGTTCGGTTATAATTAAGCAATTGTTATTAAAACCGCTTAAAATTATTGTTTTATTGTAACTGCAATTCAATGCTTTTTACCCTCGTTCTTTTGTATAAATAATGGCTTTTTTGTATTTCCATTAATTATGAGCTCGTACGTAGTTGTCGATAACTAACCTAACAGCAGTGAAAATCTGTAACTAATCAATAATGCTTAAAACAAATAACGTAAACTGCTGGAATGCTAGGTTTAGCAAAATTTATGTGATTAGATTCATTAAGAATTATAAGTGCTATATACAAAATAAAACGTTATAAGAGTTAGCCAACCGCAAAACGTTAACTTCGTTAACGAAATAATGCATCACTAAATTATAATTTTAAGCTTAATTAAATTATAACGTCCAATATCGATTTTCTAATCTGTGTAGATTTAGTGGGGGTGGTTATATGACGTTGTAACAATTTTATGTGCTCCGAGGTTAGCTATAAATATTAGATATACGATCGCGTCAGATTACAGGTAACTATCAATTTAAACAATTCACTATATTTACGTTAATTTACATACACATTTATCAAAGCTTTAGATTGTAGTTTCTGGAAACAAAATCGACATATGTACACGTACTTAGTTTCATGATTAAATGTTAGTACAATTTATAAAATTAAATAGACAGGTTAAGTGTATTGTTGAGTTTACATGGTTTCAAATGCGTTCATACGAATTGCTTTTATAAAAGCATTTTATTTAATCTTTTTTCAAATAATTATAGTACGTGCAACATACCGTATAAGTACGTGTTGTGTAAGCTCTCCCATAAACCACTTCGTTTTGATGCCTAATGTGTGATTAATTAAAGAATTTTATTTCGTTAGATATAGTGAAAACGGGGATTTCGGCGAGATAAATAAGTTGTTCATATTCATTGTAAAAGTGTGCAAAATTGTGAAGAATACCATCAACAGTCTAACGGTATAAAGAAAAATATAGCAACAAGTCTTTTGGTTTACAATTGAACACATACACTAAAACAAAAGCTCAGATCAGATTTGAAATTGGCGCTAAACTTTGATCAAAAACATTTACGCGAAGGGGTTAATATTTTAAGGAACAAAAGTAACCACATTGAAAGATTTATTTAAAAAAAAACTGATTGAATTGGTATTAGTATTAAATGTATTGAAAACACTCGGGCTTGGACGATGTATACATGCACCATCGGCAAAGAGCGAGTGACCAGACCAGCTTTTTTTTCAAGTAGCAACTTGTCAAAAATATTCAGGCAATGTAATTGCCCATGAGTTCAAAGACACTTTTGAACATTTCAGCCATGTTGGGCGCTCAGTTGTTGTTTAATAGCTGTTTATGTCGACGATAGTGTTTCTGTTAAAATGGGAAAATCAAATATCCAGCCGCGATTAAATTCTTGCATTTTAAGGATGATACTCTTACGCAAATTGGTCACTGTTCACGAGGACTCGGCACCATTATTTACTGTAGTGAAAAATTCGGGCAACTGAATTTCAACGTGATCGTACCCGCCTGGTTGACGACGAGATGACCAAAAGCCGCCACTACTACCGATAACATCAGAAAGGCTCACCAAATTGTGCAAGATGAACGTCGAATTAAGATTAGAAAGATATCTGAGGTTGTGGATATCCCGAAAGAACGTGTTTCTCATATATTAAATGAAGATCAGGACATGAAAATCTATTCAAATGAATATTTCCAAAGTTCTGTTAAAGCACTTTAAGCAAAATGAGTCGGTGCTTTAACAACTGTTAATGAAATGTAGATACTATTACACACACAGTGGAGTACGAACGGTGAATTGGTTCCGAAACAAGCGAAACTGTTCCATCGGTCGTCAAAGTGATGAGAAGTACTTGTTAATGTTAATGAAGGGCATGAAACTACAAAGATCTTACATGAGAAGAACGTCAAAAAAATTAAATTCTTAAGAAACATCTCCAAGAAGCAAACCTTAATGCTTTTCTAAGGGGTAACATACTATTTGTAAATGGAGATATTTATGTGTTCCGGCTACACCAACTATAAGAGATATTGATATCGTTCTCCCTCCATGGTGAACCTCAAGTCACAGTAAAGGAGTTTGATACGAAGAAATGCGTCAAACTTACTCCAACAAGAACCCAGATTAAGGCTAAAGACAGAAAAGCGAACAATCTGGAGTATCGTAAGTTGAGATCAAGCTTGGTGGCAGACGTTACATAATTCAACATTACAATTAACATTTTTTAATTACGCTAAAACTTCACGCGTACAATGTAGTTCTGGGCTTTGATTTGCTGCTTCCGGCTGACCCCGTATATGACATTACTAAATGTTTTGTTTTCTTGCAATAAAGAATTCATATATATATATTGCACCTGACCAGTAAATTGTGAAAGAATAATTCACTCCAGCATAAATTTTTAAATTTAAATTTCACAGACAATTTAGGTTGGTAGTTGCGGCAATAAGACCAATTACTTTTTTATAACAACTCGGCTTGTCAACTCAGAATTAATAGTGGCACTTCAAAAAAAATACACTTCGAAGGTTAGACCTTTTTTATTATTTTACAAAGATTTAGTCTAGCTGTTAATTTAAGAATATTATTCTCCTCTTTACTAATTAATGCAGTATCGTCAACGAACAATACAAAGTCAGGAAGATCCACAACGAACGCACGATTGACACTGGAAATTTACGAATTCCCGAAACAATTGTTCTGAATTAACCAAATTGGTGTGATGTGAGTGAGCTGTACCTTAGTATTAACTTTAAGGTGTTTCGCGAAGACAGTAGAGTTCTAATAAATATGTGCACAACCCCACACGTATCAGATTTAAGATTTAAAACATAACTAAAAAATCTGTATTATTATTACAAACCGTAACCATTATTGATTATATTATTATAAGTGAGCAATAAATATTAAATTTTTAATGCATTAATACCACCTACACAAGCGTCTTCCTGTAAATATCAATAACCAAAGAGGTATAATTCAATATTAAACATACCTAAATGCGAGTTTTTTTTTTATTTTATACTGTAATCAATACAGTTGTCAAGTTACAGACACAAATCTGACATATTATTTCGATATAGTGTCTGAAACTAGTGTTGAACTTAATGTTACTATTGAAGAGTCCACTATTATAATCAAAGGGACTAGAAGCAAAACGGTCCGAGTAATTGGTAAAGTGATCGGTAAATACAAAAATTAGTTTCTCTATGTGGTCTGTGAATGTATTTCAAAAAAGCGCAACCCTCATATCAATTTCAAGTTTTTTTGACTAATGGATTGCGCAAGTGTAAAACAATCGAGATCAACAGTCCTCTTGAGGGTTGATACCATTTTAGAGGAGTTCTATGACGATCAAGGAATCGATTAGGGGTTGATAACCGAGTATGTACAGGTGATTGAGCACCATTGAGCACTATACTACAGGGACAAAGCACGTGATCAACAGTAAGCTCAAACAGGCTTTAATCAAACCAATAACCAGTGCAGACAAGGAACAGGCTGAAGAGTATAGAAATTACGGATTCCTGCATCATCGTTATAATGTACACAGTTGAAATAAATGAATTATATAAGTGTATAAAGCGAAGCTAGTCCCCATCGTCAGGAGAAACCCCGAATCAGGGCTACTACTACCAGGAGGACGAGAAGACGCTATCCGTTTTCCGCCAGCGGGAAGTTGTCTGCACCCTCATCTCGATAGGTCGCACATATTTCCTTTGTTTATTTTTATATTTATATTTTTCTCAAACTTGTTACTCTGAGCAATTTAAATTATAAATTCTTTTTGTCATAAATCTGAATAGTTTAATAAAATTAATATTCATCTTATCCTATTTGCGGGTGCCCCACTCTTAGTAATGTCACACATACGGGTATTTTATATTTGTTATTAATTGTAACATCATTCATATTTCTTTTGTATAATAAAACATTGTTATTTTTATTAAGACTTTCTTTTTATTTTCTTGATGCATGACTTATTATTAATTACAAGTCTGTGTGTTATGAAATATTAAAAAGAATCGCATTAATTATTTAAAATAATTGAAAATAAAAGTAGCCGTTTCATTATAATCTCGTTTACTTTGCAAACCAGCACCGTTGCAAGGGGTCAATGTAAAAACCATTCTTTTAGAATGGGTCAATGCAACAGAAAACTTGGGAATAGCTGATCTATACGCTTTCATTCGTAACTCCTCTAATTCAAGTTAAGTAAAGTTCGAAACGAAGAAAAAAAAATCAAAAAGTTTTCCAATTTAAATGATCGACCAATAGCCGTTAATAAACGTTATGAATTCTGATAATAGATTCAAATTTGTTGTGTAATTCAACCACTTTGTTCTTCTTTACTTTTAAATATGAAGATGTTACTACTTGAATCAAATAAAACCTTGTTGTAAACCAACAAATAAGTGTGCAAGAAGATGCTGGTAACTGAAACCAAATAAATACTGAAATAGTATGCGGAAGGTGGAAAAAATAAGTTTGATAAGAGCAATATTTGGTGAAGACGGGTTATTATATGTCTATTCAGCGGTCCTAGCGACTTTATGAACTCACCAACAAACCAGTTGCATATTTTATTGTTTTCCGAGAAACGATTGCTGCGCTAGTCCGGAAACTATTGGAATAAAAAGAAATCAATTCTTGCGTAACAAAATTAGCAAAATGTGCTGCTTAGTTAGTATTGATATCTGCTGTGACTCAGAAGTTACCAGTAAGTACTTGCGCCAGCTTAATAAGCTAATGTAACCGTCTTTTCTCGGAAACGGCTGGGGCGACAAAATGAACTCTTGGATAATAAATTAGCAACAAAATTTGCCGTTTAGTGCGTGTTGATATCCGCAGGGAATCAAAACTTACCAGTGAGTGTATGTGCTTGCAAACTGGAACAAGAACATCAATTCTTGGGTAACAAATTAGCAACAAAATATGCAACTGATATGCTAGTGGACTTCTAAAGTGGCAGAGTCAAAATCATTGCGAAAGCACCTCTGATAATTCTCACTATACAATAAGAAATGTATTAATTTAGACAATAAAATTTTATCCGATAAGCTGACGCTGCGGGACATTATAGGATAATATGGGTATTACAATTTTTTAAGTCATTTATACCCACTATGGATTTTACCGTTTGTATTTGCAGTTAGACCGAGTTTCAACAGGATTTTTCCATCAATCTTTTACAAAAATATCACAAACAGGCTTGCAATGTAGATGGAAACCTAGTTAATCCTGTTGTTGTTCTGAAAGCAGGTACGTGCACATACAGATAATAGTAATAGAATTCCGAGTTTCAGGGAAAGGATTTTTTTTAATGCGTTTCAAATACGTTCGCAACGAATGTATTATGTGATGCACAACAATTTGAATTTTACATTAAATTTCTTATAAACCGACGATAACTTTACAATTCAAATAAATCATGTCACATCAAAAAATATATTTTTTTCTTTTACGTAATTTAGATTTTTGCAACCAACGTCAGCACCATTAATTTACTTGTTTCATTTCATTTCATTCATAGAAGCCTGTTCATTGGTGGAAAACTGTTTTTGCGGCACTCACCGGTTCCAAGATTGGTTGCTTAACACGAGGCGGTTATACAAACTTACTACACAACCACATTACACCTGACATTTTGAATATTTCCTAATGGTAATTAACCAGGTATGCCTAATGGTGACCTATGGTTTCAACAAGATGGGGCCCCGCCACAAGAAATCGACAGAATTTTTCCCCCATCGTCGGTGTTTCATTGAATAAGTCGCCCGATTTGAAACCATTAGACTTATTTTTGTGGGGTCTATAACAGAAGATATAAATAAGTCCAATTTGGAAGATAGATTATTAATAAAATTAGTGAGACAAAGTCATATCACCTAATGAGCTTAAAAACACTATTTGGAATTTTTGTGAACGTCTAGGACACTGTCAACCCGTATAAGGACCATTTAATTTAATTCTTTCATTTTTGTATTTTTGTTAAGCTTTATTTTATTTTTTTTTCACTATAAAGAGTCATTAAAAAAGAAACTACGAGTAATGGAAAATAATAGAATATAACTTGTCGAACAAATTTTGTTAATAATATGTTTTTTTTTTAGTTTATATTTAAGATACTAGACTCATCATTTTTGTCAAAAAATTAAAAAAAGGTAGCAATCAAGATTATAGTTCCTTAAAAGAATACATTCCACAGTTTTATCCAATATAATAATTAATAAATATTTTGTCAGCAAGTAACGGTACATTGTGTCGAAAATCACTACATAGAGAAACAAAATACCTTTGCAACTAAAATCCACTGTAATTGCATTTTGATTGCGCGTATAGATAATGCCAGCGGTTGTGTAGAAATGTAGTTCATATAGCTCGCAAAACCCCAAATCGTACAAACACAGAGTACCTGTACTATGCTATTGCGAACAATATTTTAATTAAATCCCTAGTATCACGTAACAAACAGAGCCGTAATAAACCTTAATTATACAATACCATTTAAATATTCGCACACGTTCAATCCTTTAAATTATTTCGACTAAATAAATATCGTCCCTTAAGCACAACATTTCGGACGAGGCATAATTAATATTTATCGAGTCAAATTGTCCGGTTATCTGGCAGAAATAATTCACTTAACTAATACGTAGAGGTCGCTTCGGTCGCCGTTACAACGTTACAGTTCTCTAATAGCTAGAGGGCGGAGTCTCGCTTCATTACACCCGACATATGTGTACACAGTGGCGTGTTTGCCCATCCGACTGCTGCGATCAAAGATATTGATGGTGGCGTATTACGTCCAAGGCAAATGCACTTCTATCAAATAAAACCCGATGAAATTAGTTTCAACTATTCTAATTGTCCGAGTAAAGTGAGATCTAAGGTCACGTGAATGCACCCGATGGACTCATGGACTAATTTCACAGCTTAACGGCTCCCTGCTAATGGCAAACGTGCGAACGTGGGGCACAACGGATTGTTTAATTACAGCGAAGGTCGAAAAGGTAACTCACAGCAGTAAATTTTCAGATTAGAATATATTAATTAAGGTCTCTTAAGAAGACCATAAGCTTCAATAAAAAAAATTTTCAATAATATAAATAATTTGTAAACAATCCATGTCGTAAAAATACCTACTCACCAGCACAAAAAAGGCAAATCACTTAATGCAGTCTAAAACTTCTAGTAAAACTGATTTTTTAGCAAACCGGTTTTTAGAATCCAATATTTCGGCTTCAATATCAAAAGTATATTGAATTTCTACAAACAAGGAGCACTTTGAGATTATATTTAGAAGATCATCACAAATAACCACCGTTCAATTCAATGGCAGATATATAGAGTAAAAGATTTCCCAAGCTGGGTAATAGTGTTTTCAAGACTGTTTTAAAATTATTACTTGTTTCAGGTAATAATATGCTGTTGCTAATTTTGATATCATTAAATCAAAAAACAATTGAAAACTAATTGGAAGGAATACTAACATACGATTTTATAAGGAATGTATTTCCCTCATAAATCAGTAAATCATTTTCTTCGTCTTCCGAACTCACAAACAAACGTAAGCAACTGCCCCCCTCCGATTTTGATAGAATTTTGCAGAGATGCAGAGACTCCGAAAAATATTAGACACGTATTTTTTGACTGCTCTCTTTTCGGTTTAAGGAGATATAATTACAGCTCAAAGTTACCCCCCGAAAAAAACATGTTTAATTCATTTAAAAAGGGCATTCCTTGTTATCGGTACTGCATTTTAAATGAGAAAATATCAATCCATTTTAGGCGAGTTATCGTATCCCCCCGGAACCTGTTTTCCTCTATATTCTTTGAATTTTAAATAAAAACTTTACTGATAGTGATTATGTTGCAATATGCAAAAATTGATATGAAATAAAGATATCAGCTTCATATTCCTTCAGTTTAAGGATGGTGACGCAACATTAAAACATAAATGAAAGAAATTAAAAAAAAATTAACTGCATTTGATGTGTTAATGTGAAGGTAGACTAGTACGGATAAAAAAGTAAATACTTTGTAATCAGAGAGATGCACGATTTTATCTACAACGTTATACACACATTGGAAATTATCAAACCAAACACTTGAGCTGTAAATAGGGTTTATGTAAATATGTCTTTTTTGTAAAATTTGTTTTTATTTCAAGATTTCAGACAAAAATATATTTTTGCTATATGTAAATGTTTTATTGTTCCGCTGTTCATTCGTCTTCATTTTTAAATTCCTAAAACGTAACACCGGTTTGTATTTGCAATAATTTTGATACATATTTGAAAAGGATTTCTCATTTTAGAAAATATATTCCAATTATAATCATATCACAGTCACTATTATAAGGATTACATCACAAAAACCATACCTTATACCGGAATAACAAAAAGTATCTTAACCAAGGATATCTTACAATTAATGTATTAATTACTACCTGAAGAGTAATGTTCTCTAGTTGAGATTCATATTCCGCAGAGTTGTGGTAATCCTCAAAGAAATGCTTTATGCAGAAATATTTTCTACATCATCCATAGCCTCCTATGGTCCACATTCATATCGATTCGACGAAATTCAGTGAATATTTTTTGATCGAATTTGTTTGATCTATGTTTCAATATTGTGTCGCTCTTCTTCAAAATAGATAAAATTTTATTCTAAAAATACAGAGAAGAATAGGTTTCGAGTGATGTATAAAAATAACAAAAACTCTCTTACAATGAAAAAAAAATCAAAAAAATTGGTAACCTTTATATTATTTGTGTAGTTGAAAGGAGAAAAGAATTGACAATAAGTATTCATAAGCGGAGACAAAAAAAAAAAAACATTTTTTGAATCCCTTAACGATCCCATCAGTGCATCAGTGGTTTAAAATGAAATGGCAGAAACTAGAAATTAATTTGATATCTCGTTTTGTTCCTGAGATATACCAAAAATGTGCTTTCATTGGGTACTTTTGAGGATTTACCCTACACCTCTTTAAATCGAAAAAGCAATTAAAAAGTACGTATCTAATTGCTTATTAGTAAAGTTCGCCACTTTCCGTGCGCTTCACAGTTGTCGGTATGGAAATGGTTTTTCGAGTGTGTAATCCGTAATATATGACAAGCGATCTTATTGCAGTAGTAACGGATCCAATATGTGTTTGGTGGCCGGTTGGAATGCACGCGAGCTTAGCGAAGTGCTGTATGTATGTTATACATAATAAAATGTCGTCGATAAGTGGATCAAGGGAACGATTATTTTTTCTCTGTCGTGTACTCCAACTCACACACGCAACGCAGTTCTGAAATCACTGATTTCATACATTATCGATTTTATTTATACATACTTATTTTTCGCATGTTTATGCACATTGCTTTAATAGTAGAAAACCAAATGCAGATTTCGCTCTTCCAGATAGAATAATTCTACTTCTCTCTACTTCTATACTTATATCGGTAACAAGGTCGTCTCGCATTCCCACTCCATCGGATAGTCTAATATGCGAAGCATAAATTTGCGCATATATTAGGAATCACACACCCGGATGACCACTCCCATGTGTGCCTGTGAAGCGCACGTAAAGTGGCGAACTTTACTTATCAGTTAACCCAATAAATTTTTGTAGTATAAATGTAACGACATATGACAAACGTGGGCGAAGAAGTGTTTACTAGTGTTAATGGATCATGTTGGTGATGATAACACGTTTGTTGTATTTGATGTCGCACTTTGACTCGTGACACCATTGAGAACTCCTATAACAGATCAGGAACGTACGTACCATACACTACATACGAGAAAAATAAGTATTATTGAACGATGTTTTGATCAAGGAATCATCGCATGATCATAGGAGTGGATACTGTCGGCTGTACAGAGACCTCAGCTGTGCTAGGATCAAATAGAAGAATCATGCGTCTTATAAAATATTCCAATTCTAGCCTAAATGCTATGAGATTTCTCACACTCTCTTGCTTTATAACCAAAACATATCTTCATGCGTTTTCTTCTTTCATCTGTTTCGTCATCTGTTCGTCGTGTTTACGTATGCTTTCTAATTTAATAATTTTTTTTAAATCCTCCCGAGTCGATGATGCATTTGTGAAGCACTAACTTGACCAATTTATTTTGCTATTAGCAAGTCCTTGTTGAACTAAGAAAGTGTAAGTGCATTGATTTAGCATTTGCAAACCAACTTGCAGGTATATGTTGCTATTATAGGGTTATTTGCAGTGATATCACATGAAATGTTGGACACCATTACGTACTCTTAAACAATGTCATATTCAAGGGTAGGAATAAATAATTGTAATAGTCTAAGCTAGTATGCATTTCGAAGGAATTTGCATTGAAGAAGTTGGTGTTACATTAAATAAATTTGTAAGTTACAAGCGTCAAAATTCAGATATAATATGCATTTTCAATCTATATTTGATGAAATACAATATAATTTTCAATCCTCACAGTGTGGAGATCCTTTTTTTGTACTATTGGCACATCATATGCTGATCTTCAAGTTCCATTCCCATTCCCAGAAACATATTCATTAGGGAAAGCTGAACGTTACCAGTCATTTAGGATTAACAAAAATGAGGTATGTATGTTGTGGTGATGATAAAAGTAGACATTACATACGAGATGGTTATTCTAAGAACCTGGTTAAGAATCGAATATGTCATTCAAATCTCGCCATACGTCACACGCTTAGTTTCTTAAGTGAAAGTAGTAGTTTCCGCAGTCACGATAGTTTGAAGCGTTTCGGATTCGCGACTTTCTCGCGTCAAGGTTCTACGCCGTTCGTTACACACCATTCGAAAAAAATTCATGGAGGCTGTCACAGCTTAGGGGCATCTAGACGGGCAAGAGGAAGGATCACGCTCGCCATCGATGTTGTGAACGTCTCCCTCAATTTCTAACGATACTATAAAATTAATATCTTTACTACTAAGTTTTAACTCGGCACAATTCTTTTCATAGAATTTTATTTGCTAGCTGAAATAGGATATGTTTATTTCAAGAACAATGAATTGTACATCTAAACGTTTCAAATTATCACAATGTTCTATTAAAACGTTACATAATACGTTGCAACAATATAATCCTGTTCAAACAAGTACATACATCCATATTAGACCCGGAATTTATGGCGCTTGCTAAATGTGTACATCCAGACCACAATTACGCTCCAATCGGATTTATTAAACACTACAATAGGCAATTATTGTTACTGAAATGCCTGATTTGAATATTCAGCGTTTATTATCAGAAGTATAACAAACAGGGGACTGAAAGGAATACGAAATTAAATAAAAATAGTAAATTCCATTAAAAAAGAATTATTTTTCAATGTACAAGACTAGAAATCAGGTAAGTAAATCCGAAATAACCACACACGAACTTTACTGATTTCAATTGTTACAACTTGCACATAAACTTGCTAATTTGTTTGATTCGAGTTCTTCTACACTAGTATACAGCGTGTTCAAGTTGTATGGAATCATGATTACATGAAATAAATGAAGTTGTTTGACGAGATCCTAGAATCGTTTTGGGTTACGTAAGAAAAAATGTTGTTCGCCAGTTTTAAATTTAGCTCTTTGCTAATGCTACTTTTTCTCGTTATAACTTTTACAAATATTAGTTAAAAAAGAAGTAAAAATATTAAAACTATTTAGGTGGTATAAAGCCATAACTGCTCTATTTTAATATAAGATAGTAATTTTAACTGAAACTGACAACACTATTCCAAAGATGGTTGGATCCGGTGACCGTAAAGGAACGCAACAAGAATTGTGTGTAAGAATATCCAGTTACTCAGTCTGTTGTGAGCGAAACTTCGAAGCGTTTATTGCTTTAATGTAAGCAGTCTCCTTCTTAAATCTCACTACCTCTCGGAGACCTCTCACTTGCACCTAGCACGTCTATTTGCTGTGGAAATTGGGCGACTGTAATCAAATGCAGATAGATTTTACGAGTTGAAAGAAAAACGCAAACGAATTGGTAGCGTATTGAAATATGTAAATATTAGAATTATGTATGCGGCTTATTATGGCGCAACACAGAAAAATGAAAGAGTTGTATGCCTTAAAGCTTCTCGTCTGGAATTTATCATACAGAAACTGGACAAACGTCGTATTTTGTGACGAGAAAGTGTTTTGTTCCAATGAAAACGTACGCAAATTTGTATTGAGACCGCGAAAGGCGCGCTTTCTGAGGGAATATGTTTTCGTAGAACCAATAGTGAAAGAACTTCACTAGCCTATTGTGGACGCATGGACCTGGAGAACTCGTCGAGATTAATACGTATCTCATTGCGAACATGTATGTAGAGATTTTAATTCATCATATCCTTCCCCCTGCATATGCAAATGATAGCGATTTATTGCTCGTTCACGACAACATCCCGATACACTGGGCAGCAACTGTGCAGGGGTGGTTTAAAGAACGCCAAGAAATTCAATAAATCGTTTGCTCACCATGATCACCTCACCTCAACCTCGTTGAAAATTTATGGGCTCCTAATTATTTGTGATTTTTCAACTACAGTTATTAAAGCGACAACTTTCCATCAGAGGAAAGTGGGAAATTAAACTCAGGACTCTTCAAACTCATTATCACTTCTTCAGAAGATAACATTTATTGCAATATGTGTGAAAAATAGTGCACTGCATCATTAAATCACATCCTTTCTAGCGTCTTCTACAGGAGGCTTTAAGCCAGATAGTAATCTTCTGTAAAAATGTTCATTCATTATATTGAGTACACTGTTCATACATATAAATGTATAAACAGGAGTACCTGCTAGTCTGTTAATTAAACTTAGGTACTAAAATTCAGCGCCACTACATCAGCCATCTCACACCCTGACATTATGCATCTAGAAAAAGTGTCCTAACTACATCAGCGATAACCAATAACTAACCCCTACGAAAAGTATTAACCAATAACGATTATACCTCATATTTGCTTTAAACTAAGTTTTACTAGAAGTCAGTAAGACTTCAAGAAAATAATTTGCTGCACATAAGAGAGTACACCTATTTGCATGCAGTATATGTTTCTAATTTCAATAAATATTTTCTTCTTCGAAATAAATCAAGTTAAGAAAGCGTATTTTCTTGGATCAATGAAACCCTTTTTTGTGTGTATGTTCAGCACAGACACTACTAACAAAGATTGTGTTTTGCTCATTTTTACCAATAAAGCTGCGTGTATGATCAAAGCTCTCAGATTACTAAAGGATGTGTGCCTCTATATGCTACATATCACGTGTTGTCTTCACAACCTTTACCGCATTTGTAAATACACTAAAATCGAATTTAAAACTGTTGCCGGCCGAGTTTTTTTTTTAAAGCACCATTACGGATTGCAGTTTATAGAAAACAATGTCCAGAGCTTTCTCTGCCGTCTACATCTCTCTAGATGAAGAACATGGCTAGAAGCTGTTCTATTTTATGCGAAAAATGTGAAGCATTATTCAATACAAACAATTTCGAGATTCTAATCTAGCAAATCGACTAAATATACAGAAAGTAATTGTAGTGAGATAACACAAACAATTAAATATTTCGAGAAGTGAAATTTGAAATTAGGAGAATACATAAACACTCTGTATAATATTTTCAATAAACTAATGGCGGTATCTGGAGAATATATTACAAAAAGGATTTAGAATTGCAAATAAAACATTACAATTACTTGTCATACTTTAACTTTATACCTTTCGCAAGTTGTAATAACGTACATGTTATTTTGATGAGACGCATAAACAAAAGAAAATATATTGTTACAATAAGTGCGCAACACTAAACGATTAAAAGCTGCAATAAGGTAGTTTTCGTAAAAATTGATAAACAAGTTACAATTATAAAGTAATTATCTTAACTGCCACGTTACATAAAAGGCGAAACACTGCAATGCTCCAAAGCAATATGCAAGTCTTATTTAGACTTCAATTACATTAAAAACTTCTTGACAAGCTCCTCTGACATGATAAACTTGATCAACGAATTACAGCACGGGTCACATCGCTTGTTAAAGTTACTTACTTTGACAAACTTCACTGTCCGGAAGATTTGCAATCAACTAGAGGTAGGATTATCCCGTTAAAGTTGATCGTGTTCATGTAAGAAATTTGTTTTAAACAGGGAAATACAAAAGTTTGCCTTACTACAAATAACTACTTAATTATAAGATACCATATTTTTAAATAAAGTCATATCTCCTTTTTGCTCTTCTACGGCAAACTTATACAATAAGGTGCATAAATTTCATTTTTGCGTTACAAACTTTGATATTTTGATGAATATTGAAAATCCATCTTCAACTTTACTAATAGTTAGGTTGCGTACGTAACATTAAATGATTCATAACTTTATTAAAAATTATATCTTTGAGGCAAAATCAGCTCGTACTTTACGCAAGAAACAACTTGTCTTTCCACTACCACTTCGCTAACTAAATAGAAAGAAGTGCGCAATAAATCTTAACCTATTTGCTTTCCCTTTCAAGCATTCACGTACGATGAAATTAAGTTTTCGGTTTGTGGATACGGTGTACCATTCGAGAATCTCGAGTGATGTGGATCACGTTCTTGTGTTAGACGTGTGTATCCGACAAGACATCCTGAGACAACTGTTACAATATGTAAATATACAGATGTACATACATACATACGATGATTTAATGCCTTTGAATACAGTACGAGGAAGTAGAAAATATGAATGGAGTTTTCCAATTAATTAAAAAAATACACCGGATCATTCTTTTGTCTTTTAATTTGCAATGTTAGGATATCCCAGTGGTCAGCATATTATCTGGGAGGGCCAAAGAAATTAGAGTATTAGAAACATTTGTTTACATTTACGATAATAACCGTCATAAAACCAACATATTTACATCTTCCCCCCTTAGAGTGAGGGTAAAGCGAGATTGAGCATTGTCGATTCTAAATCAGAAATCGCCGTGAACTTTGCTATTTTAAATGAAATTGTATTGATTTTATTACATTTTTGTATTCTCCGTCCATAAACACATCATTTCATCATTCACTAAACTTCTTTATACCAAGGCAAGTGAAATTATTACTTTTTTGCAGCGACTAGACTCGTGTTTATTCGTATCATGAGAATGGGTTCGTGTTGCCTACTGGTTTCCCCGAGAGTCGACAAAACACAAATGTGTCTAGTTGCTGCAAAAAAGTAATAATGCACCTGCCTTTGTCATCTCTATCTATAACTAAATATTATTGTTTTTGAGTTATTTTAACATTTTTTGTCTTTCTAGTTTTATTGTACTTCAAAATTTGGACATCCAAGATTCCACGGCATGGTTAATGGGACGGAATCTTCGGAGAGAAGCATGCTATCTGGAGTCCTACAGGGATCAGCGCTAGGCCCAGTCCTGTTTACGATCTACGTGATGGATATTCCAAAACCGGAAGACCGACGAATGCTGAACGCCATCTACGCAGATTGCCACTGAGGCGCATTTGACCAAAATCTCTAACTACTTCGATGACCAGAGACTCACGATCAACCCCAGGAAGACGCAAGCGATTGCGTTCGCCTAGAAACAACACGGGACGCTTCCCAAGATCAAAGTCAGAACGACGAAGATCGCAAGCAAGATCGAGTATCTTGGAATGATCCCTGACGAAAGGCTGAATTTCGCGGTGCATCTCAGAAGAGCTCGAAATAGGGCACTTGGTACAGCCAAATAGTTGTATCCCATCTTCTGAATTTGCCACCTCAACCCTAAATCGGGCGTCATGCTGTACAAGTCACACATACACCCGATCCTTACCTACCCGTCTATATTACCTCCCTTGCGAGTGTAAAGAATCGCTGCTTGCGATTAGTACTACACATACCCTCTGTCGCTGGCAACACTGACACCCCTGAGCGAGACTAAGCAGCTGCTAAAAACTTCTTCGAGAAGACTAACGCTAATCTCGCAATGAAGAACGCCACCATCCGAAGAACCCCTTCAGGAGCGAGCCACAAGACCACCTAGGATCACCTGAGTAGGCTGGCATAAGTATCACCATAGCATATACTAGTACCATACTAACGTATATTTTTCTGTTTTAGGAACCGAGGAGGGGTCCAGGAAGAAGACTCTGAGGACCAAACACCGAGGACCGAAGACCCCAGGAAGATCATCAACTTGATGGAACTGGAAGAAGAAGGACAAGGCTCCAAACAACCAAGGACAACAACGGAGAATCAGTTCAGTTATCCCGAAGAAGCCGTTAGCATGAACGAGGAAACGTGGAGCGAAAGTTTTGATACACGACGAGTTGAGCTACAAAAAAAAATAAAATATGTAATTTATTTTAAAAATATCAAAAATGGGGTTTTTATTTTTTTATTTGTTTACAAAAATTTGCATACAATTTCAAAATTAAATTCTAAGCAACTTTTCCAAAAAAACTTTTTTAAATATCATGTCATCTAACCTTACTTTTTGTCGAGGCAAGTATGTTTTTAACATTTAACGCAATACTAGTAGTTTACGTGATGCGTGCCAAAATAAATTTCAAAGTTTTTAGACATGCTGAACCCATTTTCCAAAAGCGGATTGATCATCCGGTCCACTATACAATATTTACAATGTATTAATGGACAATAGTCAAATTTACATAAATAGCCACAAATCAATCTGTTTACACCCGTTCTGTTGAATATTCAGAATCCTGCTATCCAAATCGATAAATTTTCGTCGCGACGCGAAGTTCCACCTTTGTGCAACAACTATGCGTGTTTTTGAAGCACAAAGATATACACAGCCGAACACACGTATAACTACTATGCTCTAAACTACAAAACGTGATTATTACAAATCATAGCTAAAGTGTTAAGCCGTGTTTACAGAGACGGAAAAGAAGTAAATTATTAGTGTTAATTATTCAAATAAGTGCGAGATCTTGCTCCAATTTCTACATTAATTTATATCTTGTAACGTATTTACTATTTACAATTATAAACAAACCAGTAATTATATTTATACAAGCTGCTTGAAGTAAATTATTGCATGTACAACGAAAGCAGAAAGTTTGATTAAGTTAATACCGTATTTTAAGCTCTCCTCATGCAAACCAAATTAAATGTGTTTGGCGTTTAGAAATTAATTAACCCACGGATAAAATCCTCACAGCAACCACCCACATTAGATTTTCGCATGGCCATAACATCTTTGCCGAAGACTATACGTGTACGTTCCGAAATATTGCCACACCCCGGGATGAATTATTATGGAAGACGAAATTCACGCAGATAGTAGTAGTATATATCTACATTTATATATGTGTTGTGCATACACACGTATGATGGTTTCCGTTATCCACCGGCGTGTAGATGCATACATTATGTTAAACTGGCTTGCAGGATATATCGTTCAGATAGAAATTATTCAGAAAACATGTAATGCAGATAGCAAGATGTATATATCTATATATCCGTTCATGCCCTCCAAATACCTTTACTATTGATTTTTCTAAGGATATATTGCTACACTAGGAAACTCAATATCTACAGATTCTCACAAGCACATGAGCTGTGTCACTCACTTCAGGCGTGTTAATTCACTCACACAAAATATTCGCATTGTGTAAAATTTTTCATATAATCTTCTTAATTTTATACACAATTATTGACGACGATACCTTGATAAATGTATCTCTGGAAATCCTTTTTTTTAATTTTGGTGGGTGATATTATGGATAATAATGTATTTCTTAAAATATCTTCGACTTCATGACACTCTTGATTAAACCGGAAATTTTTTTATTTCAAGTCGTATGCCTTATATATTACGGATCCTTACAAAGGGAATTAGCCGATGTAGCCCACCCTTTGATATATTAAATTTTTTCTGAAGGATTTGACAAACGCAGGGTTTATTACTAAGGTATTGGATAAAATTCCTGTAATAAATAATTAAATATATGTCGGGTAAACTGGGACCGATAGGTTCAAATCCTGCTCGAATTAATGAATGTTCTATATAATTTTTAACGAAGTCATTTGTTGTATTTGCGTTTGCAATTTATTTTCGAATGCATAAACATACGAATTCAAAATCCTTAGCGATAGCAACTTAAAGCAGTCCTCGTCATGCGTTTCTCCCACTCGACTTGTCGTCGACTTGATAAGACCATGCGCGAAGTCTGCCAACAAAGATATAAGCACGCCCCAGACACCGATATTGTTGACTGTAAATCTGCGACCCAGCTAATTAATTGATTTTTTTATTTTTAATAAGGTTAAAAGGCACACACCGCAATACGATCAGTCCAAGTTTCAAAAATGAAGTCTTAAATTCCTTTCTTTACTACAAACAAAATACCCGTGTATCCAATGTATGTAAAGAAAAGCACATGACAAATTAACATGTTAAAACATTATTTTAATTAATATTTAATTGTTTTCATATAACAGAACTGGTTTCGGTTTTCTTCTGAATTTATTCATTTTATATGTATATTACTTTTCAGTTCACCCCTGTATGCTCAGTGCGTCCTTTCTTAGAATATTATATGTAAAAGTTAGGCAAGTATTTAAGTATTGATTTTTTCCATATGACATTCTGTGATCAAAAAAATTGGTGCAAAATGACATCAATTTAGGAATGAACTGATGTCACCCACCTGAGCGTTACACGAAACATCTAAAGAATATCTTCTCCCAGCGCCCAAAGCGATACGACGTGTGATCAGCGTCTAAACATCAGCGGTTGGCTGAATCAAACCCCAACTGCCCGAAAAGTGGAGTAAAGTGTAATAAATCACTTCTATATCACAAAGAGAGATAATGTTGGCGTTTTATCGTAGCTAGACGAGCGATAGTAAATAATATAGAATTATGTGGTATTGCACCCATGGTGGTAAAACGTACGCTTGGTGCTCCACGAAGTAAACCCGCTAACGACACCCTAAATAGTGGTTTATAATAGTTAAATAAGTGTTTAAAATGAAGCTGGTCACCATCGCCAAAAGCCAGGAGAGTGAACAAAATGCTGTATATTTACCACAAACGAACGCTGCCGATTTCCCGTCAACGGACCGTGTTCTTAATCAGGATAAGTCACCTATATGCTTCGTCTATTTTCATATTCACATATATTTTAAACCTGTTGCTCTGAGTAGTTTAAATAATATATTCTTCTATTGTAGCTTTTAATGCTTTAATATAATTAGTAATTTGGTTTATTCTATTCTCGTTTTTTTTATTTGTAATAACAAATCTTATTTTTGTGTATTACATGGTTATTGTCGTTAACTGTAATATCATTCATATTTACCGTTTCTTTATAATAAAACATTGTTATGTTTGAAATCAATTCTCTTATTTTTTGGTGCATGACTGTGTGATTCGAGAATCACACGACCTGAGAAAACTACGCCCTACGGAATATTAAAAGGAGTCTCACTAAATATTTAAAAATAAGCATTTCAAAAGTAACAACTTCATTTGGTTTACAATCAGACCCGTTGTAATTTAGCGACCAACGAGCGGCCAGCACCGTTGCATAGTGTTCAAATTGTACTTCAAGTTCATTTAATAATTCATAATAAATAATGATCATTTAAAAGATTGCCGAGTGTGTCTTATGTGAAACGTTGCTAGACAGCGCATGGCAAGTATCAAATTCTGAGGTTAGCCTTTATTATTTTTTTTTATTTACAATCTTGTTTACAATTTACAATCTTGTTTCTCTGATCCAAATGCTTAGAGAATAGTCCCGGATCTACGAATGAAAATATTAACTTTTATATAGATTTACACAAATTTCTAACACTACGACATAATTCCAAACAATGCTATTAATTTTCAAAAAACAGAAGAGGCCTTCGTTTTCCTACTACCCTCCCAATCTCTTTCTTTCTGAATGTTTTACTTGTGCGTTCCAATTTATATCGTTTTCAATCCCATGTCTATCCATATTCACTACCTTCAATACTGTGTAGTTAACAGTATAAAAGCTATAGGATCACGCAAATTTAATTTAAAGCCGATACAAATAAGTACGCTCCTCCATAATATTCCGCTGAGTCCCACCAACCAGCGTAATTCTGAACCAAACCGCTTATACATTTATAAATTTTGTTCGCTGAAATATGACGTG
This sequence comes from Oryctes borbonicus, assembly GCA_902654985.2. NCBI lineage: Eukaryota > Metazoa > Arthropoda > Insecta > Coleoptera > Scarabaeidae > Oryctes > Oryctes borbonicus. The sequence goes on from LR736888.1 coordinate 3,188,681, forward strand.
TTTAAGAGTATACCTCGCAATAATACCCTTTCTATTATCTTAAAGACTACATTCCAAAATAACCGCGCAAAATTTATTCCGATATTAGCGAAATTTCTTCTTCGCGGAGAGGCGGTCTCATTTAGATCGGAGAGCGCCGCTGTAATTCTTCGTTTCCAAACGTTCCACGTCGTACGCGGTGGCGCTGCACCAATTCATCACGCGAAATAATTCCGGAGATGTTCTTTTCTGCATTAAATTACAACTTATTCGCCGTTTTTTTTTTTTTTGAATACGTTCAACATCCTATCTATTTTCCAGAGGCGAGGCCGAAAAGATAATATTCCGCTGAATATTTTTACACCTTTCTGCTAGATTCTTTGCATTTTCTATGCGAAAACTTTTCGCTTGATAGTTGAAAGCAACTCACAGCAGATAACAATGGCATAAATTCAATTTTAATGCGTTTAAAAGCCGTAAATACGATGTTTTAACGATGCGAGATAATTAGAATGGGTAACGTCCCGTTTAGCATTCTGAGCATTTTTATTTATTGCGGAATTTACCTCTGGTTTCGTATTTCACCTATGCTATTTCAATTCCTGTGTTTCATTGCCGTTGAAATGCTTTTCTTTTGATGTCATTACCAGCCGTGGCCCTTGCTGTTTGCTAAATATCGAATGCATTTGATAGGTCGTACGTTACGAAAAAAGCATCTCTATTTAATCTGTTCCTGGAATCGCATCGAAACCGAAACAAGTCCATTTGTGTGATAATAACACCAAAGCCTTTGGCAAGATCAAAGTTAAACCCAAATCGCAAAAATGCTTGGTACGTATGAATTAAAACCCACATTCTCCCACGAAGCTAATTGTTGCAAAAACCAGAAAAACGTTTTGCTGTATAGGGCATCAAGTAAAGACAACTGAATAACAAATTTATTTTATTGCCAGGAGTCAAGTACAATGAAAGTTACAGAAATGGAAACATTTGTTATACTGGTGGACGAGTTTTAGTAGAAGGTTGATGCCAGCATATTGGAACAGGTCTCCGCGACGACACAAGGGCATCTTGAATCTCTTCGTTGCTGCAGAAATGTTGTCCTTCTAGACCTGTTTTCAGCTTTCACATTAAAATTGTAAATAAATACGTCACTTCAGACGCTGGCAGTGTCGATGGATTTATACCTAATGCTTTCTCAATAAGCTGGTAATTTGTTGCGGCACTGAAAACTTGGACTATGAAGAAATGAATCCTGAAAATTTTAATCAGCGGTTTGAAGATCAGTCCCTAAGACATCTTGAAAACTTATAATAATTGTCACAGATATCGCAAGCAACATAATAAATTATATGTACTACCGCAAGAAAGGAAGGGCTGGGAAATTATAATTTCCTTCGACGCTGACGCAGTTGCCTCACTTAGGCACCCTAGGCACGCTTTCTACATTTTACTTATATATTGTAATATTATATACAATTGAGGAGGGAAATTATAAATTAAACACGAATTAACCCCGACTATTTACGTTTTAAAAGGATTATTTAATCCTGGAATGGAAGAGAGAAAACTAAGCTCAAAATGTGACGTTGCAAATATAAGCGCTGTTTATATTTTCCATACACGAACCCCGCGTATTTTAAATTTGCCAAATTTGACTCTCACTTCGTAACTAAAGTTGAATTTTATCAATAAACAGTTGTAAAATAACTCTTACACAAATACGCGCAGATACAAAGACTAATTAACTAAATATGCTAAAATTATTAAGTGTCCCTTGACTCCTTTGTTCGCGATGAATTATTTTATCGTGGAGAATTAGGAAGTGCCTTTCTAATTTCAATATAATATTTAATGTCAATTAACTTTGATTATTCTAAAAATAGAATCATTTTGGAAGACAAACTGACATGGAAATTCCCAACTAAAAGACCAACAACCTGCGAATATTACTAGATATTACTATTAAATTTTACCAGCAGCCACAGCAACTTCTTCAAAAGGAATTTGTAATTTACAATTTAGGTCAGATATACCATGAAATATATTCTTGCAATTGTCGTAAGAAAATATTACATTAAATCGGAAGATTAAGTATATGAATAAATTAGATTGAAAACAAGTTATTTATTCGTTCCACCGAGATCCTCGCTGTAGTAAGATAATATTAGTTCCCAAAACCCCACCACCTAGATAGTGGATATAGAAGAAGATTTTAGTGTTCAACGAGTGGACGTAGTAGTTCTCCAAACGCATTGTACGTAGCGCTAATAGTCGCTTTTGATGTTGTAAATTGGAACATTACAATATTCATATGTTCTAAGAAATGAACAATAATCAAAAATCCTTCTATTTATTTACAATTATTTTTACAGAAATGTTATATTTGTTGTGTATATTGCT